>JAVIAB010000117.1:67725305-67782805 GCA_032433765.1 Megaustenia siamemsis
AGGAAAGATCGTGGAACAGAGCCTAGAATTTGTGTCCCACGTGGCGTTATCTACCCGAAATGGCAATAGGTAGATGGATGAAATGGCTAATCTACTGAACTATCTTTAGCATGAAACATTAATCCAACCTGTCAGTTCATATTTTTGTGTAATTTATCAAAATAGAACCACTCCCATCCACTTACAAGCTGTGAAATGAGAAGAATGTATTAAACTCAAAGCATCTTCATCCGTATATGATGGAACAATTATATTACCCTTTTTTCATCTTTTATCCACATTAAATTATGTGGATTATTTTGTCAGTTCTATTATATAGCTGTGAAACAGGGAAAACAATAAACATGATAGTCACGAAGAAACATACGTTCACAAATGGATGATTGCACAGAATAAAAGGATTAACACTGTGGGAGAAAATCACTAATTTAGAATTATGGGAAAATACCAGTCAAATACCAGTGGACAAAGAGATACAACGAAGCGGGAGCCAAATGAGAGTATTACACGATATCCCCTTTTATGGAATCCCCAGGGGAAGAGACAAAGAGGAAGGTCGGTAGATACTTTATTGGAGAAGAGAGGTGAATGCAGAGATGTCGAGGATGTGGAAAGCATGGACCAATCTTAAGAGAGTGGCAAGAAACAGGACGGCTTGGAAAGTGTTTGTTGAAGACCTAAGCTCCACAGGGAGCTGAAAGTGTTTGTTGAAGACCTAAGCTCCACAGGGAGCTGAAAGTGTTTGTTGAAGACCTAAGCTCCACAGGGAGCTGAAAGTGTTTGTTGAAGACCTAAGCTCCACAGGGAGCTGAAAGTGTTTGTTGAAGACCTAAGCTCCACAGGGAGCTGAAAGTGTTTGTTGAAGACCTAAGCTCCACACAGTTGAAAGAAAGAAGAAGTAAAATTGTGTGCATTTCTAGCAAGATTCTTGTAAGAAATATTATAAATTATTTTTACAACAGTTAAAAAGAAGTAAAGAGCCCCCGTCACACCAAATGGCGTATAGGGAATATGGTGTTAGTGACCATACATTTTACATACCTTCAGCGCATGATTTTTTGGCGTAAAGTGGTCGATATTACGCCCGTGCCGCTTTATTTTCCCAGAAAAAAAATCCGATACCCATTTAAGGCTGGGTGAACCCGGAAGCCATCGGTTGGGATCGAACACTACCTCTTGTCCTTTGTAGTCCAGTTCACTAACCACTGAGCTATCGCGGCTCCATTTTACGATGGTAGGAGTTCTATTAAAACTAAAAAAAAAAAAAAAACTATCTTTACGTCACATAGTACCATTGCTGGTGTATGACGAGGGGCAGCGATAGGACCAGAGAAATGAAAGCCGCTTGGTCGCTTAAGCAGTCGCCACGACGTGTGAGACTCAGGATTTTTATTTCACCCCCGATAGAAAAAATCCTTTCTGTCTACCGCGGGTCAAGAAAATAGAAGGGCCCATAAACTCTCTTGTAATACATACTTAATATAGCTGAAGTAAAGGTGTAAATAGCATGCTGGGAAAATTAACTCCCTTGTTCAGTATAAGGGTAACATTAAAATGAAGGAACTTAGTGCAAGAATAAGGACAATATATGGCGGTTGAAATGGGAGCCGCGATAGCTCAGTGGTTAGGGAACTGGACTACAGAGGACAAGAGCCCGGGTTCGATCCTGATCGACGGCTTTCAGGTTCACCCAGCCTTAAATGGGTATCGGATTTTTGTTCTGGGAAAGTAAAGCGGCACGGGCGTTCCCCAAAAATCTTGTTCCGAAGTTCTGTAAAAAATTATGGTCACTAACACCATATTCCATATACGCCACTTGGCGTGACAGGGCTCTTTACCTACTATGTCAGTTGAAATATATATTAAAAGGTAGTTAGTAGATAATATAGATTTCATTTATTGGCTGCTGTTTCCACATCGAAGGTTGGCAACCTTGGAGTGGCATTTTACTCGTCTTTTGTCTTTACAATATAGCGGACATTGTCATATGTTCGCTCACCTGCCGATCTTTTGATGTTATCAGTCCACTTTAGTCTAAGTCTTTGTCTGCCGCTATCCCACCCACCTTGTTGCACATGATGTAGACAGAACAACAAATATAAACTATTATAGCAGTAATGAAGACAGAACAACAAATATAAACTAATATAGCAGTAATGAAGACAGAACAACAAATACAAACTATTACAGCAGTAATGAAGACAGAACAACAAATATAAACTATTATAGCAGTAATGAAGACATTACAAAGTTATTAACTTTTCGGCAAAAGGTTTTCGCCAGTATGATAAGACAACAAATAAGAGCTTACAATTTGATTACTTAGATCTTAGTAAGTGAAGTAAAACGCCCCGTCACGCTAAGATGCGTATAGGGAATATAATGTTGGTGACCATACATTTTACTGACCTTCAGCACAAGATTTCTTTAGGTAATATAGTCGGTATTACGCCCGTGCCGCTTTACTTTCCCATAAAAAAAAATGAATGCCGGTGAACCCGAAAGCCATCGATCAGGATCGAACAGGACCTCTCGTTCTTTATAGTTCACCAACCTCTGAGCTATCGCGGCTCCCACTTAGATGATAGATAGATTTATTTCTACTTATCGTGTCAAGGCGGCACGAGAGCGTTACTCAGGAACACAAAGAAGACTTGTCAACCAACACAACACCGGTGTCATTAGTCGCTACACGTTGAGGGATATACTTCGGAGGAAATCTGAGCACTTATGGACTTGTTCCACGTGCAATGAGGATGACGAAACTAAACTAAACTAAACTAAACTAAACTAAACTAAACTAAACTAAACTAAACTAAACTGAACTGAACTGAACTGAACTGAACTGAACTGAACTGGACTGAACTGAGCTGAACTAAATCTAAGTTAAGCTAAGTTGAAACTAAACTAAACTAAACTAAACTAAACTAAACTAAACTAAACTAAACTAAACTAAACTAAACTAAACTAATCTGAACTGAACAGAACTGAACTGTACTGAACTGAACTGAACTGAACTGAACTGAAATGAACTGAGCTGAGCTGAACTAAATCTAAGCTAAGCTAAGTTGAAACTAAACTAAACTAAACTAAACTAAACTAAACTATTTCTACTTATCTTCGGCCCGGGCATAGTAAAAACATTGATCGTCTCGCTTGTCCCGGGATGGTACCGGTGATGGTCGCAAGAGCCATCTCTGTTCATTGTATGTATTTAGTGTCGGTGTATGGTCAATAGCTCTTGCCCTTTCCCCCTTTGCCTTGGCTCCACAACAGAAAGGGAGATGACCACCAATAAAGTTGGTTGGATCCTTTTGAGGGTCCCTGATACTCTCGCCGCCTGATGAGACTCCACGAGATGAGTACCGCATCACTCCTTCTAGCCTGTGACGCCTTCATTGTGACAGTTACGTTGCAAACATTTATGTTAGGCATGCAGCCCAGTGCATCCGATTTTAACATGTTTGTGTTTCACTTTTCCTAGTCTTAGACCTTTGACCTTACCAGCCTGGCCGATCCCTTGGTAGCAAAGCTCTTGAGGATATAGGTATACAGGCCCCTCTACCACTTTGTGGTGGAGACACGTCAGAGGAACACATTTGTACAAATGCTCTACTGATACAATTTTAATGCATAAAACCTCTTGTTATATTTTATGACATCTTTTGGGTTATAATGTTGTATGGTGTTAGATCTGATTGATTATGGCTGACGCCATCATAACTGACTCATGCCAAAATCAGCATTTAATCAAAACAACTTTATATTCATACAATATTTGTATATATAGAGCCGCGATAGCTCAGTGGTTAGTGAACTGGACTACAAAGGACAAGGGTTAGGGTTCGATCCCAACCGACGGCTTCCGGGTTCACCCAGATTTTAAATGGATACCGGATATTTTTCTGGGAAAGTAAAGCGGCACGGGCGTAATACCAACCACGTTACCCCAAAAATCATGTGCCGAAGGTCTGTAAAATTTATGGTCTCTAACACCATATTCTCTATACGCCGCCACTTGGCGTGACGGGGGTACATTATTTCTTTTAAAAATATGTATATATATATATATATATATATATATATATATATATATATATATATATGTATATATATATATATGAACATATACTAACAACATACGGAGTAAGCCAACGCCTAACCAACCTAATTAAAAGTCTACATCAACAGCAGTTTCACAGTCACAACAGCAGCAGGCTACATAAACCACTTACAATCAACACAGTAATATTGGGGTGCGTACTATCCCCCCTACTGTTTATTACAGAATTGGACTACATATGCAAAATAGACAACCAATCAAAGACAGAGGAGATCTATCAACTTCTATCTGCAGACGATCAGACATAAATACTTGGAAAAAAAAATAGAAGATCTACAAGATCACGTAAATAGACCCAACAGCACAAGCATCAAATACAACATGAAAATCAACATCGATAAAACAGAAGTCACGAATATTGCAAAAGAGAAACATAATATCAACATAACTGTAGATGGTAGACAACTAAAACAAGCAGAGGAGTTTAAATACCTAGAAAGTCTAGTGACAAACGGCAATTCACAAACAGTAGATATAGACTCAAGATGCAACAAAGCTTGTCAAATCATTGGACAGCTATCACAACTATTGTCCAACAAGGAAATAACAGTAATATTGTATACTACTAATAACTCTAGAGGCAAAACAGGCACTCTATAAAACAGTCTTCTTACCAACGTTGTGCTACCAATGCCAGTCTTGGACCCTAAATGCAAGAACAATAAGAAAAATAACAACTACCGACATTAAATGTATACCTGAGTGAAAACTAGGAATAACTTCCGCCATAGAATATATAAAGAAGCAACATATACATTAATTTGGCCCCGTGAGAAGACAGAAAGATCAAAACATAACACAACGTGCTTTCAATAAACATTGCGAGAATACCAGACCCAAGGGCCGACCACGAGAAAAAGTTGGATTGAAAGAATATTAGAAAAACTAGGAAACAACAGCAGCAGAGGCTAACAGAAGAGAAGAAGACTGCAAACTATATCTCCCTTGAACGCTGAAAGACAAATGTAGATGGAAAGAAATAAGAAAAGAAGAGAAGAGGAAGAACTTCATTGAAATAGTTCAGGGGGAACTGGGTAGCCAATGGATAAGTCGTCGGCCTCATGACAGGAATGACACAGGTTCAAAGCTCACTAGAAGCCGTAGTCATTTTTTTTCAAATATCATCATCAAGTACCGAGCCTGCTGGCGTAGGTGATTATGTCTCTCCACAACTTTCCATCACAACAGTTATTTATCATTTCTGTTGTTGACCTTCTGCCAAGCCATTCTCTAAAACTTTCTGGTATCTTTTCTCTTTGCCCTCCTCTACATCTTAGTTCATTCAATTTTCCCAGTTGTTACAATATATTCTAGTTATTCTCTTCTCATTACATGGCCAAAAAATGATGATTGTTTCTTCCTAATATTGGAAATTAGCTCTCTTTTTGCTTTGGCCTCTTTCAGAACGTTTTCATTACTCTTCTTAGCTGTCAATGGTATTCTCAACATTCTTCTGTAAAACCACATTTCTACAGACTCCAGTGATTTTCTTGTCTGTTGTCCTATTGTCCATGATTCACATCCATATGTTAAAACTGGTTCTACATAACATTTAAGAACTCTTTTTCTTATTTCTATTGTCAAAAATGGATTGCTTTTCAAACATAGAAACCGTGCTGAAGTCGGATGTGTTGGGCCGAAAGGCGCAAATATAACAGTTATACTGCAAACCACAACACAACGCAGACACGTCCACTACGCCCTTGTAAGGGCGGATGATGAAGAGGAATATTCTAGTCTACTATGATACTCTAGAATACTTTAGTCATCGGACGAACGCAACCAACCAACCAAACATAGGAACAAATTAACACGTGTCTTTTTTAATCACGTTACCCTCCTCTAATCTCTTGGGTAGTGAAATGGGATGTCTGGAGCTCTCGGATAACGGCAAGAAACAGGAGGTCCCGTGTCCACCTGCGCACGTTAAAGAACCTTTGGTAATTAATATCGAAAAGTGTAGACCATAAATATGGCCGATTCCCGGGCAAAATTATCAGCAAAACCTACCCAAACTGTGGATCGCAGGCCGTGCTACGGAGCTCACGCAGGTGGGCCAAGATTTTCCTCGAAGTTTTTCGAGATTCCTCGAGGGAGGGTATCCGAGAGTAGTATACAATGGTGTAACTATAGTCGTATTTGGCCGTAAATTAACAAAGATATATAGTAGGCGCATTTCGCGCCTAATGTACACGAGAGACAAGGGGAGTTAACCATGACCTCTAGTCCCGGTGACCCGGGTAGTGCCCTGTTTATGTCTGGTGTGTGCTGACTTTGGAGCGCTTGGTGTACTTGAGCGATAGTGATAGGTTAGTAGATTATACAACATCAATGAAAAACATTAAATTTAAAACAGAAGACGAAGATATATTTTATTCTTTTATTATCTCAATAGGTGTATAACATACAGTGGATATTATATAACATTACAAACATATTTAGTACACTGAGTTAATATATAGTACAGGGATAACCTTTATTTATAGTTATGTAGTTGGGTGTCTGCTTAGCTCTATGTCATAAATGAAGCATAAGGGTGAAACAGTTAGAGATCGTTAGTCAGTCTAAGCTGGTAGTGTACATATGTTCCTCGGTGTTAGTGGTTCGCTATCTCTCACTCTCTCTCTCTCTCTCTCTCTCTCTCTCTCGCTATCTCTCTCTCTCTCGCTCTCGATCATTCTCTCTCCCTCTCCATCTCTCTCTCGATATCTCTCTCTTTCACAAGACTTCTCTCTCACTCCTAGACGTCTCTCCTACCATGCCAACTTTCATCCTCTCTCTCTCTCTCTCTCCTAACATTCCACCCTCCATCGTACATTTAGCTTCCGTCATAGACTTCCCTCCATTGTAACATTTATTCATTCTCTCCATTTAAACCCATTAGCTCTACTTAGCTCCTCTAAATTTCTCTCTCTCTCTCTCTCTCTACTATTCCAGCCTATATTTCCCTCCATTGAAACACTTACTCATTCTCTCCATTTATCCCTATCATCTCGCCTTCCTTCTCTCTCTCTCTCTTTCTCCCCTATCCTCTCTTAGACTTCTAACCTATCAGTCCACCCTCCGCCTCTCCCTTTACCTCCCCCACCCTCCCTCATATTTTTTTTTTAGCGTCCATCCTATTGTAACACTTGATTATTCTCGCCATTTATACCTAGCATCTCGCCTTCCTTCTCATATGCTTCTCTCTCTCGCTCTCTCTCTCTTCTAACCCCTACTAGACTTCTCTCCTACCATTCTACCTTTCTTCCCCCCGCTCTCTCTCTCTCTCTCTCTCTCTATCTCTTTACCTCTCCTAGCGTTCAGCCTTCATTCGTATTTTTACCTTACCGCCAGCGTAACACATTAATAACATTGAGTATCAATTACAAAAAAACTTGAAATATCTACTTTTTAAAGAACCAATAAGATAAAAATATGAAAAACGAAGGAATAATACACTCGACAAGGCTTAACATACGTACTTTATACACATCACCATTAATACAACTGAAATTCCTTTAATGATAACCTATCACATCGTTATGAGCTAAGAGAAAAACAGAAAAAAAAAATTCAACTTACACCGTAAAATATTCCACTACAACACAGACCGCTAGACTGAACAGTACTATGAAAATAAACGTCCGTGAATCAAGCGCGCTTATAACACGAAGTCTCACATCCGACTAGTTTAATCTGGTAAATAAAAGTTAGGAGACAAGGGCAGAAACCTAGGAGACAAGGGCAGAAATCTAGGAGGCAAGGACAGAAACCTAGGAGGCTAGGATAGAAACCTAGGAGGCAAGGACAGAAACCTAAGAGGCAAGGGCAGAAACCAAGGAGGGAAGGTCAGAAACCTAGGAGGCAAGGTCAGAAACCTAGGAGGCAAGGTCAGAAACCTAGGAGGCAAGGTCAGAAACCTAGGAGGCAAGGGCAGAAACCTAGGAGGCAAGGACAGAAACCTAGGAGGCATGGTCAGAAACCTAGGAGGCAAGGTCAGAAACCAAGGAGGCAAGGGTAGAAACCTAAGAGGCAAGGGCAGAAACCAAGAAGGGAAGGTCAGAAACCTAGGACGCAAGGTCAGAAACCTAAGAGGCAAGGTCAGAAACCTAAGAGGCAAGGGCAGAAACCTAAGAGGCAAGGTCAGAAACCTAGGAGGCAAGGTCAGAAACCTAGGAGGCAAGGTCAGAAACCTAAGAGGCAAGGGCAGAAACCTAAGAGGCAAGGTCAGAAACCTAGGAGGCAAGGGCAGAAACCTAGGAGGCAAGGGCAGAAACCTAAGAGGCAAAGACAGAAACCTAGGAGGCAAGGTCAGAAACCTAGGAGGCAAGGGCAGAAACCTAGGAAGCAAGGGCTGAAAACAAGGAGGGAAGGTCATAAATCTAGGAAGCTGTGTTAGAAAACAAGGAGGGAAGGTCAGAAAGGACACACCACTAATACAACTGAAATTCCTTTAATGATAACCTATCACATCGTTATGAGATACGAGAAAAACAGAAGAAAAAAAATTCAACTTACACCGTAAAATATTCCACTACAACACAGACCGCTAGACTGAACAGTACTATGAAAATAAACTTCCGTGAATCAAGCGCGCTTATAACACGAAGTCTCACATCCGACTAGTTTAATCTGGTAAATAAAGTTGGACGACACTATTCCACCCTCGACTAACATCTAGGTTAACCAATCAGAGAGAGGATTTCTATCGGACACCCACCAACGAAATGACTGACCTCTGGATTAACTAATCAGAGAAAAATATTACTGTTATCGTGATAACTGACCTCATTTTCAACTTGGAGTGCTGTCGAGTCTGACGCGTGGGTTACTTTAAATCGAGTCGGCCCTGATACAATCCACCTAGCGGGTCAATGATGGGAGGAAATAATACAAGTGACGGGTTACTTGAACGCGTTTTGACCCCTGATGCAATACCAGGAGTTCCATGACAGTCATAAATAGTTGGATACAACGAGCAGGAAGTTATATTCAAGGTCCAAAAAGAGTGGCCAAATCACTAACATTTTACCTCCAGAACACAACAATTTAGGCTCATACTAAAAAAGTCGACCTAAAAATCCCAAAAAAGCTACTCACATAGTCATAATAGTTAGACACAACGAGTAGAAAGTTATATTCAAGGTCCAAAAAACGTTATTTTAGACATCCCCATAGCAAAAAGGCACTTATAACTCACTTTCGAAATTGTTACCCCCTTACTATTTTTAGGGATACGCCCATAAAATCGGTAAAAATCGTAAATTTTCACTCTAGGCATACCCCCAAACTTTATTTTAGACATCCCCATTGCAAAAATTTACATAAAAAACCACTTTTAGGATTTTACCACCTTAGCATTTTTGAGGGTTACGCCCATGAAATCGGTAATAATCGTAAATTTTCACGCTAGGCATACCCCCAAACTTTATTTTAGACATCCCCATTGCAAAAATTTACATTAAAAACCACTTTTAGGATTTTACCCCCTTATCATTTTTGAGGGTTACGCCCATTAAATCGGTAAAAAAATCGTAATTTTAGCACGTAGGCTTACCTAAAACTTTATTTTAGACATCCCCACACCAAAAATTTACTTAAAAATCACTTTTGAAATTGTTACCCCCCTTACCATTTTTGAGGGTTACGCCCATGGAATCGATAAAAATCGTAAATTTAGCACATAGGCTTACCTAAAACTTTATTTTAGACATCCCCATACCAAAAATTTACTTAAAAATCACTTTTGAATTGTTACCCCCTTACCATTTTTGAGGGTTAAGCCCATGGAATCGATAAAATCGTAAATTTAGCACATAGGCTTACCTAAAACTTTATTTTAGACATCCCCACACCAAAAATTAACTTAAAAATCACTTTTGAAATTGTTACCCCCCTTAAAATTTTTGAGGGTTACGCCCCTGAAATCGATAAAAAAATTGAAATATAACCTAAAGGCATACCTCCCACATAATTTTTGACACCCCTACATATCAAACTCCAACAAAAAAACAACAAAAAGCTAGTAGTACAGGTGGCTGTGAACCCACCCCAAAGGTGCACGGACATGCACCAAAACTCCACAAAAACCGCACGAGAAGTAGTATGTTAGGGTATGTTCACAGCCACTAGCACTACTAGCTTTTTGTTGTTTTTTGTTGGAGTTTGATATGTAGGGGTGTCAAAAAATATGTGGGAGGTATGCCTTGAGGTTATATTTCAATTTTTTATCGATTTCAGGGGCGTAACCCTCAAAAATTATAAGGGGGGTAACAATTTCAAAAGTGATTTTTAAGTTAATTTTTGGTGTGGGGATGTCTAAAATAAAGTTTTAGGTAAGCCTATGTGCTAAATTTACGATTTTTATCGATTCCATGGGCGTAACCCTCAAAAATGGTAAGGGGGGGGGGGTAACAATTCAAAAGTGATTTTTAAGTAAATTTTTGGTGTGGGGATGTCTAAAATAAAGTTTTAGGTAAGCCTATGTGCTAAATTTACGATTTTTATCGATTCCATGGGCGTAACCCTCAAAAATGGTAAGGGGGTAACAATTTCAAAAGTGATTTTTAAGTAAATTTTTGGTGTGGGGATGTCTAAAATAAAGTTTTAGGTAAGCCTATGTGCTAAAATTACGATTTTTTTTACCGATTTAATGGGCGTAACCCTCAAAAATGATAAGGGGGTAAAATCCTAAAAGTGGTTTTTAATGTAAATTTTTGCAATGGGGATGTCTAAAATAAAGTTTGGGGGTATGCCTAGCGTGAAAATTTACGATTTTTACCGATTTCATGGGCGTAACCCTCAAAAATGCTAAGGGGGTAAAATCCTAAAAGTGGGTTTTTATGTAAATTTTTGCAATGGGGATGTCTAAAATAAAGTTTGGGGGTATGCCTAGAGTGAAAATTTACGATTTTTACCGATTTCATGGGCGTAACCCTCAAAAATGCTAAGGGGGTAAAATCCTAAAAGTGGTTTTTTATGTAAATTTTTGCAATGGGGATGTCTAAAATAAAGTTTGGGGGTATGCCTAGAGTGAAAATTTACGATTTTTACCGATTTTATGGGCGTATCCCTAAAAATAGTAAGGGGGTAACAATTTCGAAAGTGAGTTATAAGTGCCGTTTTGCTATGGGGATGTCTAAAATAACGTTTTTTGGACCTTGAATATAACTTTCTACTCGTTGTGTCTAACTATTATGACTATGTGAGTAGCTTTTTTGGATTTTTAGGTCGACTTTTTTAGTATGAGCCTAAATTGTTGTGTTCTGGAGGTAAAATGTTAGTGATTTGGCCACTCTTTTTGGACATTGAATATAACTTCCTGCTCGTTGTATCCAACTATTTATGACTGTCATGGAACTCCTGGTATTGCATCAGGGGTCAAAACGCGTTCAAGTAACCCGTCACTTGTATTATTTCCTCCCATCATTGACCCGCTAGGTGGATTGTATCAGGGCCGACTCGATTTAAAGTAACCCACGCGTCAGACTCGACAGCACTCCAAGTTGAAAATGAGGTCAGTTATCACGATAACAGTAATATTTTTCTCTGATTAGTTAATCCAGAGGTCAGTCATTTCGTTGGTGGGTGTCCGATAGAAATCCTCTCTCTGATTGGTTAACCTAGATGTTAGTCGAGGGTGGAATAGTGTCGTCCAACTTTATTTACCAGATTAAACTAGTCGGATGTGAGACTTCGTGTTATAAGCGCGCTTGATTCACGGAAGTTTATTTTCATAGTACTGTTCAGTCTAGCGGTCTGTGTTGTAGTGGAATATTTTACGGTGTAAGTTGAATTTTTTTTCTTCTGTTTTTCTCTTATCTCATAACGATGTGATAGGTTATCATTAAAGGAATTTCAGTTGTATTAGTGGTGTGTCCTTTCTGACCTTCCCTCCTTGTTTTCTAACACAGCTTCCTAGATTTATGACCTTCCCTCCTTGTTTTCAGCCCTTGCTTCCTAGGTTTCTGCCCTTGCCTCCTAGGTTTCTGCCCTTGCCTCCTAGGTTTCTGTCTTTGCCTCTTAGGTTTCTGCCCTTGCCTCCTAGGTTTCTGCCCTTGCCTCCTAGGTTTCTGACCTTGCCTCTTAGGTTTCTGCCCTTGCCTCTTAGGTTTCTGACCTTGCCTCCTAGGTTTCTGACCTTGCCTCCTAGGTTTCTGACCTTGCCTCTTAGGTTTCTGCCCTTGCCTCTTAGGTTTCTGACCTTGCCTCTTAGGTTTCTGACCTTGCCTCCTAGGTTTCTGACCTTCCCTTCTTGGTTTCTGCCCTTGCCTCTTAGGTTTCTACCCTTGCATCCTTGGTTTCTGACCTTGCCTCCTAGGTTTCTGACCATGCCTCCTAGGTTTCTGTCCTTGCCTCCTAGGTTTCTGCCCTTGCCTCCTAGGTTTCTGACCTTGCCTCCTAGGTTTCTGACCTTGCCTCCTAGGTTTCTGACCTTGCCTCCTAGGTTTCTGACCTTCCCTCCTTGGTTTCTGCCCTTGCCTCTTAGGTTTCTGTCCTTGCCTCCTAGGTTTCTGTCCTTGCCTCCTAGGTTTCTGTCCTTGCCTCCTAGGTTTCTGCCCTTGTCTCCTAGGTTTCTGCCCTTGTCTCCTACCTTTTATTTACCAGATTAAACTAGTCGGATGTGAGACTTCGTGTTATAAGCGCGCTTGATTCACGGACGTTTATTTTCATAGTACTGTTCAGTCTAGCGGTCTGTGTTGTAGTGGAATATTTTACGGTGTAAGTTGAATTTTTTTCTTTCTGTTTTTCTCTTAGCTCATAACGATGTGATAGGTTATCATTAAAGGAATTTCAGTTGTATTAATGGTGATGTGTATAAAGTACGTATGTTAAGCCTTGTCGAGTGTATTATTCCTTCGTTTTTCATATGTTTATCTTATTGGTTCTTTAAAAAGTAGATATTTCAAGTCTTTTTGTAATTGATATTCAATGTTATTAATGTGTTACGCTGGCGGTAATGTAAAAATACGAATGAAGGCTGAACGCTAGGAGAGGTAAAGAGATAGAGAGAGAGAGAGAGAGCGGGGGGAAGAAAGGTAGAATGGTAGGAGAGAAGTCTAGTAGGGGTTAGAAGAGAGAGAGAGCGAGAGAGAGAAGCATATGAGAAAGAAGGCGAGATGCTAGGTATAAATGGCGAGAATAATCAAGTGTTACAATAGGATGGACGCTAAAAAAAAAATATGAGGGAGGGTGGGGGAGGTAAAGGGAGAGGCGGAGGGTGGACTGATAGGTTAGAAGTCTAAGAGAGGATAGGGGAGAAAGAGAGAGAGAGAGAGAGAGAGAGAAGGAAGGCGAGATGATAGGGATAAATGGAGAGAATGAGTAAGTGTTTCAATGGATGGAAATATAGGCTGGAATAGTAGAGAGAGAGAGAGAGAGAAATTTAGAGGAGCTAAGTAGAGCTAATGGGTTTAAATGGAGAGAATGAATAAATGTTACAATGGAGGGAAGTCTATGACGGAAGCTAAATGTACGATGGAGGGTGGAATGTTAGGAGAGAGAGAGAGAGAGAGGATGAAAGTTGGCATGGTAGGAGAGACGTCTAGGAGTGAGAGAGAAGTCTTGTGAAAGAGAGAGATATCGAGAGAGAGATGGAGAGGGAGAGAGAATGATCGAGAGCGAGAGAGAGAGATAGCGAGAGAGAGAGAGAGAGAGATAGCGAACCACTAACACCGAGGAACATATGTACACTACCAGCTTAGACTGACTAACGATCTCTAACTGTTTCACCCTTATGCTTCATTTATGACATAGAGCTAAGCAGACACCCAACTACATAACTATAAATAAAGGTTATCCCTGTACTATATATTAACTCAGTGTACTAAATATGTTTGTAATGTTATATAATATCCACTGTATGTTATACACCTATTGAGATAATAAAAGAATAAAAATATATCTTCGTCTTCTGTTTTAAATTTAATGTTTTTCATTGATGTTGTATAATCTACTAACCTATCACTATCGCTCAAGTACACGAGGCGCTCCAAAGTCAGCACACACCAGACATAAACAGGGCACTACCCGGGTCACCGGGACTAGAGGTCATGGTTAACTCCCCTTGTCTCTCGTGTACATTAGGCGCGAAATGCGCCTACTATATATCTTTGTTAATTTACGGCCAAATACGACGATAGTTACACCATTGTATACTACTTCCGAGCACATATGGATTCGTTGGTGTGCAGTGATGATGATCATGTCGGCCCAACACATCCGACTTCAGCATGTTATTTTTGAGTAAAAGGTTGTCTTCCCTCTCGGTCACTACTCGTTTGGTGAAACTGGACTCGTTAATCTGTTTCTGGAGGCACAGCAAAGAGGTGGAGTAAGGTCTGGGTGGTCCTGGTTGACTGTTCCTAGCGCAAGCTATCAGCTGTGGATAGCTGACAGATTGATTCCAGCTCTGGCGCTGTGAGGCTCCATTAGCTTGGGTTGGAACCTGATCACGGCTTCCGGGTTCACCCAGCCTTAAATTGGTACTGGGTTTTTTTCTGAGTAAGTAAAGCGACACGCGCCCGTGCGCTGCCGGGGCCCGAAAGGGGAGTAAAGAATAGCGGCGCTGTACCCTACCAGGCATGTTCGTAAGAGGCGAGAAAGGAGGGTTAGGCATGGGACTGGCTATCCCATACTGTAAAAAATAAGCCGAAAAAACTTCACAAACATGAACAAGTCAAAGAAAGATAAAGTTAATCCGTCAACCAGGAAAGAGAAGGGCTCTCTGTCTAAGAGACGTATGACGCAATCCGGAGAAAGCCATAAGGAGTCCGGGTTGCCGACTCATCCTTTGTCTACCAGGAAATCATCCAGAATTGGCACCTGGAATGTTCGTACCCTTAACGAACAGGGAAAAGCGGCACAAGTGGCAGCAGAAATGACCAACTATAAGATAGATATTCTGGGAATGTGTGAAACAAGATGGCTGGGAGCAGAGAGAATAAAATTGAATACAGGGGAGATGATTTTATCATCAGGACACCAGAAACCAGGAGCACAACATAGCGAAGGGGTAGCTATAATGTTATCAAAGAATGCACAGAAGACACTAATAGAATGGGAGGCAGTGGGACCAAGACTGGTGAGAGCAACATTTAGAACAACCAAAAACAAAATAAAATTACACATTATACAATGCTAAGCACCAACCAACGATAAAGATGACTCAGTTAAAGATGATTTTTATAAACAGCTACAATGTCAGATGGATGCAAGACGAGCCAAGGATATTATAATCTTGATGGGAGACCTAAATGCTAAGGTAGGATCAGACAACAGAGGCTTCGAAGAGATTATGGGAAAACATGGACTTGGAGATATAAACGAGAATGGAGAGATATTTGTGAATTTCTGCGCCCTTAATCAAATGAGCCTAGGAGGAACACTATTCCAACATAAAAGAATACACAAAGCTACATGGGTGTCACCAGATCATAGAACGGAAAATCAAATTGATCACATATGTATTAATAATAAGTTTAAGTCATCCTTACAGGATGTAAAAGTATATAGAGGGGCAGATATAGCTTCTGATCATCATCTTCTGTTAGCCAAACTTAAAATTAAATTAAAAAGGTATACTACAACGAATAAGGGTAGAAAGTATTTCAATGTAGGGTTTCTTAAAAAACAAGGAATTAAAGATAAATTCGCAGTCACAATATCAAACAAATACCAAGTCCTCCAACAACTAGAAAATACAATAAATATAGAAGATCATTGGAAACAGATAAAAAATATATGGAAAGAGACATGCGAAGAAACACTGGGGAAAAGAGAACGCCAGAATAAGGCATGGATGGCAGCAGAGACCCTGGATAAAATTAAAGAAAGAAAGAACACGAAAGCAGACATAAATAAAAGCAAAACAAGAAGTAATAAAGCCAAGGCACAGGAAGCTTACACAGAGGTGAACAAAGAAGTGAGAAGATGCATTAAAAGGGATAAGAGGAAATATATAGATGAATTAGCTAAAGAGGCAGAAGAAGCAGCAAATAAAGGGAATATGAAAGAACTGTACAACAGCACAAAGAAATTAGGTGGAAAATACAAACAGATCAACGCCTTCATCAAAGATAAGAAAGGAAATCTGCTTAGTAATATAAGGGAACAAATGGAGAGATGGAAAGAGCACTTTGAAGAACTTTTGAACAGACCCGGCTCAAATAATCCTCCAGATATACTACCAGCAGAAGAAGAGTTACACGTTAACTGCGGAAAACCAAGCAAAGAAGAAATAATGAAAGCCATCAAACTATTAAAAGATGGTAAAGCCACAGGACCAGATGAAATTCCTTCATAAGCCATCAAAGCAGATATTATCACCTCTACAAGATGTTACATGATCTATTGGATAAAATTTGGGAGAGGGAAGAAATACCTAAAGACTGGAGAGAAGGTTATATGATCAAACTACCAAAGAAAGGAAGTTTACAGGAGTGCACAAATTATAGGGGAATTATGCTACTATCAGTGCCAGGAAAAATATTAGGCAGAATCATTCTGGAGAGACTAAAAGAGGCTATAGAGAAACACTTGAGAGATGAACAAGCAGGTTTTAGGAAGAACAGATCATGTGCGGATCAAATAACTACCCTACATATAATAGTTGAACAAAGTTTAGAACTAAAATCCCCACTATATATTGGATTTATAGATTACGAAAAGGCATTTGATAGTTTAGACAGAAGAATGCTTTGGAAGTTGCTGAGTCATTACGGAATCCCCATAAAGTTTATTAACCTGATAAAAACAATGTATGAAGGAACAAAATGTAGTGTGGTGCATGAAGGACAGCTTACAGAAGCATTTGAAATAAGAATAGGAGTAAGGCAAGGATGCCTCCTGTCTCCATTTCTCTTTCTACTGGCCATAGATTGGATTATGAAAATAACTCAAAACAACAGAAATGGGATCCAGTGGTCACTGACCAAACAACTTGATGATTTAGACTTTGCTGATGACATAGCTCTCCTATCACACAGCCATCAACAGATGCAGGATAAAATGAGTATATTAGATGAGAGATCACAACAGCTAGGACTAAAGATTAATAGAGATAAGACCAACATTATGAGAATTAATGCAGTTGGCAATAACCAAAAAAAACTAGGAGAAATACCTCTACTAGACGTACAATCTTATATATATCTGGGCAGTAATATAGATAAAGAGGGAGGAACAGAAAATTATACCAAAATAAGGATATCAAAAGCAAGAGGAGCTTTCATTGCACTGGGAAACATATGGAAATCCAAAGAAATTAGGCTAAATACAAAAATAAAAATGTTCAACTCCAATGTTAAGTCGGTTCTATTATATGGCTGTGAAACATGGAGAATAACAAAATTGACAATCACGAAGGTACAGACTTTCATTAATGGATGCTTGCGCAGAATAAAGGGATGGAAATGGCAGGACAAAGTCACTAACGTGGAATTATGGAAATGTACCGGTCAAATACCAGTGGATAAAGAAATGCAGCGAAGACGATGGCGATGGATAGGACACACACTACGGAAGCCAACTGAGAGTATTACACAACAGGCCCTTTTTTGGAATCCCCAGGGGAAAAGACAAAGAGGAAGACCAAGGAATTCTTGGAGAAGACAGATTGAAGCAGAGATGAAGATGATGGGGAAGACATGGAATGATCTTAAAAGAATTGCAAAAAACAGAACGACTTGGAAAGTGTTTGTTGAAGACCTATGCTCCACTTGGAGCTAAAAGGTAGAAGAAAGCGACACGGGCGTAATACGGACCACATTACCCCAAAAATCATGTGCCGATGGTCTGTAAAAATTATGGTCACTAAAACAATATTCCCTATACGCCACTTGGCGTGACGGGGCTCTTTATTATTTTAAAAAAACTAGAATGTATTGTGTATGTGTGTTCTAGAATAGCTCAGGCCAAATATCATTTCAGAAAATGAAAAATGTCTTGTACAAGTCTATGTCAACAGAAGTAAGAAATAGAGTTCAGTGGTGCTATATGGCGCCAATTCTGACCTATGGAAGTGAACCATGGATAGTATACTGATAAATAAAAAGACGATTGGTGGCCACAGAGATGGGAGCTCTCAAAATAATGTTGAGAGTTCCCTGGACAGCTAAAAAAGACTAACCAGGAAATTCTCAAAGAGGCCAAAACAAAAAGGGAGCTCCAAAGAAACATCGGAAAGGAACAATCAGCATTTTTCGGGCATATCATGAGAAAAGGAAAGATGGATTACTCTGTTACTACTGGCAAAATAGAGATAAAGAGAGATCGCAGACGGCAAAGAGAGATGATACTAGATACCTTGGTGTCATGGCACGGAAAACAGTCAACAACATAATTGATACGATGCACTGTGGATAGAGAATTGTTAAAGTGCATGATCGCCTACGCCAACCGGTATGGCACTTGATGATGATGATAACTAGAGCTACAACTTACTATACATACTATACAACGAATAGGAATGCAAAAAGTAATTTTAATGCCATGAAAGATATACTAATATCAAAATAAATAACACCAGGGCTAAAACAAAGAGTAGCAAAATGTTATATCTTCTCAATATTCCTGTATGGTGCAGAAACATGGATGTTAGACAAGAAAACAGAACAGAAAATTGAAGCCTTTGAAATGTGGAATTATAGAAGAATAGAAAAAATTGGATGGAAAGAAAGAGAAACTATTGTCTTCCATTTTTCCAGTTGTAACCAAGTATTCCAACTTTTCCCTTCTCAGGATGTGCCTGAAAAATGTAGATTGTTTCTTTTTGATGTTTTTTAGGAGCTTCCTTTTTATTTCTTATAAATTACAAAAAAAAAAAAAAAAAAAAAAAGCATATTGTACATTCAGTTAATTCTGTTTATTTATAAAAGGTTAAAAAAAAAAAAGGTCACGCGACCTCGAAGAATAAAATTATCGCGCCGCCGGAAGTACAAAAGATGTGAGTTAGACAAATGTGCATTGACGACTGATCGCAATTGTGACACCATCAATGCACGCTGTAACAAAATGAAGCCAATGATTGAATGCAATAACAAAGGAATTGTGCAGGCAGCCACCGAGTCGATTCCAAGAGGCGTAAAGGGGGTGGGGTGGGGGGGGGCAATAGATAGTGAAGTCAGAAACACAGCAGTGAGGGGGAAATATCGCTTAAAGCCATTTTTGCAAAAATACAAAACGAACATTGAATTAAACCACAAGGGATTGCTGGAAGGAAAATGCAAAAAAAAAAAAAATGTGAACAGACAGATTATGGAAAATGCATTATGGATGCTAGTCGGAGTTTTGAATATTGAAAGGCGCAGCAACAAGCAACATTACAATCAAACATCGACAGGACTTGGTTTCTTGACAAAAGATACCAGTGAACCACTTTGCTTGTAAAACAGCACTTAGAATTTTCAGAAGAATGACACACCACGACAGTTGGCACAGCAACAGAGGAGAGCAATTGATCTTTTGTGACAGTGACGAAGACAGTACGAATAACTGAACACAATTGAGAAACCGCAACACCAAAGTATACAACACGAAAGTCCTCAACACCTCATGTGATGACTCAAAGACACAGTTTGGATTACGTTCAAAACTGTATTTTCACTTCTCTCTATTTGCGCTTCACAAACTCTTTTAGTTGCTTGCATTTAAAAACGTGCCCACTGCACATAAATACTTGCAATGGCCATTCATTAACCTCTTAACTCCATAATTTACATTTCTGTTGTGTCTAAAGCAACTTTCGATGGTATGACACTCTCCAGTTTCGTTTTTACACACAAAACTAGATTCTTGAATTAGGAATCAACATCAACGAATAAACACTATCTTGACTAAACTCTTGTAATAAAAAAAACTCTTTCTTCTGTGAGGTCTGTATATTCGTCTCTCAAAAGAATCTTCGATTTCGTCCACTTTTAAAATCCCTCCCCAAAACTATTTTCCTGAATAATCTAAAATTTCTTCATTATCAGCCTCCAAAGCTAACCACAACTTTCTTCAATAGTGAATCCAGTCCCACTTAGCAATATTGACTATTCTCCATTCTTCTATCCCTAAAATCATTGTAGATAATGGCTGAACATGACATGCAAAAGGTGTTTAGACTTCTCTCTTAATCAGTGTCTGAAGGTTGTTACGTCATACCACGTTGGTGCAACAGTTAAGACGTTTATATTCACATTGCTGCTAATCAATGTGTAAGGTTTGTCAGTCCCCGTATAGGTGTAACCATTCAAACGTTTTACACAGCTCTCTCCTGATCAATAGTTAGACCTATATAATCGACAGTACTCAGAGTTGAGTAGAGACTACAACACTTTAATCATGGAAGTAGGTGATGAGTCGGTGGAATCACTGCTGTGATCTGTGACCATGACGACTTCGCTTCCCCGTCATATTTGTGGTTACTGCACCTTTTCTTTTAAAAAGATCAGCATCATCATTATTATTATTATCATCATCACCATCCTCAACAGCAACATCATCATCATCATCATCAGAAGCATCATTATCATCATCATCAGCATCATCATCACCACAATCATCATTATCATCATTATCATCATTATCATCATTATCATCATTATCATCATTATCATCATTATCATCATTATCATCATTATCATCATTATCATCATCATCATTATCATCATTATCATCAATATCATCATCACCATCACCATCATCTATTAACCTGTCCCTATACTATCCTCTACACTCCCATTCTAACATAAACGGTTTCTTGTACAGGCTAACAATTGCTCTCATTATTCAGATCCCTATGTAGACAGGCCGCACATATAAATGAACATATATTGTCTGAATGCAACACATTTGACCAACTGAACATTGGTCCACAGAGACTCGCGCCAGCAGTAAGCTGTTTGGATCCCTTGGAGAACTCTCTGGACCTCTTGTGTAGACAACATTAACCAACCAACGAAGTAAGAATACGACAAACCACAAAACAAATCACAATAAAACAGACGGGGAAACAGTAAAGTGCAGATAAAATTGAACACAAAGCGAAAGATAACTCCCCTCCATGCATGTTCTATAGTGCAATTGGAAAAAGATCTGTCAGACCAAGTTCCTGTTTTTATTTTTCCAGCGTTCACCCAACGACCATCGTCTACACCATTCGTATTTAATTGAAGGTTACAATGGCGTAGATGCCTTGTTTATGGTCAAGCGGCGTCATAGCACGCGAGGTTCCACCCATATGTGCTCGGCTGTCTATCCAGAAGTGTTCGGAGACTTCAGGATAGTGCCGCTTCAAGCATCGAAACTCATGATGCGAGGCGGCATTCCTCACCTTCCCAGAGTACTACCCGAGTATCCATTTCTGCCAGCGGCTGGTTCGACCGCCGGGGTAATTTTTTTTTCAACCACGAGTACATCTCACACTCTTGTTTGATGATTTTCAGCGAATTTATTATATATAATTTTATTTATTGATATATACATATATATATATATATATATATATATATATATATATATATATATATAATATATAAATATATATATTTATATTTATATTTATATATATAAAGTAAAGTACCCCCGTCAGGCCAAGTGGCGTATAGGGAATATGGTGTTAATGACCATAAATTGTACAGACTATCGGCACATGATTTTTGGGGTAATGTGGTCGGTATTACGCTCGTGCCGCTTTACTTTCCCAGAAAAATAAAATCCGGTACCCATTAAAGACTGGGCGAACCGGTCTTGTTCTTTGTAGTCCAGTTCACTGACCACTGAGCTATCGTGGCTCCCTTATTTATATATAATAATATATATTTACAATTTATGCCTTTCGGCCCGACATATTCGTCTTCCACGCATTTTTTTTTTTTTACAATGCCATGTTTCTACCCTCTTCGATTTCTACTCTTTTAGCCAGATAAATTAATCTGTTTCCGAGATCTGGATTAGTTCTCCTGTTCGTTGATTCTGACGCTGACCACTCTCAGTCCAGTTGCTGGAGAACGCCACGCCGACATTTTTATCCCAATAGTTAGACCTGCCTGACCTTTTTTCTGCCTTTTCTTTCTGCTGTTCACCAGATGACCGCTAAAGATGCTAAATTAATTGACCTCTTCGTGATCCGTCCTTAAAGGTAAAGGTAAAGGTAAAGGTAAAGGTAAAGGTAAAGGTAAAGGTAAAGGTAAAGGTAAAGGTAAAGGTAAAGGTAAAGGTAAAGGTAAAGGTAAAGGTAAAGTACGAGACTTGAACCGGCGTCTTAGCACGCGAGTATACACCCATATGTGCTCGGCCGCCTATCCAGAAATGTTCGGATATTTCTGTATAGTGTCGCCTCAAGCATCGAAACTCAGATGCGAAGCGACATTCCTCACCTTCTCATGGTAATACCCTGGTACCCATTTCTGCCACCGGCTGGGTCGACCGTGGGGGTATTTTTTTTTCCAACCACGAGTACAATTCACACTACTCCCAGCGGGAATCGAACACGGGTTGTCCGAACATCGGTAGTCCAGTCGGGTGGTTTTCCCAACTATGCTACCGAGGCCGCGATCCATCCTTAAAAGGATGTTAAGTGGTGTAGATGCGTTGTGTTAAGGTTCGCAGTAGAACTGTAACATTTGCGCCTTTCGGTCCAACACATCCGACTTCAGCAGGGAATTTTTGACTACCGAGTTACCTTCCCTCTTCGATCCTTACTCTCTTGACCAAATTAGACTGGTTAGTCTGTTTTTAGAGACACGGCAAAGAGGCGAAGAAGGGTCTATATGGTTCAGGTTCACCGATCTTGACGCAAGCTATCAGCTATGAGTCGCTAACAGTTTCACCTCTGTTGATGTTTGGTGCCTTGTCTGTCTTCTAATGCCACAAGATCCGGTTATCTCTTAGACCTAACAAATTTATCGCGGCTGGGTGGTCTAGAGATATGGCGCAGGCATTGGGACAAGAGGGCCCTGCGTTAAAAGCTCACCAGAGACGTGATTTTATAGGAAAAATGAATCCGTGGTTTCTTGATGACCTTATCCACCCCTGGTCTCATGGGTTGTTAGATTTAATGTCTACCGCTCTCAAATAACGAGAATAAACAGGAGCTCTCGTGTGCACTCCCGCAAGTTAAAAACCTTAAAAAGTTGAAATCGAAAAGAGTAGGCCACATACATGGCCGCTGTCCAGACAAAATTGGGGAGCCGCGATAGCTCAGTGGTTAGTGAACTGGACTAAGAATGACAAGAGGTAGGGTTCGATCCAAACCGACGGCTTCCGGGTTCACCCAGCCTTTAATAGGTACCAGATTTTTTTTGGGAAAGTAAAGCGGCACGGGCGTAATACCGACCACATTACCCCAAAAATCATGTCCTGAAGGTCTGCAAAATTTATGGTCACTAACACCAACAGGTAAGAGGAAAAGAAGAAGACCTAGAGAGACACGGAGAAGAGCATTGATGAGAGAGGCAAGAGCAGCAGGAATCGGCTCCCTCAATGAGATAGAGCTGCTTGCACAGAACAGAGACAAATGGCGAGATTTGATAAAATATCTTTAAAAGAATTGAAAACTGCTAGAACAAAAATTCAAATAAGCGAAAGAGTATCTTGGTCTACGCCCTATGGGCCGGCTACGGCTCGAAAGGTCAATAGATAGATAGATAGATAGAACACCATATTCCCTATACGCCACTTGGTGTGACGGGGGTACTTTACTTTTACTTACTTTTCCAGGCAAATTTGGCAGTAGAAACCTACCCATCCAATAGATGACCGTCCTACTGAGTTCGAGCACGTGGGCCAGAATCCTCATCGGATTTTCTGACGATTTTTGTAGGAGATATTGGAGCACCTATGTGTTCGTCCGGTGTGCTGTGATGATGATTCTAACAACAAACAAACGAGCAACACTGTATGAAATGGCAGGCTGCAATGATGATTCTAACAACAAACAAACGAGCAACAATGTATGAAGTGGCAGGCTGCGATGATGATTCTAACAACAAATAAGCGAGCAACAATGTATGAAGTGGCATGCTGCAATGATGATTCTAACAACAAACAAACGAGCAACAATGTATGAAGTGGCATGTTATAAGACTATCTTGAAATTTCGGGATTCTGCTGAGGAAATTTGGAAATTGTCCTGCCCAGAGGTGCTGGTGTACCAGAAGAATGATTCAAATTCCAAGATAGCAACAATTTACAAAAAATGAAGAATGTTTGAAACGAGTTGGAGAACTCAGGAATATCGTCAAAATTATAAGGAAAAGACAATCTTCATTTTTTTGGGCATGTCAAACGAAACGAAGAGATTGAGAATACTCTAACAACAGGCAGAATGAATTGAAAGAATAGCGACCAAACTCAAAGTAGGAACTACCAGCTAATGCGACTGTACCCTGGATAACATGACAACTATAAACGTTCTACAGGATTGCCTCCAGCACACAGGCATGAGGAGGTCAGTGTGGCCCACACCCATCTCCCTGGAAGAGAAGCTATATGGGGCAACCGTTTCATTTAAATAGACAGCTGCCTCCATAAGAGAGTCCGGAGTCCTAGTTTGAATGAGCCGTGATCGCCGAAAAAGAAGAAAGAAGAACAGAGGAAAACCAAGAGAAAAATATAGAACAGTTGATCTAAATGGTGATAGCGCATTTCAACGCAAGAAGCAGAAACAAAGAAGTATATTAATATTTAAGACAAGACACTGAAACAAAACAATAAATATAAAACAAGGGGTACTGGTTGATCTCGAGGGAAAACGCCGGCCTCGAGACAGATAAGTTGGTTCAAATCCCGGCTGCACCATTTGGGATTTTTATTTTTGATTCCTCTCTGAGGCAACCACCCCTCGTCTCAGCAGCGAGGCCTGGCTTGAAACGTCAATTACTCATGTACGGAAAAAATATGAGTACCTCCGATGACGGAGTTATCAGCCTGTGCGGCGAGGGACCTCTGTGCACACTGCTACCAGGGCAAAAAGCGGATTAATACACAAAATTCAGTTCCTAGTCTGTAAGGACTTCGTCAGAGGTCAAAGCTGGCGAACGAAAGAAAAAAAAAGTACGACAAGACAAACAACAATACACATATACTTTAAGGACTATAACTGTTCCATAATATGTATCCTATATGTACCGTAACATATCATAGAAAGAGTCGTTAGATCTCACGCTAAGGTCGTTGTTGGCATCAGTAACACAAATGTAAATGCGCCAGTGTTTCCGAGGCTCCGGTTCATCGATTCCCAGTTTATGGTATGGGATGGTGGAGCGCTTGTTGGCTTTTTTTTTTTTTTTTTTTTTTTTTTTTTTTTTTTAAATTTAAAAAATATTTATTCATTTGAATAATTTTAAAAATAAAATAAATTAGAATTTTATTTTTTTTGCAGAAAAATAAGTAGTTTGCGTGTGTGTGTGTGTGTGTGTGTGTGTGTGTGTGTATTTGTGTGTGTTTTGAGGGATAAATGGAAGAAAAACGAACTAATTAGAAAAGGGAGGACATTTCAGAGCGGGTATAATAGAACAGTGGTTCTAAAAATGTGTCCTACGGCTCCCAGGAGCAAACATGTGGCAAGAGCTCCGCACCGCGAAGATATTGCCGTGGGCCTACTCAACTGTTAGAAATCACCAAAATGATAACATCCACATAGGTTTAAAATCTTTTAGTACAGAAACGTGCTCCTACATGATAGTTTTAATTCTGTCGTCATTTATCTTATTATTATTCTACTAGCGGATCAGAGGTTACCCGACTTGTACGATCGTAACTGTCATGAAAGCAACTCTGGTCAGCTAGGAAAGGGAGCCTTGGGTGTCAAATGTTTGGGAACCACTGTAAGAGAGATAACTCCTGACGCTATAATGGGCATAATAGGTTAGTTTTCAGTCGCCATAATAGGTTAGTTTTCAGTCGCCATAATAGGTTAGTTTTCAGGTTTTCAGTCGCCATAATAGGTTAGTTTTCAGTCGCCATAATTGGTTAGTTTTCAATCGCCATAATAGGTTAGTTTTCAGGTTTTCAGTCGCCACAATTGGTTAGTTTTCAATCGCATAATAGGTTAGCTTTCAGTCGCCATAACTGGTTAGTTTCAATCGTCATAATATGTTAGTTTTCAGTCGCCATAATAGGCTAGTTTACAGTCGCTATAATAGGTTAGTTTCAGTCGCTATAATAGGTTAGTTTCAGTCGCTATGATAGGTTAGTTTCAGTCGCGATAATAGGTTTAATTTCATTTTTTTTCGTTTTTAGGTATTCACTCTGCCTTTTAAGATGGCAATTACGGTCTGATATAACCTGAAAGATTTAGTCTGTGGTTGAACGGATCGTGCCTCGCCAAAAGGTAGGCAAAACCTACAAGACAACCACAATAACACGAAAACTTCAGCGGCTCATAGCTGATGGATCGGTGAACCAGAACTATCCAAACCCTACTGCACCTTTTCGCGGTACCTCTAGTAGCAAACTAACCAGTCTAGTTGACCAAGCGATTAGGGACCGAGAGGAAAGGCAATTCAGTACTCAATACTGAAGTCGGATGTGTTGGGCCGGATGATGCAAATATCAGTTTTACTGTAAACTGCAAGAGAAATCATCTACTCGCTTAACGCCCTTTTAAGTACGGATGATAAAGAGGACATTTTAGTTTAGTAAGGGGTGGAAATGATAGAGGGAAAGTCTTCAACACTTCACATCTCTCTCTCACACACAACAAAATATTTCATATCTCTCTCACACACACATCAAAATACTTCATATCTCTCTCACACACACATCAAAACACTTCATATCTCTCTCACACACACAACAAAATATTTCATATCTCTCTCACACACACATCAAAATACTTCATATCTCTCTCACACACATATCAAAATACTTCATATCTCTCTCTCTCTCTCCCTCTCTCACACACACATCAAAACACTTAATACCAACCTCTCTCTCACAAGTCAACACTTCATATCTCTTCCTCACACATACACATCAAAACACTTCATATCTCTCTCACACACACATCAAAACACTTCACATCTCTCTCACACACACACATCAAAACAGTTCATATCTCTCTCTCCCACACACATCAAAACACTTCATATCTCTCTCACACACACATCAAAATACATCATATCTCTCTCTCTCACACACATCAAAACACTTCATATCTCTCTCACACACGTCAAAACACTTCATATCTCTCTCTCTCTCACACACACATAAAACGCTTCATATCTCTCTCTCATACACACATCAAAACACTTCATATATCTCTCTCACACACACATCAAAACACTTCATATCTCTCTCTCACACACACATCAAAACACTTCATATATATATATATATCTCACACACACACATCAAAACATTTCAAATCTCTCATGATTTGTTAATACTTATTACCAACCTCTCTCTCACAAGTCAACACTTCATATCTCTCTCACACACATACACATCAAAACACTTCATATCTCTCTCACACACACACATCAAAATACTTCATATCTCTCTCACACACACACATCAAAACACTTCATATCTCTCTCTCACACACACATCAAAACACTTCATATCTCTCTCTCACAAGTCAACACTTCATATCTCTCTCTCACACATACACATCAAAACACTTCATATCTCTCTCTCACAAGTCAACACTTCATATCTCTCTCTCACACACACATCAAAACTCTCTCACAAGTCAACACTTCATATCTCTCTCTCACACATACATCAAAACACTTCATATCTCTCCCCCACAAGTCAACACTTCATATCTCTCTCTCACACATACACATCAAAACACTTCATATCTCTCTCTCACACACACACATCAAAACACTTCATATCTCTCTCTCCACACATCAAAACACTTCATATCTCTCTCTTACACACACATCAAAACACTTCAAATCTCTCTCACACACACATCAAAACACTTCATATCTCTCACACACACACACATCAAAACACTTCAAATCTCTCTCACACACACACACATCAAAACACTTCATATCTCTCTTTCTCTCTCTCTCTCTCTCTCTCTCTCACACACACACACACACATCAAAACACTTCAAATCTCTCATGATTTGTTAATACTTAATACCAACCTCTCTCTCTCTCTCTCTCTCTCTCTCTCTCTCTCACACAAGTCAACACTTCAACTCCGTCGCATAAGCAGTTTATATCAACCACACACAAACACACCATATTCAATGACATTAAATGATAATGTAATATTATATGGGAGTGTAAGATCATTACTTCTATGATCAATCAATGTGTGCGGCATTGGCGATCACGCTTCTCCATTATTTTGTGTCCGGTCAACTCAACTAAAAATGAAAAAACAAAAAATGAAAAATATAATCATTAAGACATTTATCATATATCTGGGTTCTGCCACGAAGAAGGAATAAGTGGTGGCTTCAAGGAAGATGAGGGGTGTCAGAGTGGGATTGGAGAATGAAGACCGCATGTCCAGTGCAATCACCGTGTGGGTTTTATGTTCGAGACTACTGTCGACGCATGGTTAGTCAAGTAAGGAGCCCCGTCACGCCAAGTGGCGTATAGGGAATATGGTGTTAGTGACCATATTTGTACTGACCTTCGGCACATGATTTTTGGGGTAATGTGGTCGGTATTACGCCCGTGCTACTTTACTTTCTCAGAAAAAAAAATCCGGTACCCATTTAAGGCTGGATGAACCAGGAAGCCGTCGATCAGGATCGAACCAGACCTCTTGTCCCTTGTAGTCAAGTTCACTAACCACTGAGCTTTCGCGGCTCCCTGTCCACGTATGGACTTTAAAATTAAACTACAGATGATATGCTACAGAAAACATGCTACATACCATATGCTACATAACATATGCTACATAACATATGCTACATAACATATGCTACATATCACATGCTACATATCACATGCTACATAACATATGCTACATATCACATGCTACATAACATATGCTACATAACATATGCTACATATCACATGCTACATAACATATGCTACATAACATATGCTACATATCACATGCTACGCTACATATCACATGTTACATAACATATGCTACATATCACATGCTACATAACATATGCTACATATCACATGCTACATAACATATGCTACATATAACATGCCACATAACATATGCTACATATCACATGCTACATAACATATGCTACATAATATATGCTACATATCACATGCTACATAACATATGCTACACATCACATGCTACATATCACATGCTACATAATTGTCCTACGTGTGACCAGTTAAAGGAATGCATTGACACAAATGCTCGGTCCAGTAGAGCTCCAATTTATCACAAGCACTTGTCTATTTGGGAGTCGCGATAGCTCAGTGGTTAGCTAACTGGACTACAAAGGACAAGAGGTAGGGTTCGATCCCAACAGACGGTTTCCGGTTCACCCAGCCTTTAATGGGTAACGGATTTTTTTTCTGGGAAAGTAAAGCGGCACGGGCGTAATACCGACCGACCACATTACCCCAAAATGCATGTGCTGAAGATCTGTAAAATTTATGGTCACTAACACCATATTCCCTATACGCCACTTGGCGTGACGGGGGCTCTTTACTTACTCTTCTTTTTTTTATTAACCATC
Organism: Megaustenia siamemsis; assembly: GCA_032433765.1. Lineage (NCBI taxonomy): Eukaryota > Metazoa > Mollusca > Gastropoda > Stylommatophora > Ariophantidae > Megaustenia > Megaustenia siamemsis. Next base: position 67,755,027 of record JAVIAB010000117.1, read on the forward strand.
TTCTTCTTGCCCCCATTCACGTACACCATCTTCCTCCACCCAGTTCATCATCTTCCTTTTCTCACATTGACCATCTTCCACTTCACACCTCCTGTTCACTATCGTTCCCTTCTCCCATTCATTATATTCCTCTTCTCCCATTCACCATCCTCCTCATCTCCTATTCACCATCTTCCTAATCTCCAACTCACCAACCTCCTCATCTCCTATTCACCATTCTCCTCATCTCCTATTAACCAACCTCCTCATCTCCTATTCACCATCCTCCTCATCTCCAATTCACCGCCTTGCTCATCTGCTATTCACCATCTTCCTCATATCCCCATTCACCATCTTCCTCATCTCCAATTCACCATCTTCCTCATCTCCCATTCACCATCCTCCTCATCTCCCATTCACAATCCTCCTCATCTCCCATTCACCATCCTCCTTATCTCCCATTCACCATCCTCCTCATCTCCAATTCACCACCCCCTCATCTCCCATTCACCATTCTCCTCATCTCCCATTCACCATCCCCCTTCATCTCCCAATAACCACCTTCCTCATCTCCCATTCACCATCCCCCTCATCTCCCAATAACCACCTTCCTTATCTCCCATTCACCATTCTCCTCATCTCCCATTCACCATCCCCCTTCATCTCCCAATAACCACCTTCCTCATCTCCCATTCACCATCCCCCTCATCTCCCAATAACCACCTTCCTTATCTCCCATTCACCATCCCCCTCATCTCCTATTCACCATCCCCCTCATCTCCCATTCACCATCCTCCTCCCAGCGAGCTTGTGTTTCAACTTCTTCAAAGACCAGACATGGCCTTTTCCTTACGACTTTCAGCTGTTCAAACAACACATGTATGTCAAAGCAACAAAAACTCAACATTTTGCAACAGACGAAACAGATGTCAGAACTCCTATATTACCGAACAAAAATTGGAAAGTATAAACAGTTTTGAATATCTTGGTTCATTGCTAGGAAACGACGTAAAGAGTACAAAGAAGATCAAAAGGAAATTAAACATAGCTATGAATTAAGCAAAGCAACTGCACAACATATGGAAAGGAACCGATATAGCAATAAAACTTAATTTCTTAGAGCCAGTTTTTGTTTTTGTTTCCCCATATCAGTATATGGCTGTAAAGTGTGGTATATCGACAGATCTGCTGAAATATATTCATAAATGCTTTACTTTCGAAAGAGAGTGTTACATCATAGAATCAGTTTCATTGCAATCGGGACATTCCCATATCCGCTCCATAAATATTTCTCAAGGCGTATGCAGAGTGGCTGTTCCTGTAAGGTGTTGATTGTAGATAAAACTGTTTTTTCCATTAGCAGATACAACTGTTTTTTCCATTAGCAGATACAACTGTTTTTTCCATTAGCAGATACAACTGTTTTTTTCCATTAGAAGATACAACTGTTTTTTCCATTAGCAGATACAACTGTTTTTACCATTAGCAGATACAACTGTTTTTACCATTAGCAGATACAACTGTTTTTACCATTAGCAGATACAACTGTTTTTACCATTAGCAGATACAACTGTTTTTTCCATTAGCAGATACAACTGTTTTTTCCATTAGCAGATACAACTGTTTTTTTCCATTAGAAGATACAACTGTTTTTTCCATTAGCAGATACAACTGTTTTTACCATTAGCAGATACAACTGTTTTTACCATTAGCAGATACAACTGTTTTTACCATTAGCAGATGCAACTGTTTTTACCATTAGCAGATGCAACTGTTTTTACCATTAGCAGATACAACTGTTTTTACCATTAGCAGATACAACTGTTTTTACCATTAGCAGATGCAACTGTTTTTACCATTAGCAGATACAACTGTTTTTACCATTAGCAGATACACTTGTTTTTACCATTAGCAGATACAACTGCATTTCCCACTTAGCACTCCGGATCGACTAGACTCTCTTGTCACATCTACACTGATTAGTCTCAGTATATACTTCATTATCTAAGCCATCCTCTTCCACTTTTTCTCTTAGGGGTGAAGAACAAACTTGACGATGCCATCTTTGTTATAGAAGAATGCCCAGAAACCCATAGACAGAGAAAATAACAAATATGTCCATTGTTAAGTAAATGAACATTCTGTAGGGAACAGGCAAATACGTGCAGTTACTGAGTTGTTGAGTTGTTTGTGGGTCATCATCATTGAACTTCGAACATGTCGACACACAGCCGTACTCAGATGTGCTCAGATCTCCTCCTCAGTAAGTCCCGCAGTGTCCAGCGACTGAAGACTCCAGTTCTGTGTTGGTTGATAAGTCTTCTTACGCCCACTAAGTTTCTCGTTTCTGGGTGTGCCCAGCTTAACTCCTAAATCTTTCATCCGAAGGAGTGACGTGGACTCATGGTTATCGAATTCCTGTGCCCTTCCCATATCACGGAGGGCATTGATAACGCCCACCCGATCCATTGGTTGACCATCTTAAACGATAGCGCAACTAGCCAATCTGTCTGCTCTTTCATTTCCCCGTACTCCCGCATGTCCACGCAGGTAGACAATGGTGATACTATGTATTTTTAACTTCTGCAATGACTCTACCCATTGTCTGCGTACACAGCCTGCCTTCACTTTAAAAAAAAAAAAATCATGCTCATCGAATCACTCAGTATACAGGCGTGGGTGTAGTCTTGTGACTCTAGCCAGATGAATGCCCTGGTCACTGCAATCACCTTCCATCATCATACTACTCGTGGTCATAACATTCGCACCAATGTCTTCTTTGACTATTCTGCCTGCTGAGCGTGCCCATGCACTCCTTTGGTGTCGTATTACGGATCCGTCTGTATAGATGACTGCATCTTTATCATCGGTAGTACTGCGTTAAAGCTGGTATCAAAGAGCAAGTGGCGAGGTGAAACATTCAGTAAACTGCTTAAAATGTGGTTAAATTAAAAAATTAAAATGTTAAACTCTAATGTTAAATCAGTCCTTATTATATGTCTGTGAAACATGGATAACAACAAAAGTGATTACCACGAAGGTACAGACCTTCATTAACAGGTGCTTGCACATAATAAAAGGATGGGAATAGCGGGACAAAATCACTGACGTAGAATTAGGGGAAAGTACCAGTCAAATTGCCGCGATAGCTCAGTGGTTAGTGAACTGGACTACCACGGACAAGGGGTAGGGTTCGATCCCAATCGACGGCTTCCGGGTTCACCCAGCCTTAAATGGGTACCTGATTTTTTTCTGGGAAAGTAAAGCAGCATGGGCGTAATACCGACCACATTACCCCAAAAATCATGTGCTGAAGGTCTGTAAAATATAGGGTCACTAACATCATATTTCCCTATACGCCACTTGGCGTGACGGGGGTACTTTACTTACTTACCAGTTAAATAGGGAGCCGCGATAGCTCAGTGATTAGTGAAATGGACTACAAAGGACAAGGGGTAGGGTTAGATCCCAACCGACGGCTTCCGGGTTCACCCAGCCTTAAATGGGTACCGGATTTTTTCTGGGAAAGTAAAGCAGCATGGGCGTAATACCGACCACATTACCCCAAAATCATGTGCTGAAGGTCTGTAAAATATAGGGTCACTAACACCATATTTCCCTATACCCCACTTGGCGTGACGGAGGTACTTTACTTTTACTACTAGTCAAAAACAAGTGGACAAAGTAATTCAGCGAAAACTAAAGAGCATTAAACGGCAGGTCCTTTTTCTGGAATCCCCAGGGGAAGAGACAAAGAGGAAGACCAAAATATTCTTGGAGAGAAGACAGGTGGGAGAGGAGATGAAGATGATGAGGAAGAAGACATGGGATGATATTTAAAAAATGGGAAGAGTCAGAACGGCTTGGAAAGTTTTTGCTGAAGACCCATGCTCCACAGGGAACTGAAAGGAAGAAGCAGAAAATTTTTTTTGTTGAGGAACAGAAAGAGAGAAAATAAAGTATGCTGGTCGTATAAAACGATCAACAGCAACAAAGCTTGTCAAATCATTGGACAGCTATCACCACTATTATCCAACAAGGAAATAACTCTGGAGGCAAAACGAGCATTGTACAATAGAATCTTCATCCCAAAGATGTGCTACCAATGCCAGACCTGGATCCTAGATGCAAGAACAATAAGAAAAATAACCTCTACAGTGATGAAATGTGTTAGACGTATGACAGGAAACAGTCTGAGAGATAAGATCAGAAATGAAGAACTGAGAAAAAAGTTAGGAATAGCGCCCCCCCCCCCCCCATAGAATATATAAGGAAACAACAGATAACATGGTTTGGCCACGTGACACGACAGAAAGATAAAAACACAACACAACGAGCCTTCAACAAATGTTGTGAGAACACCAGACCAAAGAGTCGACCACGAAAAAAATGGATCGATGGAATATTAGAAGCACTAGGAAACATAACAGCAGCAGAAGCGAACAGAAAAGCAAAAGACCACACATTATATCTCCCCTCGACGCTAAAAGGCAGATAAGGAAGGAAAGAAGAAGAAGAAGATAAAACGACATGAAAGACCTGAGAAGATCATATAATGGAGGGCATTGTACCAGACAGACGAGAGAGAGCGAGAACTAAGACGGTAGATACAAGATACCACAGAGCAACTGGACATGACTGCAGCTGTCACCAAGACATCTTGTGCAGGATAGAATAAAGTAAAGAGCCCCCGTCACGCCAAGTGGCGTATAGGGAATATGGTGTTAGTGACCATACATTTTACAGACCTTCAGCACTTGTGCAGGATAGACCAAACAGAATATCTGTCGTGGGAGCAGCATTTCCACAGAAACAAGCTAGATGCTGATGATTTAACTATTCAAGATATGAATTAAAGTTTTCACTAAACATTCACTAACTCTTGAGTGTAGTTTCAACTAATGAAGATCGACATCAGCCTGCTTCCAGTCGTGTGTGAAGACACGCAAGTTACATGTCTTCATTTCTGACACTGGGATTTCCCGGCGCGTCTTCCATAATAAAAAAAAAATTAATTCTTCCTATTTTCTTGTCTTGACATTTTCGTGTGAAGGCGTCTAATAGCAACAGAGCTAGAAGCTGTCATCGACTCATAGCTGATGGTTTGCGCCAGTGTCGGTGAACCACAACGATCCCTATAACATCTCTTCGCGATACCTCTAGTAATAGACTAACCAGTGATCAGCTTGTAGGGATAAAAGAGGGAAGGCAATCCGATACTCGCCGTGCTGAAGTCAGATGTGTTGGGTCGAAAAACGCAAATTAACCATAACACAACGCGTTTTACACCCACTTAAAGTCCTTTTAAGGACGGATGACGAAGTGAACTATCCCTTTATCAGTCTTTGGTGAACGCCAGAAGGAAAGAAAGAAAATATCTTCCTGTCTTCCTATAGTGATGTCTTCCTATATTGATGTCTTCCTATAGTGATGTCTTCCTATAGTGATGTCTTCCTATATTGATGTCTCCTATATTGATGTCTTCCTATATTGATGTCTTCCTATATTGATGTCTTCCTATAGTGATGTCTTCCTATAGTGATGTCTTCCTATCTTCCTGTCTTCCTATAGTGATGTCTTCCTATATTGATGTCTTCCTATAGTGATGTCTTCCTATATTGATGTCTTCCTATAGTGATGTCTTCCTATATTGATGTCTTCCTATATTGATGTCTTCCTATATTGATGTCTCCCTATAGTGATGTCTTCCTATATTGATGTCTTCCTATATTGATGTCTTCCTATCTTCCTGTCTTCTTATCTGTTTTTCCTTTCTCCATGACTTATAGAAATATGCACCGTCTTCAGTTTCTTGACACTCCCATAGCGATTGTCCATGTTTAGCTCTTGTAAAATGGCCACAATGTGGATTTGAAGAACTCTACTTGATTACTGAAAGTGATTGACAACAAACATCTTTGATGACGTATCTCGGGAACGAAAGAAAAAATAATGAACGATCGAGAACATATTGAAATAAATCTTTTCTTTCATCGTCGTCTTGCTAGCGCCCATCCATTAAGTGGACGAGGATACGCTGTGTCGCTCATTTACGTCACAGCTGCGATGTTTGTGTCTTTCGGTCCGACACATCCGTCTTCATAAAGAGCAGATTTGCTTAACCATTTTTTGTGTGCTCCATCGACACATTTCTGTGCTCCATCGACACATTTCTGTGCTCCATCGACACATTTCTGTGCTCCATCGACACATTTTTGTGCTCCATCGACACATTTTTGTGCTCCATCGACACATTTTTGTGCTCCATCGACACATTTTTGTGCTCCATCGACACATTTCTGTGCTCCATCGACACATTTTTGTGCTCCATCGACACATTTTTGTGCTCCATCGACACATTTTTGTGCTCCATCGACACATTTCTGTGCTCCATCGACACATTTTTGTGCTCCATCGACACATTTTTGTGCTCCATCGACACATTTTTGTGCTCCATCGACACATTTTTGTGCTCCATCGACACATTTTGTGCTCCATTGAACAAGTTTTGGACCTACTCTTTTCGGCTTGCAACTCCCACGGGTTCTTTAACGTGCGCGAGGGCACGTGGGACCTCCTTTTTTTGTCGTTTTCTGAGAAGGCTAAACATCAGATCTCAGCACACAGAAACCAGGGGAGGGTAAAGCCACAAACCAAACACGGATTCGAAATGAGAAACTCACATCGTCTCATCATCATCATTGAGTGCCGTCTCCGCATCGAAGGTTGGCTACCATGGAGCGCCATTCCACTCTGTGTCTTGCTTTGATGGTGCAGATTGTCATAGGCTGACTTGTCCATCTTTTGATGTTACTCGTCCATGTTAGTCTTGGTCTACCTATGCCTCTTTTACCTTGTATTTTCCCTTCTAATATTACTTTTATTAGACTGTTGTGTCTTTTAACATGATAAAAAAATTTCAGTTGTCTTGCTCTAATTGTGTTTAGTAGTTCTTTTTTTCATTTTTAGTTGTTTTAAAACTTCCTCGTTTGTTTTCTTTTCTTTCCATCCGATTCTGCCTATTCTTCTATAAATCCACATTTCAAAGGCTTCAATTTTCTGTTCTGTTTTCTTGTCTAATGTCCATGTTTCTGCACCATACAGGAATATTGAGAAGATGTAACATTTTTATATTCTTAGTTTTAGCCCTGGTGTTATTTGTTTTGAGTTAGTATATTTTTCATGGCACTGAAATTACTTTTTGCCATACCTATTCTTTTATTTATTTCAGTTGTACATTTTCCATCACTGGTTATAGTATGTCCCAGGTAGTTGTGGTTCTGAACTCTCTAGATGCATTCCTTCCACCTTCCACTTTGATATTTAATTGTAGGTCTTTAATTGTAGGCCACATCGTCTATGTTTTTTTCTTTAAGCGTTCACCAGTTTTTAGTTCTGATAAAGTCCCTATAAAACTAGGAACTGAATTTTGCCATATGGACTACTTAACATTTATCTGAATCAAAATTCGGTCGCTGTTTTTTTTTTTTAAATTTACAACATATCACGTGATTTTGTATCATGCCACGTGACATTATATCATAAGCGTTAGTGGAGAAAAATGTGGTATTAGAAAGCGGTACAAAGTTACAAACATTCGAATATCATCTTACGCTGACGTCGCCGATTGGTTGCAAATATTCTTGAAGTTGTGATGTTTCTTCCCAATTAGAAGTTTTACATTTGTAATTAGGATGATTAAAATCGTTGTTTTAACGACACGGGAAAGATTTTATTCGAATTCTTCTTCTTTTTTCCTCCTTCTTCTTTTTCTCTTCTTCTTCTTTGCATTCACCCAGAGACTAAAAAAAAACAGGTTTTCCATCTCTTCATCATTGTAACGAAGGGCGTCAACTCTCACAGATCGCTGGATCCACAACAACAACCTCTTTATAGTTGTAACGAAGGGCGTCAACTCTCACAGACCGCTGGATCCACAACAACAACCTCTTTATAGTTGTAACGAAGGGCGTCAACTCTCACAGATCGCTGGATCCACAACAACAACCTCTTTATAGTTGTAACGAAGGGCGTCAGCTCTCACAGATGGCTGGATCCACAACAACAACCTCTTCATAGTTGTAACGAAGGGCGTCAGTTCTCACAGACCGCTGGATCCACAACAACAACCTCTTCATAGTTGTAACGAAGGGCGTCAGCTCTCACAGATGGCTGGATCCACAACAACAACCTCTTCATAGTTGTAACGAAGGGCGTCAGTTCTCACAGACCGCTGGATCCACAACAACAACCTCTTCATAGTTGTAACGAAGGGCGTCAGTTCTCACAGACCGCTGGATCCACAACAACAACCTCTTCATAGTTGTAACGAAGGGCGTCAGTTCTCACAGACCGCTGGATCCACAACAACAACCTCTTCATAGTTGTAACGAAGGGCGTCAGCTCTCACAGACCGCTGGATCCACAACAACAACCTCTTCATAGTTGTAACGAAGGGCGTCAGTTCTCACAGACCGCTGGATCCACAACAACAACCTCTTCATAGTTGTAACAAAGGGCGTCAGTTCTCACAGATGGCTGGATCCACAACAACAACCTCTTCGTCATCTATCCAGAATCGTTACGTGAATGTAAATGCGTTGTGTTGCTGTTTGTAGTGCAACTATTCGCACTTTACGCTCCAATACATCCGACTTGGGCTTCTCGCTTTTTAGTACCGGGTTGCCTTCCCCCTCTCCCCTCCCTTCCTACTCGATCAGACTAAACTAGTTAGTTGGGGCACCACGAAGAGGTGGAGTAAGTAGAGTCTAGTTCATCGATCTTGGCGCAAACCATCAGCTATGAGTCGCTGACAGCTTTCAGCTCTTTTGCTATCGGGATTCTAGCCTCCCCGATTCTCCCACACCTTCCCCCCACGCGAAATAAATAAACTAGTAATGGCAAAGTAAAGGTAACGAGACTTGAACCGGCGTCATAGCACGCGAGTTTCCACCCATATGTGCTTGGCCACCTATCCAGAAGTGTTCGGAGACTTCTGGATAGTGTTGAAACTCACGATGCGAGACGGCATGCCTCACTTTCACAGAGTACTATCCTGGTACCCATTTCTTCTAGCGGTTGGGTCGACCGTGGGGTTATTTTTTTTCTAACCACAAGTACAATTCACACTGCTTCCAGCGGGAATCGAACACGGGTTGTCCGAACGTCGGTGTTCCCAGTCGGGTGGTGTAATGGCAATTGTTTTTTAACACAACCTAGAAGACGTAGCAAGTGGGTGCAAGATATAGTTTCTCGCCAAGTTGAAGGTACAGTTTCCAAAATTTTAATCAGTGGGCCTTTGAGGAGACTTGGTAGGTAGAGGATCTAGATAATGTTGGCAAAATTAGCCAGCAATGAATATACGATAACATTTAGTTACAAGTTTGGGATATTAAATTTAAAAACAAATGTATCATTCCCTTTCTTTATGGGGTTCACTTGACGATCGTTCTTAGTCATCGTTCTTCCTTTAAAAATGCGTTAAATGGGCTCAGATATGTTCTTTTGTGGTTTAAATCAAGCTGTGTTTTTGGCGCCTTTCGGCCAAGCACATCCGATTTAACACGGTATTTTAAATACCATTTTGCCTTCCCTCATTGATCCCTTCTCGTTTACCCGGCCTAGTTGCTCTAGAGGCACTGCGCAGAGATCGAGTTAATGTCCTTGACGCTAATCCTGATGCAAACAGTTAGCTATGAGTCGAAATTTACATTCACTCCTGGAGCTGTATAGACGTATACGAAACCGATATAAGAGAGGAAAGAGAGGTATTATAAAACATGACAAGACGTTAAATAAGACAAATAAGAGTGGCAGAAGCACGAGAGACACGAAATGTATAAAAGAGACAAGGCATATAAGAGTGACAGAAGATATATAAAGAGACAAGATATGTGTGAGATAACACATGAGACATATTAAGAGAGACAAGGACATATAAGAGAAACATAAGATATAAGAGGGACAACAAATGAGAGACAACATATTAGACATGTAAGAGAGACAAGACATATAAGAGTGACAGAAGATATATGAAGAGACGAGATATGTGTGAGATAACACATGAGACATATTAAGAGAGACAAGGACATATAAGAGAAACATAAGATATAAGAGGGACAAGACAAATAAGAGACAACATATTAGACATGTAAGAGAGACAAGACATATATAAGAGACAGAAAACATATAAGGGAGGCCGAGACATAAACAAATAGATAAAAGGCATATAAGAGAGAAATATAATACGGGATCGAACCCGTACTCAGTGGCACAGCGCCTTGCCACGAAAAACCAAACACTCACTAGGGAACACCTCGGAAGTTTCCCTCAACAATAAGATTCATTTGTTATTATTTGTCTCCCGCATTTAAGAGAGGCAGGACGCATATAAGAGAGGCAGGACGCATATAAGAGAGACAGGACGCATATAAGAGAGGCAGGACGCATATAAGACAGGCAGGACGCATATAAGAGAGGCAGGACGCATATAAGAGAGGCAGGACGCATATAAGAGAGGCAGGACGCATATAAGAGAGGCAGAACGCATATAAGAGACAGAACGCATATAAGAGAGACAGAACGCATATAAGAGAGGCAGAAGACATATAAGAGAGACAGGACGCATATAAGAGACAGAACGCATATAAGAGAGGCAGGACGCATATAAGAGACAGAACGCATATAAGAGAGACAGAACGCATATAAGAGAGACAGGACGCATATAAGAGACAGAACGCATATATAAGAGAGACAGAACGCATATAAGAGAGGCAGAAGACATATAAGAGAGACAGAACGCATATAAGAGAGACAGGACGCATATAAGAGACAGAACGCATATAAGAGAGGCAGGACGCATATAAGAGAGACAGGACGCATATAAGAGACAGAACGCATATAAGAGAGACATAACGCATATAAGAGAGGCAGAAGACATATAAGAGAGACAGAACGCATATAAGAGAGACAGGACGCATATAAGAGACAGAACGCATATAAGAGAGACAGAACGCATATAAGAGACAGAACGCATATAAGAGAGACAGAACGCATATAAGAGACAGAACGCATATAAGAGAGACAGAACGCATATAAGAGACAGAACGCATATAAGAGAGACAGAACGCATATAAGAGAGGCAGAAGACATATAAGAGAGACAGAACGCATATAAGAGAGGCAGAAGACATATAAGAGAGACAGGACGCATATAAGAGACAGAACGCATATAAGAGAGGCAGAACGCATATAAGAGAGACAGGACGCATATAAGAGACAGAACGCATATAAGAGAGACAGAACGCATATAAGAGAGGCAGAAGACATATAAGAGAGACAGAACGCATATAAGAGACAGAACGCATATAAGAGAGACAGAACGCATATAAGAGAGACAGGACGCATTTAAGAGACAGAACGCATATAAGAGAGGCAGGACGCATATAAGAGACAGAACGCATATAAGAGAGACAGAACGCATATAAGAGAGACAGGACGCATATAAGAGACAGAACGCATATAAGAGAGACAGAACGCATATAAGAGAGACAGGACGCATATAAGAGACAGAACGCATATAAGAGAGGCAGGACGCATATAAGAGAGACAGGACGCATATAAGAGAGAGAACGCATATAAGAGAGACAGAACGCATATAAGAGAGGCAGAAGACATATAAGAGAGACATAACGCATATAAGAGAGACAGGACGCATATAAGAGACAGAACGCATATAAGAGAGACAGAACGCATATAAGAGACAGAACGCATATAAGAGAGACAGAACGCATATAAGAGACAGAACGCATATAAGAGAGACAGAACGCACATAAGAGAGGCAGAAGACATATAAGAGAGACAGAACGCATATAAGAGAGGCAGAAGACATATAAGAGAGACAGAACGCATATAAGAGACAGAACGCATATAAGAGAGACAGGACGCATATAAGAGACAGAACGCATATAAGAGAGACAGAACGCATATAAGAGAGGCAGAAGACATATAAGAAAGACAGAACGCATATAAGAGAGGCAGAAGACATATAAGAGAGACAGAACGCATATAAGAGAGGCAGAAGACATATAAGAGAGACAGAACGCATATAAGAGAGGCAGAAGACATATAAGAGAGACATGACGCATATAAGAGAGGCAGAAGACATATAAGAGAGACAGAACGCATATAAGAGAGGCAGAAGACATATAAGAGAGACAGAACGCATATAAGAGAGGCAGAAGACATATAAGAGAGACAGGACGCATATCAGAGACAGAACGCATATAAGATAAACAGAAAGTATAATGGAGAAACAGAAAACATATTAGAGAAACGGAACGCATATAAAAGAGACAGAACACTTATTATAGAGATATAACACATATAATATAGAATTAATATAAGATAGACAGAACGCATATAAGATAGACTGAACGCATATAAGATAAACAGAAAGCATAATGGAGAAACAGAAAACATATTAGAGAAACGGAACGCATATAAGATAAACAGAACGCATAATAGATAAACAGAAAACATATTAGAGAAACGGAACGCATATAAGATAAACAAAACTCATAATGGAGAAACAGAAAACATATTAGAGAAACGGAACGCATATAAGATAAACAGAACGCATAATAGATAAACAGAACGCATAATTGAGAGACAGAACGTACATGGTGAATTAAAAAGGTCAACCCATGATAGGAATGTTGATCAAAAAGGTGTGAATGAAACAAACAAAAAATAATTAAAGGTCCTCACGTTCAAACAGATAGTGTTGAGTAACACAAGTTCCCAGAACGCTGACACAGCTATGACGTGATTCACTCTTTGCTCACCTCCAGATGGCAACACAAGTTGAGAAAGGCCTAGAGAGAAATGTTAATAAAAGAACTGAAAAGAAAACGTATTTTGGCTTGGTGGGTTTAAAAGACTGGCTCAATAATAGTTGCGATCTCTAGTGGTGGCCTTATTGGCCAGGCAAAGCTTTGGATCGTAAGTACAACCAGTCAGCCATCATAATCAGGTTGTTTTCCTTTGCTGAACTGAGTATTCATCACAGCCCGTCTGAAAGAATCTCTGTCTCTAGTCAAATCTCCAACACGACATTACATTCACCACAGCCCGTCTGAAAGAATCTCTGTCTCTAGTCAAATCTCCAACACGACATTACATTCACCACAGCCCGTCTGAAAGAATCTCTGTCTCTAGTCAAATCTCCAACACAACATTGCTTTCACCACAGCCTGTCTGAAAGAATCTCTGTCTCTAGTCAAATCTCCAACACAACATTGCTTTTATCACAGCCTGTCTGAAAGAATCTCTGTCTCTAGTCAAATCTCCAACACAACATTGCTTTTATCACAGCCCGTCTGAAAGAATCTCCGTCTCTAGACAAATCTCCAACACAACATTGCTTTTATCACAGCCTGTCTGAAAGAATCTCTGTCTCTAGTCAAATCTCCAACACAACAACAGTGAAACAATACCTAGAGGGGCACGGAAACACTACAAACCATACTGGAGTAGTGAACTAGAAGAACTGCACAATGACATGGAAACATCTCGAAAGCAAGCAGAAAATAACCCTTGCCAAGAACACCACAACAACTACCAGCATGCTAAAGCCAAATTTCAACGGGCTAAACTACAAGCCAGACGGAGAAGCTGGAAAGAGAAAACAGAGTCCTTGAATCTTGAACGAGACACAAGAAAAGTGTGGAAGCTTGTAAAACAGCTGAATGATGAGGGTACAGAAAGGAACACCAAAATTACACTGAAGAAGGATGGAAACATTCTAACAGGTAAACAAGCAGCAAATTACTTTGCAGACTCCTTTGCAAATGACAATAATATTGAAATTAGCCTAGAAAAACGACAAGAGATCTATTTAAAACAACAAAATGCAAGACAAGAAGAGACCACACATGAAGTAATGGAAACACCCATTACACAAAGAGAGCTAGAGCTGGCAATATCCAAATTAAAAATGAAAAAGTCACCAGGCAATGATGGAGTGTCCAATGAAATGATTAAGAACTTGGGAACTGCAGCTGAAGCAAAACTACTGCAGATCTACAACATTTGCTGGATCACAGGTAGAGTGCCACAGGCATGGAGAGAAGCAATTATGATACCATTACTAAAGCCAGGAAAAGATGGTTCAATGACATCCAGCTATAGACCAATCAGCCTTACAAGCTGTTTGTGTAAAACAATGGAACGTATAATCAATCTCAGACTGCAGTGGTACCTGGAAAGTGAAAATCTCCTTGTCCCACAACAAGCAGGCTTTAGACAGTGTTACTCTACCGAAGATCAAGCAACCTATCTTTCCCAGGAAATTGAAGATGCGTTTCAAGAAAAGAAACTGGTACTAGCAGCATGGATAGACCTAAAGAAAGCATTTGATAAGGTATGGAAGGAAGGGCTTTTGAAGAAACTGAGAAATTATGGAGTAAATGGCAGGATGTACAAATGGGTCAAAGCATACCTGCATAACAGGAGAGCCAGAGTGCAAGTGGATGGTCTTAAGAGTAAGAAGGTCTTATTGCGCCAGGGCGTTCCACAAGGAGGGGTACTATCTCCAACACTTTTTCTGATCTACATCAATGACCTAGTTACTGAACTACCACATGGCATCAAAGTGGCAATGTATGCAGATGACTTGGTAATGTGGTGCACAGAGGAGTATGCAACAGTGGCCTCCAAATTGCTACAAAGAGCTATGAATGCACTGAATTCATGGACAAATAGATGGTGTATCAGCATCAATACAGACAAATGCAGTACTACACTTTTCACACTCTCCCCAAAACAAAAAGCAGAAGCCATCTACATAAACAATGAGCCTGTGAAAGAAGACATACAAGCTACATATCTCGGAGTTACATTTGATAACAAACTATCTTGGAAACAGCAGATAAATAAGGCAACCCAAAAAGCAAGGAGGAAATTGGCTATTCTAAGAAAGTTGTGTGGAACCACATGGGGTGCGAGTGGGAAAATACTCAGTAAAGTTTACCAACAGTGTATACGCCCACATTTAGAATATGGATCATCCGCATGGTGCTCAGCATCAAACACCACATTGCAAGAACTGGATAAAGTACAAAACCAGGCACTTAGGGTCATCACAGGAGCAATGAAATCAACACCAATATTGGAGATGGAGAAATTGTGGAGGATACCAGCACTGAGAGAACGGAGAGACACAAAGGTGCTGATACAGGCAGAAAAATTTGTATGCATGCCGAGACATCCAATGAAGGACAGATTCCAAAATCTTGCATTGGGACGACTTAAGAGAAGCAGCTTTATCCACCAAGCCAAGCGTATTAGTAGACAAACACCAGACATGCCAAGAGTTGTTAAACCCCTTCTGCCCATACCAGAACAGACTCCCTGGACAGATGAATCAGGATTATCAGTTCAAATACGGACAGAAGTGAAAGGAATAGTTGACAAAGAGGAACAAAATAGTCTACAGCGAAAAACAATAGCTCTCAGTTTCCTGGATGAAGAATACCCACAAGACCTATGGATTCGTGTGTACACAGATGGATCAGCACAGAATGCAGTAAAGAATGGGGGAGCAGGTGCATATATAGAGTACCCAAATAACACTAGGGATATGAATAAAATAGCAACAGGGAAATATTGTCACAATTATGATGCGGAAATACAAGCAATAAAGTTGGCAATAGAAAAACTGCTGAACAGTAATCTTAGCCCACAGCCTGTAGTGTTTTTGACAGATGCAAGATCAGTACTCCAGGCACTACAATCCAGAAAATTACCACATCTACAGACCTTATTGACTGAACTCTGCAAGCACCACAGGGTTGCCCTGCAGTGGATCCCGTCTCACTGTGGAATACCAGGAAATGAGAAAGCAGATCAGTTGGCAAAGGAAGGTTCAACAGGCACACAACTAGATACACCAGTTACATACCATCATAAGAAACAGATAATCAAATCAATCAGAGGACCACAAGCCCCAAATCAGGATGCCTTTCATAATATGAATAGATATGAACAAGTTATCATTATACGCCTAAGAACAGGACACAATCGACTCCATAGTCACATGTATACAAAATTCAAGATCGGCACATCAACTACTTGTACATGTGGACAGGCACCCCAGACTGCTGAACACATACTTCAAGACTGCACTGAATATAGTAGACTGAGGAAAATCCATTGGCCCATAGATACAACACTACAGACAAAACTATATGGGCCACTGCAAGAATTACAAAAGACAGTAAAATTTATACAGGAAACGACATTGCAGATATAGACAATACTTCAGGCGAACGAAAGATAGATAGATAGATAGTCAAATCTCCAACACGACATTACATTCACCACAGCCCGTCTGAAAGAATCTCTGTCTCTAGTCAAATCTCCAACACATTACATTCACCACAGCCCGTCTGAAAGAATCTCTGTCTCTAGTCAAATCTCCAACACATTACATTCACCACAGCCCGTGTGAAAGAAACTCTGTCTCTAGTCAGATCTCCAACACATTACATTCACCACAGCCTGTCTGAAAGAATCTCTGTCTCTAGTCAAATCTCCAACACAACATTGCTTTTATCACAGCCCGTCTGAAAGAATCTCCGTCTCTAGTCAAATCTCCAACACAACATTGCTTTCATCACAGCCCGTCTGAAAGAATCTCTGTCTCTAGTCAAATCTCCAACACAACATTGCTTTTATCACAGCCTGTCTGAAAGAATCTCTGTCTCTAGTCAAATCTCCAACACAACATTGCTTTCATCACAGCCCGTCTGAAAGAATCTCCGTCTCTAGTCAAATCTCCAACACAACATTGCTTTCATCACTGCCCGTCTGAAAGAATCCGTCTCTAGTCAGATCTCCAACACGGCATTGCCTTCAACACAGCCTGTCTGAAAGAATCTCTGTCTCCAGCCAGATCTCCAACACAACATTGCTTTCATCACAGCCTGTCTGAAAGAAGCTCTGTCTCCAGCCAGATCTCCAACACAACATTGCTTTCATCACAGCCTGTCTGAAGAAGCTCTGTCTCCAGCCAGATCTCCAACACAACATTGCTTTCACCACAGCCTGTCTGAAAGAAACTCTGTCTCCAGCCAGATCTCCAACACAACATTGCTTTCATCACAGCCTGTCTGAAAGAAGCTCTGTCTCCAGCCAGATCTCCCACTTCTTCTGTTGTCATGTTAAATGTCTCCTTGAAATGTTGAAACCACTTTCTTCTTGTTTGTGGTCGTAAGTACAATAGCAGTTAAAGAAGCGAGAGCTCAGTGGTTAGTGAACTGGACTACAAAGGACAAGAGGTCGAGTTCGATCTTGATCGTTAGCTTCCGGGTTCACCCAGCCTTAAATGTGTACCGGATTTTCTTCAGGGAAAATAAATCTGCACGGGCGTAATACCGACCACATTACCCCAAAATCATGTGCCGAAGGTCTGTAAAATTTATGGTCACTAACACCATAACCCCTATACGCCACTTGGCGTGACGGGGGCTCTTTACATTAAAAAAAATTAACAATAAGTTTAATTCTTCTTCTTCTTTTCTCTTTCACTGATACCTAAAAGGTGTCGTGCTTTAATAAGTTTAATTAAATAATAATATAGTTGAAAACAGATGTAGATGGCTCTTGGTGAAACCTATTGATGGGTCAAAGGAAAATTTTTTTTTTTTTTTTGGCTTTGTCATTTCACAGCATGTCGTGGTATAGTATTCGTTGTCTCTTACGGGACAAGGGCCCGGTACTCTCGCCGCTTGGTGGAACTCTGTGGGATGAGCACCATAGCAACTTTCTTTGTGCCATCTTCATGGTGAGAGTTACCTTGCACTGTTGGGTTAGGTATGTAGCCCAGCGCATACGATTTCAATATGTGTGTGTCTCCTTTTCTGGTCCCATCCCTTTGATCTCTAGAGCTTGGGTGATTCCTTGGTAGCATTGCTACCACTAGAACAGGTCATTGGTGGGTATATGGGCATACTGGCTCCACTACCACTAGAACAGGTCATGGGTATATGGGCACACTGGCTCCTCTACCACTAGAACAGGTCATGGGTATATGGGTACACTGGCTCCACTACCACTAGAACAGGTCATGGGTATATGGGCACACAGGCACCTCAACCACTAGAACAACTATTGAGAATATGGACACACAGGCGCTTCTACCACTTTGTGATGGAGTCATGTCAGAGGAACACATTTCTACAGCTGGTACATTGTTAATGCATCTCAGTTTAAAGTAGAATATTTATTGTGCTCATCGTGGGAGTACAGGCTGTGAGATAAAACTAGAAGTGGGGACAAATGACAAAGTAAGCAACGAAACAACTAACAAAACAATCAACAAATATTTAAAGAAGAAAAAAAAAAGAGAAAACACTAAAGAGCGCCATTAACAACAAAATATAGAGATGGAAATGTTCTGAAATTCATAGTGGTGGTCAATCTGAGAGCTAAAGACCGCATACTATGTCTCTCCCCTCGACGCTGAAAGGTAAATGAGGAAGCAAAGATGAAAAGGAAGAAGAAGAAGAAGAAGAAAGAAAGATGTTGATACACTAAGACTATTCATCTCCTGTATCAAACACGAACTCTTCCACCCCCCCCCCCCCCTTTTTTTTTTTCTTCAAACAAACAACTCACTTGCCAGCTAAGCTTCATTATCTGACTCGACTCACAATTTTGGCCTCAGACACCTTCCCGCCCCCTTCCATAACCCACCTCTCCCCCCACCTCAAATGCCTATTTCCCAGCAGTTAATTTCCACACAACCACCTGGGCTCCCTTCACCTGCGTCACCCATCTTGTCTACTACATTTACCGGGCCAGACATGCAGAACAAGTCTTCCCCCCCACACGCCAAGCCCCGCGCTCACGTCTTCCAGAGCAAAATCTGGCCGAGATCGTTACAACAACAAGAGCCGATCCAACTTTTTTTTTCTGTGAGCGCGTCAGGAGATTGAGCACGTGATACACGCACGAAACCTGCCACGGCGTGGGGAGGACAGACGCTGGCTAGTGCAAGTACCGGAGAGCAAACAGACCAAGGCAAAGAGCATATGCACGCGTGAGAGACACAGGCATTGATTTTACGCTTTTTGACTACCTGAACAAGACACTTACGTGTGGCAGTTAGGGGGACATTTGTTGTGTTAGTTACTGGAGTTTTGGCTCGAAGTTATCTGCCGCTAAAGTGGTTAAAGGTTGTACAAAACAAGATAACCGTGACCACATTTGAGAAGTGTGGCGGTAGTTAATCTTCCCTGACTACAGTATACATTAACTTGATTATAATATGATTCATGATTATACAAAGAAATTACGACGGTGGTTTTCTGTTGCCTCCCGTCGGTTTCTTTACGGTTGACTCCGCTAGCCTTGACTAAAAAGTCTCACCCACAAGGCAAATAAAACAGGGTGTTAGACAAGGTTGTGTGCTGTCACCAGATTTGTTTAATATTTATAGTGGGATTATTTTAAGATCCATAAGGGGCATGCCTGGAATAACAATTGTAGGTCATAATTTAACTAATCTAAGGTATGCTGATGATACAGTATTAATCGCTAAGAGTGAAAATGAGTTACAAGAAATGTTGGACATTATAGTGAAGGAAAGCAAAAATAAAGGACTCAGCCTTAATAGCAAAAAGACAGAGGTAATGGTAACAACAAAGAAAAAGACATCACCTCAGTGCAAAATAAAGACAAGTGGAACAATATTAAAACAGGTAAATGAATCTAAATATTTGGGAACTTTGTTAACCTCAGACGGAAGATGTACAAAAGAAGTGAGATGTAGAATGGCTCAGACAAAAGCAGCTTTTCAAAAAATGAGGAAAATACTATGCAATCCATTTTTGGCAATAGAAACAAGAAAAAGAGTTCTTAAATGTTACGTAGAGCCAGTCTTAACATACGGATGCGAGTCATGGACAATAGGACAACAGACAAGAAAATCACTGGAGTCTGTAGACATGTGGTTTTACAGAAGAATGTTGAGAATAACATGGACAGCTAAGAAGAGTAATGAAGAGGTTCTGAGAGAGGTCAAAGCAAAAAGAGAGCTAATTTCTAATGTTATGAAGAGACAATCATCATTTGTTGGCCATGTAATGAGAAGAGAACAACTTGAATATATTGTAACAACTGGGAAAATTGAGGGACGAAGAGATAGAGGTAAGCAAATAGAAAAAAATAACAGACAGCTTAAGAGAATGGCTTGGCAGAAGGTCAACAACAGAAATGATAAATAGCTGCCGAGATTGAAAGTTGTGGAGAGACATGATCACCTACGCCACTAGGCCCGGTACTTGATGATGATGATTATAATAAGTATTACTATTAATTTGGTGGTAATATAACGAGATTCAAGAGCCGACCACGAAAAAAAAGATAGATTGAAGGAATATTAGAAACACTAGGAAACATAACAGGAGTTAGCTGAGTGGCAGTGTTCCCTAGCGTTTGGCTTTTCGTGGCAAGGCGCTGTGCCACTGAGTACGGATTCGATCCTGCCTTGGTCCATATTTTTTTCTGTTGTTGATTATTTGTCATTTTTTCCGAGTGCTGTAAACATACCTCTTCCTCTGAATTGATTCAACATAACAGGAGCAGAGTCTCCTCTATACAACAACAACAACAATAACAACTACTACTACTACTACTACTACTATGAGTAGTACGTTACTCAAAAATGTCATGCTGAAGTCGGATGTGTTGGCCCGAAGGCGCAAAATATCAAATCCTAGCTACAAAGCACAACACAACACATCTACGCCTAATTAAAGTCCCTCTAAGGACGGGTGGCAATGGGGACTATTCGTTTCTTTAGTAGTCGCTGGCATAAAAGAAAGAAAAAGAAAGAAAGAAAGAAAGAAAGAAATTACGTAAATAAACTTTCTAAAATGATCCAAGGAACCCTCAATGTTTCTGAGTTCTGGTATTTTCCTGAAATCTTCCTCTGTGATAAGAAAAGATGGTTGGATTGGCCTTACCAGTGAACTAGCCGGGTGTCCGGGTACAGTGATAATGGCCCTGTATACAAGAACATCTGTACTGCGGTAATAAATGTAGTTGGATATATAATATACGCTAGTGGTAAAAGACAGAAAATAATTAATTATGAGAAGCTGCTTGAAATCTAATAGAGACCAGAAGAAACACACAAAAAAAAAAAAAAGAAAAGAAGAAGATTTATGTTAAAGATGCGCGAATATATCACTTTTGAACAAACCATCGTTTCAGTCCTATAGGTCTTTAGCGGGCGGTCAAATAAAAATCTGAACAAAAACAAAAGTAACGTGGAATAAACTCATAGGTAGCTGTAATGTGTGAAGAGTACCTTGGGTTGATGTTCTTCTCAGTATTCCTGTATGGTGCAGAAACATGAACATTAGACAAGAAAATAAACAGAGAATTGAAGCCTTTGAAATGTGGATATATAGAAGAATAGGTAGAATTGGATGGAAAGAAAAGAAAACAAACGATGAAGCCTTAAAACAACTAAAAATGAAAAGAGAACTACTAAACACAATTCAAACAAGAAAAATGCGATTTTTGGGTCATGTTAAAAGACACAACAGCCTACTAAAAGTAATCCTGGAGGGGAAAATACAAGGTAAAAGAGGCAGAGGCAGACCAAGACTAACATGGACGAGTAACATCAAAAGATGGACAAATCAACCAATGACAACCTGCACCATCAAAGCAAGAAACAGAGCAAAATGGCGCTCCATGGTAGTCAACCTTCGTTGCGGAGACGGCACTCGATGATGATGAATGAACACTGCCAGCGTACAGATACGGGCGCTGTACCAACTACTTATTTCAACCAGAAAAATCTCTTCTATTGTTTGTTTTCGGTCATGCCAATTCATTAATGTCCGTTCCGTCAGGCGTCGGATACCACGTTCCTCCATAACCCTGATCTTGTGTGTTGTGTATCAGTTTCCATCGCTGATCATTTCCCGTTCCACGTCATCAACAAAACCATCTTTTCTGTTTGTCTACCTCTTTCTCTCTGGCTTCTATTTTTTTTCCTGTTGTTACTAAGTATTCCAACTCGTCTTCTCTCAATATATATCCTACACACCTGGGCTACCTTTTCCTAATTTGTTTTGTTCCCTTTTTTCTTGTCAATCTCAGCCTTTCTAATACCTGCATTTATATCTATTCGTTTCTTGTTTGTGTAGCATTGAACTTCTTGTTTGCGCATTCTGTTTAATATGCATATATAACAGGAATAATAGTTCTTAAATGTTATGTAAAGCCAGTCTTAACACATGGATGTGAATCATGGACAATCGGACAACTGACAAAAAAAATCACTGGAGGCTGTAGAAATATGGTTTTACAGAAGAATGTTGAGAATACCATGGACAGCTAAGAAGAGTAATGAAGAGAGAGTTAATTTCCAATATTAGGAAGAAACAATCATCATTTTGTTAGCCATGTAATGAGAAGGGAACAGCTGGAATATATTATGACAACTGGGAAAGTTAAGGGGTGAAGAGATAGTGGGAAGCAAAGAGAAAAGTTATCGGACAGTTTAAGATAAAGACTTGGCAGAAGGTCAACAATAGAAATGATAAATAACTGTCATGATCGAAAGTTGTGGAGAGTTATGATAACCTGCGCTAGCATGCATGGTACTTGATGATGATGACATATATAACGACTTAACTGTATACTTTACTGAAAATAATCGTTGAAGGAAGAGAACAGAGACAACGAAACAGATACAAATGAACTGACGATAAAAGAAGAGAACAGAGACAACGAAACAGATACAAATGGACTGATGATAAAAGAAGAGAACAGAGACAACGAAACAGATACAAATGAACTGACGATAAAAGAAGAGAACAGAGACAACGAAACAGATACAAATGGACTGACGATAAACTGAGTGGTGAACAGGCAAGAAGTCGTCCTCCAGACAGAACGGTCCTGTGTTCGAATACTGCAACAGGTTGTTGGAATTTTTCACTTCGAATCCGCAGTTTCCTTGTAGAGTTATTCTCCCCTGATCTCTGGGTAGGGAGATCCGATGTCAGGCCCGCTCTGAAAGAATCGAAAAAACAGGTAGCCCCGTGTTCACTCGCGCACGTTAAAGAATCATTGAAGGTTTTAAATCGAATAGAGTAGGCCAAAAATTCCTGCAGGTCCATATTATATGTCTGTATTCTGATAGTAGTATTAGTAATTGTGTAAAGAGATCTTGTGTTGTTGTTTTTGGTAGGGTGTTGAGCATAATAGATCTGTATGTGTCGATTTTTTGTGTGGTGTGTGTTTTTAGTGTGTGTTGCAGTGCTCTTCTTGCCGGTATGATTGTACTGCACCTATAGAATAGGTGCTCTTCTGTTTCTTGAGTGTTTTGTCTGCAGAGGGGGCATCTGGGTGTCCGTCTTAATCTGTGGGTTGGTCTCGCTGTAACCGGTGTCATGTTATATATGAGTCTGTATGTGACACCCTCGCTTTGGGGACGATTTTTGGATTGTGTAGGTTTCAGAAAGTGCTGGTGTAGTCTGTGAGAAAGTATTTTTGGCCTCTCTTGTTTCTGTGATGTAGTGGATGTGCCTGTTGTTTAATTAGGTGTTTGTAGATTTGTTTGTCCCTTTGTGTAATAAACTATCATGTCAGAGTAAGACATATACTGAACACAATCATGAGGCAGGCTGGGAAATCAGCCATAAAAAGTACTATCAATCAAGTCAAGAAACAAAACAAAATTTCGTTCCATCGTTGCCACCCGCTGTTACGAATACGCCACGGCACATGATATTGACGATTCATTGATTGTATAAATATTGAGTACAGGCGATGGCTAGTGATTGTGAACAATTCTGTTTCAAACCTGAACGTTGTCACGGTGGGCCAGCAGCTGTATGCCTGAGATCGGCATGGTGACTGAGTGCGTCGGTGTCGCCATGATGTCACAGATAAATCAATACACCACACCTGCTTGATAACGCAGACAACAATGGTAACCATGACTACTATGGCTGCTGGAAAAATCTGAACTTGGAGAAACGAACATGAATCTGAAATCTGCGGACAAATGTTCCATGTTCAGTGGAGCGGGAGTTAGAACACAGGAGATAGTGCAGCGGGAGACTGTGTACAAGATTTAGTTGGTTGGGGAGGTGAGGAGGAGACTGTACAAGATTTAGTTGGTTGGGGAGGTGAGGGGGAGACTGTACAAGATTTAGTTGGTTGGGGAGGTGAGGGGGGAGACTGTGTACAAGATTTAGTTGGTTGGGGAGGTGAGGGGGGAGACTGTACAAGATTTAGTTGGTTGGGGAGGTGAGGGGGAGACTGTGTACAAGATTTAGTTGGTGGGGTGGGAGAGGGGTAGGTGAGTCTGTATACAATTTTTAGTTGGTAGGGAAGGGGGAAATCTTTGTACAACATTTACCTGGTAGGGGAGGGGCGAGTCTGTGTACAACATTTACTTGGTAGGGAAGGGGGAAATCTTTGTACAACATTTACCTGGTAGGGGAGGGGCGAGTCTGTGTACAACATTTACCTGGTGGGGAAGGGGGAAATCTTTGTACAACATTTACCTGGTAGGGGAGGGGCAAGTCTGTGTACAACATTTACCTGAAAGGGGAGGGGGGAGTCTGTGTACAACATTTACCTGGTAGGGGAGGGGGGAATCTTTGTACAACATTTACCTGGTAGGGGAGGGGGAGTCTGTGTACAACATTTACCTGGTAGGGGAGGGGCGAGTCTGTGTACAACATTTACCTGAAAGGGGAGGGGGGAGTCTGTGTACAACATTTACTTGGTAGGGGATGGGGAAGTCTGTGTACAACATTTACCTGAAAGGGGAGGGGGGAGTCTGTGTACAACATTTACCTGGTAGGGGAGGGGGGAATCTTTGTACAACATTTACCTGGTAGGGGAGGGGGGAGTCTGTGTACAACATTTACCTGGTAGGGGAGGGGCGAGTCTGTGTACAACATTTACCTGGTAGGGGAGGGGGGAATCTTTGTACAACATTTACTTGGTAGGGAAGGGGCGAGTCTGTGTACAACATTTAATTGGTAGGGGAGGGGGAATCTTTGTACAACATTTACTTTGGTAGGGGAGGGGGAATATTTGTACAACATTTACCTGGTAGGGGAGGGGGAATCTTTGTACAACATTTACTTGGTAGGGGAGGGGGGAATCTTTGTACAACATTTACTTGGTAGGGGAGGGGGAATCTTTGTACAACATTTACTTGGTAGGGGAGGGGGAATCTTTGTACAACATTTACCTGGTAAGGGAGGGGCGAGTCTGTGTACAACATTTACTTGGTAGGGGAGGGGGTAATCTTTGTACAACATTTACTTGGTAGGGGAGGGGGGAATCTTTGTACAACATTTATTTGGTTGGGGAGGCGGGAGTCTGTGTATAACATTTGGGTGATGGGTGGATCTCTGTACAATATTTAGATGGTGGATGTGTTTGTGTACAATCATTTTTGGTGATGTTTGGATCTGTGTACAACATTTAGTGAAATGCTGGGTTGGTGTCCTGGGAAAGTATCATGCAGATGCCAGAGGTCAAAGAGATACGACAAAGAGATATAACAAAGAGATAAGACAAAGAGATAAGGCAAAGAGATAAGACAAAGAGATAAGACAAAGAGATAAGACAATGAGATAAAACAAAGAGATAAGACAAAGAGATATGACAAAGAGATATGACAAAGAGATATGACAAAGAGATATGACAAAGAGATATGGCAAAGAGATATTACAAAGACATATGACAAAGAGATATGCAAATAAATAAGAGAAAGAGATATGACAAAGAGATATGACAAAGAAATAAGACAAAGAGATTTGACAAAGAGATATGACAAAGAGATAAAACCAAGAGATAAAACCAAGAGATAAGAGTAAGAGGTAAAAGAAAGAGATATGGCAAAGAAATGTGACAAAGAGATAAGACAAAGAGATAAGACAAAAAGATAAGACAAAGATATAAAACAAAGCGATAATACAAAGAGATAAGACAAAGATATATGACAAGAGATAAATAAAAAGATAATACTAATAGATAAGAAAAAGAGATAAGAGAAAGAGATAAGAAAAAGAGATATGACAAAGAAATGTGACAAGAGATAAGACAAAGAGATACGACATAGAGCTAAGACAATGAGATAAGACAAAGAGATAAGACAAAGAGATAAGACAAAGAGATACGAAATAGAGATAAGACAAATAGATACGACAAAGATATTAAAAAAGAGATAAGACAAAGAGATAAATCAAAGAGATAAGACAAAAAGAATGTCACCGGACAGGACACTGCCAGAAGCAAATGAAACAATTACACAAGTCATTTTATTTAATTCCCTGGAGAGGAGAAACAAAAATGTCAATCAAAATATACTTGAAGAAGAAAGGTTGGTGCAGAGATGAAAAGGACTGAAAAGACAATGTAACGATCTTAAGAGACGGCAGAGCCAAATATAGAGAAGATTAACCCTACTAACGTGTCGTGTTAAGCTTTGTGGGTAGGATTCTGTCAGCAATTTATAGCTCCAAAAAGTAAACCTTGACCGGTGACGTCAGGCAAGTGGAGTTCAACTCAGACCTTCTCTGAAGTTAGTTATGAGAGAATGACATGAAACAGGGCGGTTTTGAAATTGTTAGTTGAAGACCTGGGGAAGATGATTTTGTGTCCAACATTGAACAGAGATGGAGATTATCGTGAAGGTAGAGCTCTCGACATCGTAACGGACATTCCAGCCCGAATACACCCGGCAATATACACAGATGATCTGGCGTTATGGGCTCGCGAGGAAAGTATGTCAGTGGCTGGTTCCAGGATGCAAGGTGCCCGAGGTGAACTTGAAAAATGGACGAACACCTGATTCTTACCATTTAACGAAAAATAAACTACATATACAATTTTCAGCCTATCAAGAAACACACTCTCTGCAAACTTGAAGATAAAAGACCATACACTTCCTATTGACCAAAACCCAACATATCTTGACGTCACCATGAATCGCAGAATGACTTGGAAAAATCAGATAGATAGAGCAAGGAACAAAGCCATAAAACGAACTACTATTATGAAGAAATTGGCAGGAACGGACTGGGGAGCAGACAGCAATATCTTAAAACAACTATACGTAGGAAAAGTCAGACCAGTTCTAGAGTATGGAGTCACAGCATGGGCTAAGGCTTCCAAATCACACCTTAGCAAAATTAACAGAACATAGAACTAAACTGCCCGTATCATCACCGGTGCTGTGAAATCTACACCTATCAAGACTCTAGAAACAGTAACAGGTTTACAACCCTTAGATGACAGACGGGTCACTAAAGTATTGCAACAAGCGGAGAAATATAGAAGGCTCCTTAGCCACCCCATGCACCAAAGAATAACTGGTTCCGGATTTGTACGACTAAAGAGGAGCAACTTCGCTGCAATTGCCAATGAACTACCTACTGAAGACCCAGTACTTTCCCAAACAATATCGAAACCATTGCGCCCATCTGATATGTCTCCTCATGGAAACATAAAATACCAGAACTTAGGGAAAATATAACAGGGATCATGAAAAAAGGCACCCAATCAGACACAGAAAGAAAACACGTAGCAGAAAAACACATACACGATACCTGCCCACAGGACTCTTGGTCCCACACATACACAGATGGCTCTGCTACAAATGCCACCAGAAATGGAGGGGGTAGTGTGTTCTTGACGCTGAACAATCAGGACGAGATTACCAAGTCAATAGCTACAGGGAAATTCTCA
>JAVIAB010000117.1:67790305-68121074 GCA_032433765.1 Megaustenia siamemsis
AGCTGTCTGGTATTTTCTCTCTTTGCTTCCCTCTATCTCTTCGTCCCTCAATTTTTCCAGTTGTTACAATATATTCCAGCTGTTCTCTCCTCATTACATGGCCAAAAAATGATGATTGTTTCTTCCTAATATTGGAAATTAGCTCTCTTTTTGCTTTGACCTCTCTCAGAACATCTTCATTACTCTTCTTAGCTGTCCATGGTACTCTCAACATCCTTCTGTAAAACCACATTTCTACAGACTCCAGTGATTTTCTTGTCTGTTGTCCTATTGTTCATGATTCGCATCCATATGTTAAGACTGGCTCTACATAACATTTAAGAACTCTTTTTCTTTTTTCTATTGTCAAAAATGGATTGCATAGTATTTTCCTCATTTTTTGGAAAGCTGCTTTTGCCTGAGCCATTCAGCATCTCACCTCTTGTGTACATCTTCCGTCTGAGGTTAACAAAGTTCACAAATATTTAAATTCATTTACCTGTTTTAATATTGTTCCACTTATCTTTATTTTGCACTGAGGTGATGTCTTTTTCTTTGTTGTTACCATTACCTTTGTCTTTTTGCTATTAAAGCTGAGTCCTTTATTTTTGCTTTCTTTCACTATAATGTCCAACATTTCTTGTAACTCATTTTCACTCTTAGTGATTAAGACTGTGTCATCAGCATACCTTAGATTATTTATATCATGACCTCCAATTGTTATTCCAGGCATATCCCTTATGGATCTTAAAATAATCTCACTATAAATATTAAACAAATCT
This sequence comes from Megaustenia siamemsis, assembly GCA_032433765.1. Taxonomy (NCBI): domain Eukaryota; kingdom Metazoa; phylum Mollusca; class Gastropoda; order Stylommatophora; family Ariophantidae; genus Megaustenia; species Megaustenia siamemsis. Next base: position 67,791,067 of record JAVIAB010000117.1, read on the forward strand.
GGTGACATCACATAACCTTGTCTACCACCCTGTTTTATTTGTTGAAACATTCCCAATTGGTTTCCAGTTCTTACGCCGCTGTTTGTTGCCAGTACATGTTCTTTATTATTCTTAGATCTTTGCTGTCTACATTTATGCTTTCTAAAATGTTGATTATTTCTTGGTGCTTTACTTTGTCAAATGCCTTGGTGTAATCTATGAAACATAGGTATAGATCTGTTTTCACCTCTATGGCTCTTTCTGCTAAAGATCTTATGATATAAATGGCATTGCTTGTTCCTTTATCTCTAACAAAACCACACAGTTCATCGCTAATTTCTGGACTGATTTTGTTTCGCACTCTTCGCATGATGATTCTTAGTAATATCTTAGTCATATGACTCATAAGGCTTATTGTGCGATGATTATTGCATTCAATCGCGCCAGATTTCTTTGGTAGGGCTATGAATATTGATTTGAGCTTGTCGTCTGGTATATATCCACTGTTGTAGATATCATTCAATATTGTTGTTATTATTACTATTCCAAAATCACCAATGGCTTCAATCTCTTCTTTAGTTATATTATCTGGTCCAGGAGCTTTGCCTGCTTTCATATTGCGCAAGGCGTCTTCCACTTCTTCTCTGAGTATTTCTGGTCCTTCTCCATTATCCTTAATATTTACTTCCGTTCGTTCATCATTATAAAGATCTTTAATGTATTCTGTCCATCGTTCCCTTATGTTTTCTAGATCAATCAACAGTTCTCCTTCCTTTGATCTTAGACATCCATTTTTTGATTGCCTTTTTCTTCCTGTTAATTCCTCAATTTGTTTGTATATAGCTTTATCATCTCCTTTTTGTTGCATTTCAATCTCTTTGCATCTCTCTTTTAGCCATGCTTCTTTTGCTTCATTGCATTTTACTACAATTTCTTTATTTAATCTCTTATATTCATCCTTATTTTCTTTATTTCTTCTTCTTGTATCTATTAGCTGCAAAATGTCATCTGTCATCCATTTCTTTCTTGAATTTGTCCTCACTGGTGGAATGAACTCTTTTGATGTTTGTTGCATTGATTCTTTTAGCATTTCCCACTGTTCATCAATGCTTTGTATCTTCTCTATAGCATTGTACCGGTTCTGAATTGTGATTTTATATTTGTCTTGCAGCTTCTTGTCTGATTTTAGTAAATCTAAATTTAACATGATGTTAATTTAGGCTCGTTTTGTTGTTTTTAATTTTACTCTAAGCTTTGCCACAAATGGTACATGATCACTATTACAATCTGCCCCTGGTCTAGTTTTCACACACACCAGACTGTTTCTAAATCTATTGCTTATCATTATATAATCAATTTGATTACGTGCGTTGTCCCCTGGGCTTTTCCATGTCCACAGACGTCTTGGATGTTGCTTAAGCCAGGTGTTTCCTATAATCATGGTGTGTTTTCTTGCCCAGTCAATAACTTTCTCACCTCTTTCATTCCTCTCGCCTAAGCCATAATGATGAACTATGTCTGTAGTTGTCTTGTATTCTGGTTAACATTTCCATGTTTCCTTTGCCTGTAGTTGTCTTGTATTCTGGTTAACATTTCCATGTTTCTTTTGCCTGTAGTTGTCTTGTATTCTGGTTAACATTTCCATGTTTTCTTTGCCTGTAGTTGTCTTGTATTCTGGTTAACATTTCCATGTTTCCTATGCCTGTAGTTGTCTTGTATTCTGGTTAACATTTCCATGTTTCCTTTGCCTGTAGTTGTCTTGTATTCTGGTTAACATTTCCATGTTTCTTTTGCCTGTAGTTGTCTTGTATTCTGGTTAACATTTCCATGTTTTCTTTGCCTGTAGTTGTCTTGTATTCTGGTTAACATTTCCATGTTTCCTTTGCCTGTAGTTGTCTTGTATTCTGGTTAACATTTCCATGTTTCCTTTGTCTGTAGTTGTCTTGTATTCTGGTTAACACTTCCATGTTTCCTTTGCATGTAGTTGTCTTGTATTCTGGTTAACATTTCCATGTTTCCTTTGCCTGTAGTTGTCTTGTATTCTGGTTAACATTTCCATGTTTCCTTTGCCTGTAGTTGTCTTGTATTCTGGTTAACATTTCCATGTTTCCTATGTCTGTAGTTGTCTTGTATTCTGGTTAACATTTCCATGTTGCCTTTGCCTGTAGTTGTCTTGTATTCTGGTTAACATTTCCACGTATTCTATGTCTGTAGTTGTCTTGTATTCTGGTTAACATTTCCACGTATTCTATGTCTGTAGTAAAGTAAAGTAAAGAGCCCCCGACACGCCAAGTGGCGTATAGTGAATATGGTGTTAGTGACTATAAGTTTTCCAACCTTCAGCACAGATTTTTGGGATAATGTGGTCGGTATTACGCCCGTGCCGCTTTACTTTCCCAGAAAAAAATCCGATACCCATTTAAGGCTGGGTGAACCAGGAATCCGTCGGTTGGGTTCGAACCCTATCTCTTGTCCTTTATATTTCTACGTCTGTAGTTGTCTTGTATTCTGGTTAGCATTGTCCATTTTTTCTATATCTATAATTTTCTTGTATTCTGGTTTATATATTTCCCATGTTTTCTACGTCTGTAGTTTTCTTGTATTCTGATTAACATTGTCCATGTTTTCTATCCATACAATACGAATCTTGTGACTTTTGTACTGAAAAGTCTAAGTTTATCGTTGAAAGGTAGTTCTTTGTTTGTTTATCTTGTTTCTCCTGCTGTTAACCAACTATTACTGCCCTTGGTTGGTCAGCTACTATGATATTTCTATATATTTGTATTGTCACCTTTCTTCAATATTACAGTCTTCTTTTTTTCTTTTCCTTTGTTTTCTTTTCTTGTCTTTTTCTTTCTTGTTCGTCCTCTTCGCCGTCTAGTACAAGGTCACTAAAAAAATCACCGTGAGGCTCACTTCTCCTAGTGCCGCATGTCTGGTCCACACTGTTAATTTTTGTATCGGTTGTTCTATATTCTGTATCTTGCACACTTTCCTCACAAATCCACCCACTCACTCACCAACCACTCACTCGCACACACACTCACTCAAACACTCGCTAAATCATTCACTCGTATACTCACCCAATCACACACTCGCTCACTCATATACTCACTTATTCACATACTCTCTCATACACACACTCATATACTCACCCATTCACACACATACACACTCATTCACTCACTCATATGCTCACTTATTCACATACTCTCTCATGCACACGCTCATATACTCACCCATTCACACACTCGCTCACTCATATACTCACTCATTCACATACACACACAAACACTTATTCACACACCCACTCACCCACTCATATAATCACTCATTCACACACTCACACATACGCACACTCATATACTCACTCACGCACACACACTCATATACTCACTCACACACATATACTCACTCACTCACTCACTCACTCACTCACTCACTCACTCACACACTCACTCATTCACTCACTCACTCACTCATTCATTCACTCACTCACTCACTCACTCAATCATATACTCACTCATTCATGCACTCACTCATACACACACTCATATACTCACTCACGCACGCACTTATATACTTACTCACTCACTCATATACTCACTCGTTCACTCACTCACTCATACACATACTCATATACTCACTCACTACCTCACTCACTCACTTATTCACTCACTCACTCATTCACTCACTCATTCACTCACTCATTCACTCACTCATTCACTCATTCACTCATTCACTCACTCATTCACTCAATCATATACTTACTCATTCACACACTCACTCATACACACACTCATATACTCACTCACACACACTTATATACTCACTTACTCACACACTCACTCACTCATATACTCACTCGTTCACTCACTCACTCATACACACACTCATATACTCACTCACACACACACTTATATACTCACTCACTACCTCACTCACTCACTTACTCACTCACTCACTCACTCACTCATTCACTAACTCATTCACTCACTCGTTCACTCACTCACTCACTCACTCACTCATTCACTCATTCACTCATTCACTCACTCATTCACTCAATCATATACTTACTCATTCACACACTCACTCATACACACACTCATATACTCACTCACACACACTTATATACTCACTTACTCACACACTCACTCACTCATATACTCACTCATTCACACACTCACTCATACACACACTCATATACTCACTCACACACACACACTTACATACTCACTCACTCACCCACCAACTCACTCCCTCCCTCACTCACTAACTCCCTCACTCAATCACTCACTCACTCACTCACCCACTCACACCCTCCCTCACTCACTCACTCACCCACTCACTCACCCACTCACTCACCCACTCACTCACCCACTCACTCACTCACCCACTCACTCACTCACTCACTCACTCACTCACTCTCACTCACTCACTCACACCCTCCCTCACTCACTCACCCACTCACTCACTCACACACACACTCACTCACTCACCCACTCACTCACTCACTCACTCACTCACTCACTCACTCACTCACTCACTCACTCACTCACTCACTCACTCACTCACTCACTCACTCACTCAGCCTTCTCTTTCTTCCATTCCATCGTTCATCCAATGACTACCAGCAGAAACGATAGACCTCTTAGAAATCCGTCCTTTAAAGGGCGTTAAGTGGACGTAGATGCTTGTGTTGCGTTACGTTTGCGCCTTTCGACCCGAGACATCCGACTTCAGCATAGCATTTTTAAGTTTAGTACCGCGTTTTCTTTTCTCTATGATCCTTAATCGCTTGGTTACACTAAACAGGTTAGTCTGTTTCTAGATGCACTGCGAATAGGTGGAGTAGGGTCTGAAGTGTCTGCCGCGCCGATCCTGGTGCAATTAGTTAGCTATGAGTCGCTGACAGCTTTCAACATTATTGCTGTAGGGCACCTTGTCTGTAATAAATCATCCAATCAATCATCTAATCAATCATCCAGTCAATCATCCAATCAATCATCTAATCAATCATCCAAACAATCATCCTATCAATCATCCAATCAATCATCCAAACAATCATCCAATCAATCATCCAAACAATCATCCTATCAATCATCCAATCAATCATCCAACCAATCATCCAATCAATCATTCAATCAATCATCCAAACAATCATCCAATGAATAATCCAATGAATCATCCAATCAATCATTCAATCAATCATCCAAACAACCATCCAATCAATCATCCAATCAATAATCCAATCAATCATCCAATCAATAATCCAAACAATCATCCTATCAATCATCCAATCAATCAAATAAAAACCGTGAGATTATTTGAGCGGAGCAAAGTTCAGACACAATTCATCATCCTTCTTGGAAGGATATCCATGACTTCGCTTCTCCATTTATTCCTTGGTCATGACTTCGCTTCTCCATTTATTCCTTGGTCATGACTTCGCTTCTCCATTTATTCCTGGGTCATGGCTTCGCTTCTCCATTTATTCCTGGGTCATGGCTTCGCTTCTCCATTTATTCCTGGGTCATGGCTTCGCTTCTCCATTTATTCCTTGGTCATGACTTCGCTTCTCCATTTATTCCTGGGTCATGGCTTCGCTTCTCCATTTATTCCTGGGTCATGACTTCACTTTTCCATTTATTCCTGGGTCATGACTTCACTTCTCCATTTATTCCTGGGTCTTCTATATTTTTATTTGCCTCCGGGCCCCATTACATTGGTATTACTGTGTTATGGTAGGATTTCCTTAGTGTGTACCTAATCACTTTCTTTTTCTATTTATAATCTGTTGTTTGATTGGTCCTTGTTTTGTTCTATGGATATTCATTTCCGGGCTTGGAGACAAAGTAGCCTCACAGCAGCAGAGCTGGAAGCTGTCAGCGACCCACAGCTGATGGTTTGCGACAGAATCGGTGAACCAGAACCATCTAGACACAACTCCACCTCATCGTGGTGCCTCCAGAAAAAGACTAAATTGTCAAGTCTGGCCAAGTGTGTAGGGATCGAAGAGGGAAGGCAACTCGTTATTAAAAAATAACATGCTGAAGTCGGATGTGATGGACTGAAAGGCATAAATATCACAGTACTGCGGTAAACTACAACACAACGTATATACGACCACTTAACGTCCTTCTAAGGGCGGATGATAAAGAGGATAATTAATTCCTTTAGTAGTCATCGGGTGAACGACAGGAAGGAACGATTTCTGAGCCTGTCATGCCATCAAATGTTAAGAATTTTCCGAAGACAATCGTTTATAAATGTCATCGTTTATGAATTTCCCTGGTCTGTTCAAAGGACAACGAGCCATAAAAAAACGTTTCGAGAACACCAGACTCAAAGGTCGACCACGAAAAATATAGATTTCTAGAATATAAGAAATACTAGGAAACAGCAGGAAAAACCACTAGAAAAACTAAGGATGGAAACTGCATCTTCCCATCGACGGTGAAAGACAAACGAGGAATGAAGGGAATTCTCCATTTTAAAAATTATGTTTATTTATGTACAGTATTTGTAGACCTGGTAGAATTCGGCGTCATTTGTGTGTTCTAAAACTTCATGGTTGGTTGATTTAGTTGATTGATTGATTGGTTTATTGATTGGTTGGTTGGTTTATTGGTTTATTGGTTGGTTGGTTGATTGGTTGGTTGGTTTATTAGTTGGTTGAATTATTGGTTTATTGGTTGGTTGGTTGATTGGTTGGTTAGTTGATTGGTTTATTGGTTGGTTGGTTGGTTGATTGGTTTATTGATTTGTTGGTTGGTTTGTTGGTTTATTGGTTTATTGGTTGGTTGGTTGGTTGATTGGTTGGTTGGTTGATTGGTTTATTGAATGGTTGGTTGGTTGATTGATTGGTTGGTTTATTGATTGGCTGGTTGATTGGTTTATTAATTGGTTTGTTGGTTTATTGATTGGTTGGTTGATTCGTTCATTGGTTGGTTGATTGGTTGGTTGGTTGATTGGCTGGTTGGTTGATTGGTTTATTAGTTGGTTGGTTGATTGGTTGGTTGGTTGATTGGTTGATTGGTTGGTTGGTTGATTGGTTTATTGGTTGGTTGATTGGTTGGTTGATTGGTTGATTGGTTTTTTGTTTATTGATTGGTTGATTTATTGGTTTGTTGGTTGATTGGTTTATTGGTTAGTTGGATGGTTGATTGGTTGATTGGTTGATTGGTTGATTTGTTTATTGGTTTAATAGTTTATTGCTTTATTGATTGGTTGGTTGATTGGTTTATTGGTTGGTTGGTTAAATGGTTGATTGGTTTATTGGTTGGTTGGTTGATTAGTTTACTGATTGGTTGGTTTATTGATTGGTTGGTTGGTTTATTGGTTTATCGATTGGTTGGTTGGTTGATTGATTGGTTTATTGGTTGGTTGGTTAAATGGTTGATTGGTTTATTGGTTGGTTGGTTGATTAGTTTACTGATTGGTTGGTTTATTGATTGGTTGGTTGGTTTATTGGTTTATCGATTGGTTGGTTGGTTGATTGATTGGTTTATTGGTTGGTTGATTGGTTGATTGGTTGATTGATTGGTTGATTTGTTGATTGGTTTATTGGTTGGTTGATTGGTTTATTGGTTTATTGGTTGGTTGGTTGGTTGGTTGGTTGCTTGACTGGTTTATTGGTTGGTTGATTGGATGGTTGGTTGATTGGTTTATTGGTTTATTGGTTTGTTGGTTGATTGGTTTATTAATTGGTTGGTTGATTGATTGGTTTATTGGTTGGTTGATTGGTTGATTGGTTTATTGGTTGGTTGGTTGGTTGGTTGGTTTATTGGTTGGTTGCTTGATTGGTTGATTGGTTGGTTGATTGGTTGGTTGATTGATTGGTTTATTGGTTTGTTGGTTGATTGGTTTATTGGTTGGTTGGTTTATTGGTTGGTTGGTTGGTTGATTGGTTGGTTGGTTGGTTGATTGGTTGATTGGTTGGTTGCTTGATTGGTTGAATGGTTGGTTGATTGGTTGGTTGATTGGTTTATTAGTTTGTTGGTTGATTGGTTTATTGGTTGGTTGATTGGTTTAATGGTTTGTTGGTTGATTGGTTTATTGGTTGGTTGATTGGTTGATTGGTTTATTGGTTGGTTGGTTGGTTGGTTGGTTGGTCAATTGATTGGTTTATTGGTTGTTTGGTTGGTTGATTGGTTTATTGGTTGGTTTATTGGTTGGTTGGTTTGTTTATTGGTTTATTGTTTGGTTGATTGGTTGGTTTATTGGTTTATTGGTTGGTTTATTGGTTGATTGGTTTGTTGGTTGGTTGGTTGGTTGGCTGGTTGGTTGGTTGTTTGTTTTATTGATTGGTTGATTGGTTGGTTGGTTGTTGGTTGGTTGGTTGGTTGTTGGTTGGTTGATTGGTTGGTTGGTTGGTTGGTTGTCTGGCTGGTTGGTTGGTTGGTTGGTTGGTTGGTTGGTTGGTTGGTTGGTTGGTTGGTTGGTTGGTTGGTTGGTTGGTTGGTTGGTTGGTTGGTTGGTTGGAAAACCAATCCTTTGTCTGCATGTTCTCGTCTTTCTTCGTGTTTGCGATTTGAGCAGCTCTGTTACTATTTTTGTCAAAATATTCCAATAATTTACAACAGACAGGTTCAATGAAATGTTTTCCCTTATATTGTGCACCAACATTGAGAAGAACACAAAAGCAGTTGAAGTAGGCAGTTTTTCTACATCTATTCTTTCGGTTTTTTTTTTTTTGCAATGAACTTCAAACATTGTGGCCACACCATCTCTGTTCACCCTTTTGTTAAAACCCTCGCCAGGGTCTCATCCGGAGTTAGGGTTTCCCAAAGTGAATTGCATGTTAAGTGTGTGTATTTATTGTTATATGTTCCTGGTTTTATGTTTCACCACCGTATCGTCCGTGACTTTTGTATTTATTCATGTTTATTTTTAGATATGTTAGGTCTACTTTGTTCATCGTATATATGCAGTCTTTCCATTTGTTAAAAATTGTTTTTAATTATGTATTTGTAGAACTGGTTGTTGTTTAGTGTAATTGTTGTGTTGTAAGTCGCAATAGTTGCGAAGATGGTTGGTAGTCGGGGGTAGGTTGGTTAGTTAATTGGATGTTTGGTTGGCCAGTGGGTCGGTCGGTCCGTTGGCTGGCCGGTCAGTAGTCGGTACGGTACGTTGGTTGGCCGGTCAGTAGTCGGTCTGTTGGCTGGCCGGTCAGTAGTCGGCCCCATGGTTGGCCGGTCAGTAGTCGGTCTGTTGGCTGGCCGGTCAGTAGTCGGTCTGTTGGCTGGCCGGTCAGTAGTCGGTACGTTGGTTGGCCGGTCAATAGTCGGCCCCATGGTTGGCCGGTCAGTAGTCGGTCTGCTGGCTGGCCGGTCAGTAGTCGGTACGTTGGTTGGCCGGTCAGTAGTCGGTACGTTGGTTGAGTGGTCAGTAGTCGGTCCGTTGGTTGGCCGTTCAGTAGTCGGTACGTTGGTTGAGTGGTCAGTAGCCGGTCCGTTGGTTGGCCGGTCAGTAGTCGGTCTGTTGGCTGACCGGTCAGTAGTCGGTCCGTTGGTTGGCCGGTCAGTAGTCGGTCTGTTGGCTGGCCGGTCAGTAGTCGGTACGTTGGTTGGCCGGTCAATAGTCGGACCCATGGTTGGCCGGTCAGTAGTCGGTCTGCTGGCTGGCCGGTCAGTAGTCGGTACGTTGGTTGGCCGGTCAGTAGTCGGTACGTTGGTTGGCCGTTCAGTAGTCGGTCTGTTGGCTGGCCGGTCAGTAGTCGGTCCGTTGGTTGGCCGGTCAGTAGTCGGTCTGTTGGCTGGCCGGTCAGTAGTCGGTCCGTTGGTTGGCCGGTCAGTAGTCGGTCTGTTGGCTGACCGGTCAGTAGTCGGTCCGTTGGTTGGCCGGTCAGTAGTCGGTCTGTTGGCTGGCCGGTCAGTAGTCGGTACGTTGGTTGGCCGGTCAGTAGTCGGTCCGTTGGTTGGCCGGTCAGTAGTTGGTGCGTTGATTGGCCGGTCAGTAGTCGGTACGTTGGTTGGCCGGTCAGTAGTCGGTCCGTTGATTGGCCGGTCAGTACCCTGTACGTTGATTAGTTGATTGAGTGGTCGGTTGAATGGTCAATAGGTTCGTTGGTTGGTCGGTCCGTTGGTTGGTTAAATGATCAGTCGGTCAATCGGTTACTTGCCGTCGGTCCGTTGGTTGATTTGTTGTATGGTCGATTGGTCAATCGGTCCGTTGACCAGTTGGTCCGTTGATTGGTCTGTCGGTGGGTCGGTCGTTCCGTTAGTTGGTTATTGAACCAATCCATCGATTCAATGTCACATCATAATATCTGCAAGTGCCATTGTTCATTTTTTTTTTCTGCTATCCTTTTTGAGACAGGCGCACAAAGTAGTCGGCGGCTGGTGCACCAGATGGCGTCTGGAAGGACCACAAAATAGTACTTCAATCGCAAGGTCCCTGACCATATCTTCCAGGTTGCCTCATGTCTGGTCCACACTTTTTTCTTTCCACTGGCTTCTGTCTGGTTATCATTGGACTGCCTCTCTTTCATATTACCTGAGTAGTCATCTGCATGGCATATCATGTACGTATTTCCTGATTTTATATGACCATATGACCCATCCACCGGTATCGTCTTTCTGTTTATTATCTGTATAGAGCAGTGCTTCTCAATCTTCTTACTGTTGCGGAACCTTGATATAATTTGTCTGTCTGCCTCCCTGTCTGTCTGTCTGCCTTCCTGTCTGTCTGTCTGTCTGTCTGTCTGTCTGTCTGTCTGTCTGTCTGTCTGTCTGTCTGTCTGTCTGTCTGTCTGTCTGTATGTCTGTCTCTCTGCCTGTCTCTCTGCCTGCCTGCCTCCCTGTCTGTCTGTCTGCCTTCCTGTCTGTCTGTCTGTGTGCCTTCCTGTCTGCCTCCCTGTTTGTCTGTCTGCCTTCCTGTCTGTCTGTCTGTCTGTCTGTCTGTCTGTCTGCCTGCCTGCCTGCCTCCCTGTCTGTCTGTCTGTCTGTCTGTCTGTCTGTCTGTCTGTCTGTCTGTCTGTCTGTCTGTCTGTCTGTCTGTCTGTCTGTCTGTCTGCCTGCCTCCCTGTCTGTCTGTCTGCCTGCCTCCCTGTCTGTCTGTCTGTCTGTATGTCTGTCTGTCTCTCTGCCTGTCTCTCTGCCTGCCTGCCTGCCTCCCTGTCTGTCTGTCTGTCTGTCTGTCTGTCTGTCTGTCTGTCTGTCTGTCTGTCTGTCTGTCTGTCTGTCTGTCTGTCTGTCTGTCTGTCTGTCTGTCTGTCTGTCTGTCTGTCTGTCTGTCTGTCTGTCTGCCCGCCCGCCCGTCCTCCCGTCCGTCCGTCCGTCTGTCTGTCTGTCTGTCTGTTGACCCTTCGAGCCGAAGACAGCACATAGGGCAGAAATTCTAGACTCTTGTGTCTGACGACCATTCATCTGTCATATCTTGCACGTGACATGCATTTTGTCTCGCCACACGGCTCTGTTCTGGGCGAGAAGTTTAATCTCCGCGAGGCAGCTGATGCGTGATGTTGTTGCCGCTCGCTTTAATGTTCTTTCTAGTGTTTCTCTAGGTCGGCCTCTTTTTCTTCTACCCTATGCTTCCCATTTGAAGATCTGCTTTTGGGATTCTTTTGTTGTCTCTTTCTTATCACATGACTAACATATGCCCACCTTCTTCTCTTCGTTATAGTTGATATTTTTGGACGCTTTGACATATTTCTTCTTCATCATCATCATCATCATCATCATCATCATCATCATCATCATCATCATCGAGTGCCGTCTCCGCTTTTGATATCCACTTGTGGGTTTTGAGTATTGTCTTTGTTTATGATCATAGTTTTAGTCTTTTTGATATTCATACCTAGTCCATATTTTTTTGCTTGTCATGTTTATTTCATTAAGCAATTGTTGTAGATCTCTAGGATTTTCTGCTAGTAGTACAGTACCATCATCATATCTTAGGTTATTGATTATCTTTTCATTAATTTTTAGGCCTGGCATCTCTATGATGTTTTTAAAGATTTGCTCAGTGTATAGATTGAACAAGCTTGGTGATAGGATGCATCCTTGTCTTACTCCTCTTTTTATATCAATGGGTGTAGAGTTCTCTTTGTTATATTTTATTATTGCTGTTTGCTCCCAGTATAGATTACATATTAGTCGTATGTCCATGTCATCTAGATGTATCTCTTTTAGGCATTCTATAAGTTGTTTGTGGTGTACTCTATCAAAAGCTTTGGTGTAGTCTATGAAGCAGGCATATATTGGTTTGTTTACTTCTGTGTATTTTTCGATTAATGTTCTCATGCATAATATGGCTTCTTTTGTCCCGCTATTTTTCCTAAATCCAAATTGCTGCTCATCTAATTCAGTATTGATTTTATTCTGAATCCTTCCTTGTATAACTTTTTGCAATATTTTTGTAACATGGCTCATTAGGCTTATTGTTCTGAAGTCACTGCATTCAACTGCACCATTCTTTTTAGGCAATGCAATGAAAGTTGATGTTTTTAGTTCATTTGGTATGTATCCTGTGTGGTACATGTCGTTGCATATGTCTGTAATCACCTCAATACCAAAATCTTCTAGTGCCTGTATCATCTCTATCTGTATGCTGTCAGGCCCTGTTGCTTTTCCCTTTTTCGTTGTATTTATAGCTTTTTCTACCTCAGATTTTAAGATTTTATAACCTGATGTACATTTTATAACTGGTTTCTTGTCCCTTTGATCCTGAAATAGTTCTGTTATATATTCCTGCCATCTGTCTATAATATCCTTATTTTCTGTTAGCATTTTTCCTTTTTTGTCTGCAATGCATCCACCTTCTGTGACTTTTTTATTTTTATTAGTCATTCTCTTTATTTCTGTGTGCATTCCTCTTAAGACTTGTTTTTTTTTTCCCATAGTTTCTTTTTCTATACATTTTTGGCTGAGCCAGTCTTCTTTTGCCTTTTTGCACATTTTGCGTATTTCATTATCTATTTTATTGTATTGGGCAGTGTTCTTCGCTTGTCTCCTTTCTTCCATTTTTTCTAAGATGGTGTTAGTTATCCATTTTTGTTTTTTTGTTCTTTTCTCTTTTGGGTAAGGTGTCGAGGTTTCTTGTATGCTTTTCTTTATGCATTGCCATTTGGTTGTTACTTTTTCATCAGGATTTTCTCTTCTGCATTGTTCAATTCCTTCTTCTAGCAGCTTCTGGTGTGTGTTCTTTACTTGTATTGTATAGGTATCTTTAATATCTTTTTGATTTAAAGCTGGTATATCTAGTGGATTTGTTGATGAATTAGACTTTTGCTTGTTTCTCTTTAGTTTGATTTTCATTTTAATCGTTACAGGATTGTGATCTGAATTAATATCTGCTCCTGGGTAGGTTTTGGCTTTCTTGACGCTGTTACGGAACCTTTATTTTATCATTATGTAATCTATTTGATTCCTCTTCTTATCTCCAGAGCTTTTCCATGTGTATAGTTTCCTTTTCTCTTGCTCAAAGTAGGTGTTACATATTATCAGCCTGTTTTCCTCACAGAATTGTATTAATCTTTCTCCTCTGTCATTTTTTCCCCCTAAACCATGATTTCCTTTAATGGTGTTATATCTACCTTTTCCTACTTTAGCGTTCACGTCACCCATTACAATCAAGATGTCTAAAGATTTCACTTGCTTCACAACTTTATTTGGGTCTTCATAGTATGCCTCTATTTGTTAATCTGTGTAGTCTTGATTAGGTGCATATGTCTGTATTATTGTTATGTCGAATGGTTTTGCTTTCAACTTGACTAGTATAATCCTATCACTGTATGTCCAGTGGGTACTTATATATTTTTGTAGCTCTCTTTTTAATTGGTATTCCTACCCCCCTTTAATGTTCTATTATTTCTTATTATTTTTCATAAATCTCTTATAACTCTTTTATCAAATACAAAAAAATTAAATATCCTTCCTGCATTAATTATCCCAATACTGAGGTTACCCGGGGGAGGCGTATTGGACCAAAGAAGAAAGGTCACTTACCATGAGCAGTCGCCACGAGGTATTCAGGTCTGTATATGTTTTCACTAGATCCCCGATAGGTTAATGTTTTTATCCTTCCGGGATTCGAACCAGCGTTTTCCCAGTTTGGAGCCCAAGGATTTACCTATTCGGCCCCCCGCTCTAATGACTGTTCATATTAACGTGTATATTTTTATAACATAAAAGTAAGGAAATTATATACTTTAATCCCAAGAAAGCTGGTTGGAGATGAGAAAAAAAAACTCTTCAGCTACTCTTCAGCTCCCTGTGGAGCATAGATCTTCAACAAACACTGTCCAAGCCGTTCTGTTTCTTTCCATTCTTTTAAGATCATTCCATGTTTTCTCTTTTTTTTCCATCTATGCTTCCATCTGTCGTCGAGAATATTTTGGTCTTCTTTTTGTCTTTTTACTTGGGGATTCCAAAAAGGGGCACTGTCGTGTAATACTCTCTGTTGGCTTCCGCAGTGTATGTTCTAACCAGAACCATCATCTGCGCTGTATCTCTTTATGCACTGGTATTTGACTGGTACGTTTCCATAATTCTACGTTAGTGATTATATCTTGCCATTTCCATCATTTATTCTGCACAAGTATCCATTAATGAAAGTCTGTGTCTGAAAAAAATATCTTGAAAAAAACCCCACAAAAAAACTCTTGCTTTCCCTCAATTTTAATGACGATACAAAACCTGAAATCAAGCTCTCGGCAACCTCTCACGGAACACGGTGGGAGCGCCAATTGGGAAATGATAATAACATGGTTTCCTTAATAAGGCATTGAAGGAAGAAAGACATCCCTAACATCATCATTATCATTCGCAATGACGTGTAGTCCACGCTGTTGACTAGCCCGTCAACGACCTACAGCTGGTAACTCGCGCCGAGATCGGCGGATCAGAATCAGCGAATCAATTCAGAGGAAGATGTATGTTTACAGCACTCGGGAAAAATGACAAATAATCAACAACAGAAAATCTAACAAAGAACAATATATGGACCGAAGCAGGATCTTTTTCTCTTCTACCTTTCTAGCTCCCAGTGGAGCATAGGTCTTCAACAAACACTTTCCAAGTCGTTCTGTTTTTTGCCATTCTTTTAAGATCATTCCATTTCTTCCCTATCATCTTCATCTCTGCTTCTATCTGTCTTCTCCAAGAATTCCTTGGTTTTCTTCTTTGTCTTTTCCGCTGGGGATTCCAAAAAAAAGGGCCTGTTGTATAACACTCTCAGTTGACTTCCGCAGTGCGTGCCCTATCCAACGCCATCGTCTTCGCTGTATCTCTTTATCCACTGGTATTTAACTCGTACATTTCCATAATTCTACGTTAGGGATTTTCTCCTGCCATTTCCATTCTTTTATTCTGCGTAAGCATCCATTAATGAAAATCTGTATCTTCGTGATTGTCAATTTTGTTGTTCTCCATGTTTCACAGCCATATAATAGGACCGCCTTAACATTTGAGTTAAGCATGATCTTATCCATACTCAATGACACAGCGCCTTGCCACGAAAAGCCAAACGCTAGGGAACACTGCCCACTCAGCCAACTAAACCAGAATCAGAAACATCCAGATCATTTGTCATCTCTTCGCGATGGTTCTGGGACTAACCAGTCCAGTGTGACCAAGCGAGAACAAGCCGAAGAGGGAAAGTAACCGGGGGTTAAAAATGTCGTGCTGAAGTCGGATGTGGTGGGCTGAAAGACGTAAATAAGTCACAATACAACGAATTAACGCCAACTTATCGTTATTTAAAAAAAAAAAAAACGAATGATGTGCATGCTGTCTATTCCTCTAGTCATCATCATCATTGAGTGCTGTCTCCGCATCGAAGGTTGGCTACCATGGAACGAGCTGGTAGCAGCCAGCAAGTAGTGGGGTGTAACGAACACTCCTACAATGTAGGATTCCCCATTTGTACCCCAAGCGTACGAGTTCGATACCGACCATATCAGTTACAATGTGTCGTTGTCATGAAAAAATATAAAATCGAACACCGTGTTTGCCATAGGCCTAGCAAGGCGTAAAGAGAATACGTTTTCCGTGTGTTAAGTCTGAGTAAATAGAGACATGAGTGGGGACACTTTTGTTTCTCGCTGTTTTTATTTACCTAACTCATTTAGTCATGTAGGTAAAGTAAAGATACCCCCGTCACGCCAAGTGGCGTATAGGGAAATATGGTGTTAGTGACCATAAATTTTACAGACCCTCAGCACTTGATCTTTTGGGTAATGTGGTCGGTATTACGTCCGTGCCGTTTTACTTGCCCAGAAAAAAATTAGGTACCCATTTAAGGCTGGGTGAACCCGGAAACCGTCAATTGGGATCGAACCCTACCTCTTGTCCTTTGTAGTTAATTTCACTAACCACTGAGCTATCGCGGCTCCCCTAATTGAGTAATGTACCCATTTATAAAGGTGGGTCGACTTGTGAACGTTAATCTGCGAATGAATGAGCGAATCAATTCAGAAGATGAGGGATTTTTACAGCACTCGGAAAAAATGACAAATAATTTCAAAAGAAAAACAAAAAACAATATGTGGTCCTAAACAGGACTGAACCCGCGTTCACTTTATCGCTAAGCCAACGTGTTATCTCTTACGTCCTTCTAATAATTAATACCAGTTATTTCCTCTATTTAGGTATCGTGATCGTGTATGTTTGTCCCTCTGTTTTACTTCGTTCACTGCTGTCACTGTATAACCATGTAGCCGATTGACAGCTAATGCCCTAACCGTGTAATTAAGTCTGTTAATAACTGCCTTTATATCACTGTCCTTGCGTCCTCATATCACAGCTAAGCTAGCGCCAAAGATCACCGACCAGCCCATAAATTGTCCCACTCACGAACTGTCCTAGGACCTCCCAAGCGACAGGAAAGTGGTCCCAGCACAAGCCAATCACACTTTTTACGTTCTTTTCATCTCGTGTGGTCTGTAACAGTTAGCTCACGGCAACTCATTACATTTGCGAATATATTTCTTATATTTTATTTAAAACAAATACTGTCGACACTTGTACTAAAGAACTAAGGATTTATTTCTAATACTGGAGTGGTTTCCCGTCCTATTTCGACGTGTTTGCTTTCGTTTCTTCTAGAGCCATAATACGCACGCCTGCTTTCTATATATTTTCTAATGAAAACAACAAAAACAACATATGTTGAACTGTATGTAACATCATCATCAAGTACCGGGCCTGCTGGCGTAAGTGATCATGTCTCTCCACAACTTTCGATCTCGGCAGCTATTTATCATTTCTGTTGTTGACCTTCTGCCAAGCCATTCTCTTAAGCTGTCTGTTATTTTTTCTCTGTGCTTCCCTCTATCTCTTCGTCCCTCAATTTTTCCAGTTGTTACAATATATTCCAGTTGTTCTCTTCTCATTACATGGTCAAAAAATGATGATTGTTTCTTCCTAATATTGGAAATTAGCTCTCTTTTTGCTTTGACCTCTCTCATAACATCTTCATTACTCTTCTTAGCTGTCCATGGTACTCTCACATTCTTCTGTAAAACCACATTTCTACAGACTCCAGTGATTTTCTTGTCTGTTGTCGTATTGTCCATGATTCACATCCATATGTTAAGACTGGCTCTACGTAACATTTAAGAACTCTTTTTCTTGTTTCTATTGTCAAAAATAGATTGCGTAGTATCTTCATCATTTTTTGGATACCCTGCTTTTGCCTGAGTCATTCTGCATCTCTGTATGTAACATTCTGTATGTAACATTCTGTATGTAACACCCATTCAAATACATTAGATCAATAATAACATCAGACGGCAGATGTACGTGAAAAAATAGAAGCAGAATAGCACAGGCAACGAAAGAATACAAGCAGAGAGAGAGAATAGGACAAGCAGAGAGAGAATAAGCCATCTCTAGAGCAATAAGAAAGATAACGACCACCGAAATGAAATGTGTCAGAAGAATGACAGGAAACAGCTTAAGGGACAGAGTAAGAAACACCGACCTGAGGAAGAAACTCGAAATTGAACCAGTCATCGAATACATAAAAAAACAACAGATAAATTGGCTCGGCCACATAACAAGACAAAAAGAACTAACAATGAATCAAAGAGCCATAAACAAACGCTACGAAAACGCCAGATTAAGAGGAAGACCGAGAAAGAGATGGATAAAGGGAATACTAGATCACTAGGAGGAATAACATCAGAAGAGGCCAACAGAAGAGCAAAGAATCGCAGATTATTTCTCCCCTCGACGCCAACGGCAGCAGAGGAAGGATAGAAGAAGAAGAAGAGAGAGAGAATAGGACAAGCAGAGAGAGAATAGCACAAGCAGAGAGAGAATAGGACAAGCAGAGACAGAATAGCACAAGCAGAGAGAGAATAGGACAAGCAAAGACAGAATAGCACAAGCGGAGAGAGAGAGTAGGACAAACAGAGACATAATAGGACAAGCAAAGACAGAATAGCACAAGCGGAGAGAGAGAGTAGGACAAACAGAGACATAATAGGACAAGCAAAAAGAGAATAGGACAAGCAGAGAGAGAATAGCACAAGCAGAGACTGAATAGGATAAGCAGAGAGAGAATAGGACAGGCAGAGAGAGAATAGGGCAAACAGAGAGAGAATAGGACAAGCAGAGAGAGAGTAGGACAAACAGAGACAGAATAGGACAAGCAGAGAGAGAATAGGAGAAGCAGAGAGAGAATAGGACATGCGGAGAGAGAATATGATAAGCAGAGAGAGAATAGGACAAGCAGAGAGAGAATATGACAAGCAGAGAGAGAATAGGACAAGCAGAGACATAATAGGACAAACAGAGATAGAATATGACAAGCAGAGACAGAATAGGACAAACAGAGATAGAATATGACAAGCAGAGACAGAATAGGACAAACAGAGATAGAATATGACAAACAGAGAAAGAATATGACAAGCAGAGACAGAATAGGACAAACAGAGATAGATTATGACAAACAGAGAGATAATAGGACAAGCAGAGACAGAATAGGACAAGCAGAGATAGAATAGCACAAGCAAAGAAAGAATAGAACAAGCAGACAGAATAGGACAAACAGAGAGAATACGACAAACAGAGAGAGAATACGACAAACAGAGAGAGAATATGACAAACAGAGAGAGAATACGACAGAGAGAGAATATGACAAACAGAGAGAGAATATGACAAACAGAGAGAGAATATGACAAACAGAGAGAGAATATGACAAACAGAGAGAGAATATGAGTAGCAAAGACAGAATTCCATCGAATGATAAAGATCCTATGTAACAAGTCAATGTCGAATAATGTTAGAAAACGTGTCCTAGAATGCTACATCGTACCTGTTCTACTATATGGAAGCGAGTCATGGACGATAAGTAAGACGGTTTATCAGAAGAATGCTACGAATTCAATGGATAGCAAAAATTACAAAATAAAGAATATATAAGAAAAAGAGCTGGCAATTGAAGACACAAACTATATCTATTTGGCGTGTCAAGCGAAAAGAAGACATTGAGAATACTATAACAACAGGCAGAATGAATGGAAAGAAAAGCAGAGGAAACCCAAGAGAAAAAAATATTGAACAGCTTATCCAAATGGTATAATAAAAGATCACCGATCAAAATTATGGGATGCAGGAAGGACTTAGCGATGTGGAGATGATCGTCTACGCTATCCAGCATGGCACCTGATGATAAAGAAAGATATTAGGGCTAAACGGAAATATTCCAGAACTTTCTTTCTGTCAGACGTTAACCCATTGACTACAAAAGGAAGAACTGATAGTTTTCTTCGTCATCCGCCCTTAAAAGAATGTTACGTGGGTGTAGGTGCGTTGTGTTGTGGTTTGCAGTAGAACTGTGACATTTGCTTTTTCGACCCAACACATTCGACTTCAGCTCGACATTTTTGAATACCGGGTTGCATTTGCTCTTCGATCCCTACTCGCTCGGCCTGAATTGACCGGTCAAATTGTTTCTAGAAGCACTGTGAAGAGGTGGAGAACAGTATGTCTGGTTCTCGTTCACCTATCCCTGCGCAAGCCATCAGTTATGAGTCGCTTCCAGCTCTGTTGCTGTCAGGCTCCTTTGCATCCAAATGACAGAACTAAAAAAAAAAAAACGTTTTGACCAACTGTCTTCATCAGGTGATATATGCAAAGACACGAACAATCCATTACCTGGAAACGAGGATGAGAGACGACTTAGTATGTATCTGTTAAAGAACTTATGAGTCATGTCGTGTTTAGGAGTTGAAAGTGTAGTTATGTAGTCGTTATTTCAACGTAGTTCCGAAACAATTTATAAAGGAATTGTTCTTTTGAAAGAACATCAACTGTGCTAACGATCTGCGTGAATACATATATTTATTCCCGCCAAGGCCAGCCCCTGAAAAGGCTTAACAGTCACCAGGGACTGAAAACTAAGACTGGCCAGGTCTTCCTACATCCGAGCAAGACCACAGTCTGCTCTAGCAAGATTACGTGCTGAAGACAGAGGCAACCAGCTAGAAGGCGCACCACAACAATCAGGATGCCACGCACTCACGCCAATGGGACGTATGTCTATAACTGCGAATCGATATGACACTCATCTTGTGATGGACACTTAAGCAGGTGCAGTGACGGGTCTTTAGCCTCGAAAGGGCCCAACCACTATTATTGGATGCCCTTCTCAGTCGTACCGTGGAGTCAGGGGGCGAGAGAATAGAGCTACTGGCTAATCAAAACAAAGGCCACTTAAAATAAAAAAAAATGCTTTGGAATATTTAAGGCATCAACAGCATTAGAGATGGATCCAATAATACGATCATCATCATCAATGAGGGGCCGTCTCCGCATCGAATGTTGGCTACCATGGAGCGACATCACACTCCGTCTCTTGCTTTGATGGGGCAGATTGTTATAGGTTGACTTGTCCATCTTTTGATCTTACTCGTCCATGTTAATCTTGGCCTACCTCTGCCTCTTTTACCTTGTATTTTCCCTTCTAATATTACTTTTATTAGGCAGTTGTGTCTTTTAACATCCCCCAAAATTTCATTTGTCTTGTTCTAATTGTGTTTAGTAGTTCTCTTTTAATTTTCAGTTGTTTTAAAACTTCATCGTTTGTTTTCTTTTCTTTCCATCCAATTCTACTTATTCTTCTATAAATCCACATTTCAAAGGCTTCAATTTTCTGTTCTGTTTTCTTGTTTTGTGTCCATGTTTCTGCACCATACTGGAATATTGAGAAGATGTAACATTTTGCTATTCTTAGTTTTAGTCCTGGTGTTATTTGTTTTGATGTTAGTGTAATAAGATAGAGTTAGAAAATATCTAACACGAAGAGCAAGTAAGCGAATGCCGTTTGCAGGAAACCCATCTAAACAAAGACATAACCTTGAAGATTAAGGGATACCAGTGTTACCGATATGACAGGAAAAAAAAACAGACAAAAGGATGGAATATTGACACTTGTAAAAAAACAACATCAATTCATGTCAGCTTGAAGTGTATATGGATGGAGCTGAATATCAAATACTGCACCTCAAGACAGAAAATACACTTTCATTTACTCAACTACTACTGTCCGAGCGACCGCCAACCAGCACTAGACACAATTCCATTAAATGTAAGAATGATTGTATGTGGAGACTTCAACGGCCATTGCTATTGGAGGCTATGAACATATGGAGAAGACAGGCGAAGAACTTGACAAATTGGCAGGACGACATTGGGCTTATACTGCTAAACCAGACAACAGATCCACCAACATTCTACTCCAGATCATGGCATACCACATCTACACCAGACCTTGCGTTCCGTTCACCAGAGACAAATAATAATAAATGGATATTATTATAAAGGGAAACTTCCGAGGCGATATCAGCGAAACATTTCAGAGGAAGAGGTATGTTTACAGACCTGGATTGAAATATCGCACGTATTGTTGGGAAACAACTTTGAAACAGCGACCACCGACCAGTCTTTTTAGTGGAGCAAAATGAGGCCATTAGGGAGAGCAGCACTCTCTCTAGCTGGAATTACAAAAAGGCAGACTACAAAAGACAAAATGTATCAACAATACATCAGTGTACTAACTAAAGATCTAAAAACAGACAGAGACATCAACAAAATAGTTGATGAATTCAGTAGACTAACACTACAAACTGTCAATGAAACAATATCTAGAGGGGCAGGGAAACACTACAAATCATGCTAGAGTAGTGAGTACTAGAGCTACTGCACAATGACCTGGAAATGTCTCGAAAGCAAGCAGAAAATAACTCTTGCCAGGAACACCACAATAACTATCAGCATGCGTTAAGGCCACATTTCTAATGGCTCGACTACAAGTCAGACGGAGAGGCTGGAAAGAGAAAACAGGGTCCTTGAATCTTGAACGAGACACAAGAAAAGTATGGAAGCTTGTAAACAGCTGAATGATGAGGGTACAGAAAGGAACACCAAAATTACACTGAAGAATGGAAACATCCTAACAGGTAAGCAGGCAGCAAATCACTTTGCAGACTCCTTTGCAAAAGACAAAAATATTGAAATTAGCCAACAAAGACGGCAAGAGGCCCGCTTAAAGCAACAAAATGCAAGACAAGAAGGGACCATTCATGAACTCATGGAAACACTCATTTGACAAAGAGATCTGGAGCTGGTTATATCCAAATTAAAATGAAAAAGTCACCAGGCAGTGATGGGGTGTCAAATGAAATGATTAAGAACTTGGGAACTGCATCTAAAGCAAAACTACTGAAGACCTACAATATTTACTGAATCACAAGTAGAGTGCCACAGGCATGGAGAGAAGAAATAATGATCATCATCATCATGTGCCATACCGGTTGGCGTAGGTGATCATGTCCCTCCACAATCTTCTATCTACAGTGCATCGTATCAGTTCTGTTGTTGACTGTTTTCCATGCCATGACACCAAGCTATCCAGTATTTTCTCTCTTTGTCGCCCGCGATCTCTCTTTCCTTTTATTTTGCCAGTTGTAACCAAGTATTCCAACTTTACTCTTCTCATGATGTGCCCGAAAAATGTTTATTGCTTCTTTCTGATGTTTTTTAAGAGCTCCCTTTTTGTGTTGGTCTCTTTGAGAACTTTCTCATTGGTTTTTTTAGCTGTCCAGGGAACTTTCAACATTCTTCTGAGAAATCCCATCTCTGTGGCCTCTAATCGTCTTTTCATTTCTTTGTCTACTGTCCATGATTCGCTTCCATAGGTCAGAATTGGTTCTATATAGCACCGATGAACTCTCGTTCTCATTTTTATTGACATAGATTTGTTGCATAAGATATTTTTCATTTTCTGAAATGCCATTTTGGCCTGAGCTATTCTGCATTTTATTTCTGTGGTGCATCTCCCATCTGATGTTATTACTGTGCCCAAGTATTTGAAACGTTGCACTTGTTTCAGATTTGTCTCGTTTATTTTTATACTGCATGACGGTGGTGATTGTTTCTTCGATATAACCATTACTTCTGTTTTCTTACTATTCAGACTGAGACCTTTCTTGTTGCTTTCTTTTACTATTGTGTCTACCATTTCTTGTAGTTCATTCTCTGTCTCTGCTGTTAAGACTGTGTCATCCGCATATCGCAAATTATTTATGTTGTGACCGTTGACTTCAAATTCCTTTTTTGTCTACTATTGATCTCATAATATGTTCGCTGTAAAGTGAAAACAAATCCGGCGACAGAACACAGCCTTGTCTGACTCCTTGCTTTATATATTGGAATTGTCCTATTTGGTTGTTAATTCGTATAGCTGCTGTTTGTTGCCAGTACATGTTTTTTATGATTCGCAGATCCTTGCCACCAATGTTTAATTTCTCCAGCATATTGATTATTTCCACATGCTTTACTTTGTCAAATGCTTTCGTGTAGTCTATAAAGCACATATATAGATCTTTCTTTACCTCTATAGATCTTTCTATCAATGTTCTTAAGATGTATATTGCATTATTGGCGCCCTTTCCTTCCACAAATCCACATTGTTCTTCACTTATTTCTGGTTTCATTTTCTTCCTTACACGTCTCATGATTATTCTTAATGAAATAATGATACCATTACTAAAGCCAGAAAAAGATGGTTCTACGAACCCAGCTATAGACAAATCAGCCTTACAAGCCGTTTGTGTAAAACAATGTATCGTATAATCAATCTCAGACTGCAGTGGTACATGGAAAGTGAAAAAAAAAAACCTTCTTGTCCCACAACAAGCAGGCAGTTTTACTCTACAGAAGATCAGGCAACCTATCTTTCCCAGGAAATTGAGGATGCGTTCCAAGAAAAGAAATTGGTACCAGCAGTATGGATAGACCTAAAGAAAACATTTTATAAAGTATGGAAGGAAGGGCTTTTGAAGAAACTGATAACTTACGGAGTAAATGGCAGGATGTACAAATGGGTCAAAGCATACCTGCATAACAGGAGAGCCAGAGTGCAACTGGATGGCCTTAAGAGTAAGAAGGTCTTACTGCGCCAGGGTGTCCCACAGGGAGGGGTACTATCTCCAACATTTTTTTTCTGATCTACATCAATGACCTAGTTACTGAACTACCACATGGCATCAAAGTGGCAATGTATGCAGATGACTTGGTAACGTGGTGCACAGAGGAGTATGCAACAGTGGCTTCCACTTTATTTCAAAGAGCTATGAATGCACTGAATTCATGGACAAATAGATGGTGTATCAGCATCAATACAGACAAATGCAGCACTACACTTTTCACTCTATCCACAAAGCAAAAAGCAGGAGCCATCTACATAAACAATGAGTCTGTGAAAGAAGACATACAAGCTACGTATCTCGGAGTTACATTTAACAACAAACTATCTTGGAAACAGCAGATAAATAAGGCAACCCTAGAAGAAAGGAGGAAGTTGGCTATTCTAAGAAAGCTGTGTGGAACCACATGGGGTGCGAGTGGGAAGATACTCAGTAAAGTTTATCAACAGAGTATACGCCCACATTTAGAATATGGATCATCTGCATGGTGCTCAGCATCAAACACCACACTGCAAGAACTGGATAAAGTACAAAACCTAGGCACTTAGGGTCATGACGGGAGCAATGAAATCAACACCAATATTGGAGATGGAGAAATTGTGGAGGATACCAGCACTGAGAGAACGGGGAAATATTGTCACAATTATGATGCAGAAATACAAGCAATAAAGTTGGCAATAGAAAAACTGCTGAACAGTAATCTTAGCCCACAGCCTGTAGTGTTTTTGACAGATGCAAGATCAGTACTCCAGGCACTACAATCCAGAAAATTACCACATCTGCAGACCTTATTGACTGAACTCTGCAAGCACCACAGGGTTGCCCTGCAGTGGATCCCATCTCACTATGGAATACCAGGAAAAGAGAAAGCAGATCATTTGGTAAAGGAAGGTTCAACAGGCACACAACCAGATGCACCGGTTACATACCATCATAAGAAACAGATAATCAAATCAGAGGACCAAAAACCCCAAATCAGGATGCCTTTTATAATATGAATAGATGTGAACAAGTTATCATTATACGCCTAAGAACAGGAAACAATCGACTCCATAGTCACATGTATACACAAATCAAGATTGGCACCTCAGCTACATGTGCAAGTGGACAGCCGTCCCAGACTGCAAAACTGTACTGAATATAGTAGACTGAGGAAAATCCATTGGCCCATAGATACAACACTACAGACAAAAGGATGCAGACAAAAGAGAGTAACATACAAACAGGGAGCAATATAGCAGTCGTAGACATTACTTCAATCAAACAAAAGATTAGATAGACAGACAGACAGACAGATAGACTGACAGACGGACAGACGGACGGACGGACGGACGGACGGACGGATGGACAGACAGACAGATTGACAGACAGATAGATAGATAGATAGATAGATAGATAGATAGATAGATAGATAGATAGATAGATAGATAGATAGATAGATAGATAGATAGATAGATAGATAGATAGATAGATAGATAGATAGATAGATAGATAGATAGATAGATAGATAGATAGATAGATAGATAGATAGATAGATAGATAGATAGATAGATAGATAGATAGATAGATAGATAGATAGATAGATAGATAGATAGATAGATAGATAGATAGATAGATAGATAGATAGATAGATAGATAGATGTAGTCTGCGACTCATAGTTGAGGAAATAAACGCTGATCAAGACCCTGATTAAGAAAGAAAGAAAGAAAAGAAAGAAAATAAGAAGAATTGGAAGAAAGAAAAAAAGAATAAATGAAAGAGAGACAGAAAGAAGCACCCATGAATTCGTCAGGTGTGCAGTGATATTCTTTCATTTCTCATTTGCCTTTCAGCGTCGATGGGAGATAATTTGTGACCTTTTGCACCCCTTTAAGCCTCTCCTGCTGTCATGTTTCCTAGTGCTACTAATATTCCGTCTATTCATCTTTTCTTGGTCGGTCCTTGGGTCTGGTCTTGTCTCAACGTTTATTAAAGACTCTTTGTGTTCTGTTTTGATCTTTCTGCCTTGTCACGTGGCCAAACCATTTTATCTGTTGTTTCTTTATATATTTTTTGGCGTGGGTTATTCCTAGATTTCCTCCCACTTCTTCATTTCTGACCTTGTCTCTCAGGCTGTTTCCTGTCATTCGTCTAAGACATTTCATCTCAGTAGAGGTTATTTTCCTTATTGTTCTTGCATCTAGGGTCCAGGACTGGCATTGGTAGCACAACGATGGAAAGAAGATTGCACTGTAGTTTTGCCTCCAGAGTTATTTCCTTGTTGGACAATAGTGGTGATAGCTGTCCAATGACAAGCTTTGTTGCATCTTGAATCTATTTCTGCTGTTTGTGAATTATCTGTTGTCACTAGACTTACTAGCTATTTAAATGTCTCTACTTGTTTTAGTTGTCTGCCGTTTATAGTAATGTTGATGTTCTGTTCCTCATTTGCGATATTCATTTCTTTTGTTTTGTTGATGTTGATTTCATGTTGAATTTTGTGCCTGTGCTGTTGAGTCTATTTAAGTTTTCTTGTAGGTGTTCTATTTTTCCATGTTTGTTTCATTGTTTTCCATGTGTGCAATGATAGTAATTTCAAACAAACAAACAAACAAACAAGTTAACTTGACAAGCTGCTATCAAACCACCCAACCGTAAAGCAAATATCGAACTGCCAACGCGTTAAGCTAATACGAAACAGTTCAGTTGTAAAGATGCAATCATCAGTCTTTTTGTAAAGATATCATTGAAAACTTAACTTTTAAAAAACTACTATCAAAGAGTCGACTTGTAAAGCTGCTGTCAAACTGTCGACTTATACAGCAGATGTCAAGCAGTCACCTTGTAAATCTCGCAGCAAATTGTTTTAGTCGTCTCCCTCAAAATACTGGCCATACAAGGTCACTATTTTACTCCCCCCCCCCCTCTCCACCTTCCCGTGCCCTTATGATAAATTCATAATTGATTCCCCCATCTGCCTATATTGACGTCATCGGTCAACATTAGTCTTTATTGCCTATGACTAAATCTGACTTACATACCTTTGCTGTTCGTTTAATTTCAGGGATTAAGAGTATCCCAACGAGATCTGTAGATTACAGTCCGCAAGATTAGCGGGCCACGTCTGAATGTCGATGCACACCCCCCACCCCTGCCTTTTCCCTTCCTGCTTTACTACAACTTCTCTTCAACACCCGGAGGGCATTGGCAAAACGACGACAGCGACAATCCCGGGTCCAGCCAGACGGGCGCCAGGCGGGTTGGCGGGCAGGCCTTTAAAGAAGCCCCGAGTGCATTCATCCCGCGGCCCGGCCTTTTGTTCCCAGGTGCGTACTGCAACAGGTGACACTCAGGGAGTGAATGGGCTCGCCTGCGCCCTCCCGATCTTGACTGCTTAAAAAAAATGTGTCGGGGGCTGTACTTAAACTCTGGCCGAGGAGATTGCCTCGACGGACCAGAATCCGGCTAAGATCACAGATGTTTGTTGAAGTTTAAAAGTGACAATTTAGTGCCGGTATTTCCTTATCTTATTAAAAAGATCGTGCGGTAAATATCAGTTTTTTAAAGGAGGGGTGGGGGACATGCAATGGGGAAGGAACTGCTGAATCATACACACCTTGACAACTAGGAAACAGAGAGACGAAGAGAAAGAGGGACGAATAGGTAGAGGAAAACAGAGAGACGAAGAGATAGAGGGACGAATAGGTAGAGGAAAACAGAGAGACGAAGAGAAAGAGGGACGAATAGGTAGAGGAAAACAGAGAGACGAAGAGATAGAGGGACGAATAGGTAGAGGAAAACAGAGAGACGATGAGATAGAGGGACGAAAAGGTAGAGAAAAACAGAGAGACGAAGAGATAGAGGGACGAATAGGTAGAGGAAAACAGAGACGAAGAGATAGAGGGACGAATAGGTAGAGGAAAACAGAGAGACGAAAAGATAGAGGGACGAATAGGTAGAGGAAACAGAGAGACGATGAGATAGAGGGACGAATAGGTACAGGAAAACAGAGAGACGAAGAGATAGAGGGACGAATAGGTACAGGAAAACAGAGAGACGAAAAGATAGAGGGACGAATAGGTAAAGGAAAACAGAGAGACGAAATGATAGAGGAAAGTAGAGGTACAAAGATGCAGAGGAAAACAGAGACATCTTCAGAGAGAGAGACAAAAGTAGATTTAATAAAGCAGGAGAGACAGAAACTGGTGGAGAAAAATGGCGGTCAATACCAGCAAGTACTGTAGATGTTGAAGGTTTTCTAGTCTATGATCATCATCATCAAGTACCGGGCCGACTGGCGTAGGTGATCATGTCTCTCCACAACTTTCGATCTCGAAAGTTATTTATCATTTCTGTTTGTTGACCTTCTGCCAAGCCATTCTCTTAAACTGTCTAGTATTTTCTCTCTTTGTTTCCCCTCTATCTCTTCGCCCCTCAATTTTTCCGGTTGTTACAATATATGCCAGTTGTTCTCTTCTCATTATATGGATACAAAAATGATGATTGTCTCTTCCTAATATTGGAAATTAGCTCTCTTTTTGCGTTGGCCTCTTTCAAAACATTTTCATTACTCTTCTTAGCTGTTATTTTCAACATTCTTCTGTAAAACCAAATTTCTACAGACTTAAGTGCTTTTCTTGTCTGTTGTCCTATTGTCCATGATTCACATATGTTAAGACTCTACATAACCTTTAAGAACTCTTTTTCTTGTTTCTATTGTCAAAAATGGATTTCATAGTATCTTCATCATTCTCATTCAGTCTATGATAGGAATCTCTAAATAAGATGCATTATACTAGAGAAGTAAGGGAGCCGCGATAGCTCAGTGGTTAGTGAACTGGACTACAAAAGACAAGAGGTGGGGCTCGATCTCAACCGACGGCTTCCGGGTTCATCCAGCCTTAAATGGGTACCGGATTTTTTTCTGGGAGAGTAAAGCGGCACGGGCGTAATACCGACCACATTACCCCAAAAATCATGTGCCGAAGGTCTGTAAAATTTATGGTCACTAACACCATATTCCCTATACGCCACTTGGCGGGACGGGGGGCTCTTTACTTTACTTATACTAGAGAAGTACATACTTGGCCGAAACGTTGACTTTTGTCTTGTTACTTACCTACATAAAGCTGTTACCGTACCACTTTTTTCTTCTTTTTTTTTTCTTAAATTGTCATTATCATCAACTTTACAACAGCTTAGCATCTCTATGCATCCTGGTGCATGTACTCATCGTCAGAGCATGGTCCTGCTCAACTAATTTACACAAGTACACTTGAAGCTGACTCTGACTAATTTACACAAACACACTCGAGGCTGACTCTGACTAATTTACACAAACACACTTGTGGCTGACTCTGACTAATTTACACAAACACACTTGAGGCTGACTCTGACTAATTTTCACAAACACACTTGAGACTGACTCTGACTAATTTTCACAAACACACTTGAGACTGACTCTGACTAATTTACACAAACACACTTGTAGCTGACTCTGACTAATTTACATAAACACACTTGAGGCTGACTCTGACTAATTTTCACAAACACACTTGAGACTGACTCGACTAATTTACACAAACATACTTGAGGCTGGCTCTGATCAATTTACACAAACACATTTGTGTCTGACTCTGACTAATGCGAGGGGAGATGTAATTTGCGGTCTTTTGTTCACTGTCCCTGGCGCTATAATCGCTGGCAGCTTCCAGCTCCGTTGCCATCATACGCCCTGCAACCATCATCATACGCCCTGCAACCATCATCATACGCCCTGCAACCATCATCATACGCCCTGCAACCATCATCATACGCCCTGCAACCATCATCATACGCCCTGCAACCATCATCATACGCCCTGCAACCATCATCCTACGCCCTGCAACCATGTTGTACTATCCAGTTGTTTTATCTACGTCTTTTCCTTTATTTATTACATCTGAATTCAGCATGAGGTTTCACTCTTTGATCCGGGTGTCCGGTTAGCGCAATCGATAGGCGGTTGGCTTACCACGGCAACAGCCGGGGTTCGTACCCTGGCGAGGACACCTGGGTTTTACTAATTCCCTAAAAATTAGTACCTCTGAAGTCGGAGTAAATCTGCCTGCATGGCGAGGGGCATCCTGTAATGGGATAAAACAGATTTTACACGCAAAATTCAGTCCCACAAAATTGAGTGGGTGGGACTTCGTCAGAGGTCAAAGCTGACGAAAGCGAACGAACGAACGAACTCTTTGATCCCAACTAATACTTACTATCTCCTATGTGTCATTGTCTGTTGAAATGTGGTTTTACAGAAGAATGTTCAGAATACCAAGGACAGCTAAGAAGAAAGAGGTCAAAGCAAAAAAGGTAGTTAATTTCCAATATTAGGGAGAAACAATCATCATTTTTTGGCCGTGTAATGAGAAGGGAACAGCTGAAATATATTGTAACAACTGGGAAAATTGAGGGACGAAGAGATAGAGGGAAGCAAATAGAAAAAAAATAACAGACAGCTTAAGAGAATGGCTTGGCAGAAGGTCAACAACAGAAATGATAAATAACTGTCGAGATCGAAAGTTGTGGAGAGACATGATCACCTACGCCAGCAGGCCTGGTACTTGATGATGATGATGTGTCATCTCCTTCTTAGCCTGCAGACCTTAGTAAACTATAGATGGCTGTGGTTGCAGAATAAATCTCGGTCTAATAATCGTCTCCCGGTGTCAAAGTTGAAGTCTCCATTTTAATTCAACCCCACCTCCCCGGCCTGAGGAGAGAAGGGTATTTGAGAGGGGGGGGGGGGGTCCGGATACATCTGACACCCCGAAGAACCATTTTTCTTTATTCTTGATTCCATTAATGAATTTACTTAAATTTTGTGCCTAAATAGCTGCTTTAGATCAGTAGTTAGTTCCCTTATCTATAAAGGGCAAGAAGTCGGGAACGGAGTTTGTTGACAGCTTCTGGACTCATACAGTTTCACCTAATTTGTTTGGGTAAAGAAAGACAACTTTGGCTTAATAATGCTTGTCTTAAAATGTGTAAAGGATGACAAAAATATGGATACGGGACAGTGTTGATATAGTTGGACAGTTTTGGGGTTTCTTTCTTTCTTTCATTCATTCTCTTTTTCACTCTCTCTTTCTTTCTAGTTTCTTTATTTCATCCAATTTCTTTCGCTTTTCTCTTCTTTCATTCGTTGACTCTCTCACACTTTCTATCTTTCTCACTTTATTTCCTTCTCTCTTTTATTCCTCTTCACAAACATTTCTCTCCCTCTTTTTCTCATTATTCACATAGTGATTTAAACAACAATAGAAAATAACTACGACACACTGAGTGAAATCATTAACACTATTTACGAAAGCGACGACATGTTTGTGATGGGAGATTTTAATGGAAGGCTTGGGAAACGCAACAGTGAGAAAAGTGGTATCTTAGGACCCTTTGGCGATAAAACAGCTGAAATAAACGAAAATGGAAGCAGACTGCTGGATCTATGCAATCAAAATGATTTATTTATCACCAACACATTCTTCAAACACAGAGAGTCGCAAATATACACTTGGTACAAATGGAATGACACAACATGCAGAAGCCAGATACTAACAAGAAAACAGAACAAGAAAAGAGTAACCGACAGTAGAGCAATCCCTAATATCACAGATGATACAGACCACAACATGATTATGATCACACTAAGACAGCCAAAAATAAAGAGAATATACGAAAACAAACAAATGAAGCGAAAAGAACAGACAATAAAAATAAAACAATTAAAAGATTAAGAATCGAGGAAAACCATAGAAGAAAAACTAACAGAGTAATTCAAGAAACTCCCTAACGAAGTATGCACAGTGGAAGAAGAGTGGAAACAATTTAAGGAAACAGTAACCAAAATCTCTAAAACAGTTTGTGGAACGAAGCTAAGAACAAGAGAAGGAAAAAAGAGCACAACGTGGTGGAACGAAAAAATCAGAGAAGCAAGTAAAGAAAAGAAGAAACTGTTTAAAAATTGGAGGGAGAACAAGAACCAAGAAAAATATGAAAAATATGCCTTAGTTCGAAAAAGAGTTAAAATGTTGATCAAAAAAGCTAAGCAAAAGAATTGGGCAGAATTCGGACAAAACATGAGCAGGGACTTCAAGACAGCCACAAGAGATTTCTACAAAGCAGTAAAAGCCACAAGAGCGAGAAAATAAAACCATGATCCTACTGAGCTGATAAATGACAAAGACGGACAGCCAATATCAAATAACCAATGTATGCAACAGAGATTGAAAGAATATTTTGAAGACCTGTTAAACATACCAACTACCAATAAGACAAACAAAAACCACGCTAGAACTCACAAATACTGAACCCAACATCATGAAAGAGGAAATCGAAGAAGTAATCAAATATGCACCAAGAAATAATGCACCGGGGATAGATAACATACCAATAGAAATATTAGCAGCAGCAGGAGAAACAGGAATGCAATGGCTGCACAGAATATTTAATGCAGCATGGCACCAACAACAAGTCCCAGAAGACTGGCAACAGACAATCATCATACCAATATGGAAAAAGAAAGGTAGCAAAAGAGACTGCAATCAATATAGAGGTATATCTCTTCTCAGCCATGTAGGAAAGCTATACGCCAAAATCTTGGGAAAAAAGGCTGAGACCAATAATAGAACTACAGTTAAGCGATTCTCAAATGGGGTTCCGAAAAAAAACAGAGGATGTACCGACACACTATTCGCATTAAAACAGCTTGCATAAAAAACGACAGAACACAATCAAAACTTATACATAGCCTTCATTGACCAGGAAAAAGCATTCGACAGAGTAAACAGAGAACAACTGTGGGAGATACTAACAACATACGGAGTAAGCCAACATCTAACCAACCTTATTAAAAGTATCTACGTCAACAGCAGCTGCAGGGTCAGAACAGCAGCAGGCTACACAGACC
Source organism: Megaustenia siamemsis (assembly GCA_032433765.1). Taxonomy (NCBI): domain Eukaryota; kingdom Metazoa; phylum Mollusca; class Gastropoda; order Stylommatophora; family Ariophantidae; genus Megaustenia; species Megaustenia siamemsis. Next base: position 67,824,409 of record JAVIAB010000117.1, read on the forward strand.
ACTTCGAAGTTAGATCAGGTGTAAGACAGGGGTGCGTACTATCCCCCCTACTGTTTATTACATACATGGACCATATATGCGAGCTAGCCAACCCATCAGAGACAGAGGAGATCAACGAGCTTTTATTTGCAGACGATCATGCACTAATACATGAAACAATAGAAGACCTACAAGAACACTTAAACAAACTCAACATCTCAGGCACAAAATACAACATGAAAATCAACATCAACAAAACAAAAGTCATGAATTTCGCCAAAAATAAACAAAACATCAACATGACTGTAGAAGGCAGACAACTAAAACAAGTAGAGGAATTCAAATACCTAGGAAGTCTAATGACAAACGAAAATTCTCAAACAGCAGAGACAGAATCAAGCTGCAACAAAGCTTATCAAATCATTGGACAGTTTTCGCCACTATTGTCCAACAAGGAAATAAATCAGGAGGCAAAACGAGCACTATACAATACAATCTTCATCCCAACGTTATGCTACCAATGCCAGACCTGGACCCTACATGCAAGAACAATAAAAAAAAAATAACCTCTACAGAGATGAAATGTGTTAGACGAATGACAGGAAACAGTCTGAGAGATAAGATCAGAAACGAAGAACTGAGAAAAAAGCTAGGAATAGCCCCCGCCATAGAATATATAAGGAAACAACAGATAAAATGGTTTGGCCACTGTAATAGAGTAAGCTAGTGAAAGCATGGGAGCAGGTAACTTAGTTGTTACCCTTTTCTTTAACGGACAATAGCAGTAACTTACGGTATGTGGCAAGGCAGAAAGAACAAAACTCAACACAACGAGCCTTCAACAAACGTTGTGAGAACACCAGACCCAAGGATCGACCACGAAAAAGATGGGTCGATGGAATATTAGAAGCACTAGGAAACATAACAGCAGCAGTGGCGAACAGAAGAGCAAAAGACCGCAAATTATTTCTCCCCTCGGATTAGTCAGAGTCAGACACAAATGTGTTTGTGTAAATTGATCAGAGCCAGCCTCAAGCCTGTTTGTGTAAATTAGTCAGAGTCAGCCTCAAGTTTGTTTGTGTAAATTAGTCGAGTCAGTCTCAAGTGTGTTTGTGAAAATTAGTCAGAGTCAGCCTCAAGTGTATTTGTGTAAATTAGTCAGAGTCAGCCACAAGTGTGTTTGTGTAAATTAGTCAGAGTCAGCCTCGAGTGTGTTTGTGTAAATTAGTCAGAGTCAACTTCAAATGTATTTGTGTAAATTAGTCAGAGTCAGCCTCAAGTGTGTTTGTGCAGTCAGAGTCAGCATCAAGTGTGTTTGTGTAAATTAGTCAGAGTCAGCTTCAAGTGTACTTGTGTAAATTAGTTGAGTCAGCCTCAATTGTGCTGGTGTAAAGTAGTTAGAGTCAGCCTCAAGTATGTTTGTGTAAATTAGTCAGAGTCAGCCTCATGTGTGTTTGTGTAAATTAGTCAGAGTCAGCCTCAAGTGTGTTTGTGTAAATTAGTCAGAGTCAGCCTCAAGTGTGTTTGTGTAAATTAGTCAGAGTCAGCCTCAAGTGTGTTTGTGTAAATTAGTCAGAGTCAGCCTCAAGTGTGTTTGTGTAAATTAGTCAGAGTCAGCCTCAAGTGTGTTTGTGTAAATTAGTCAGAGTCAGCCTCAAGTGTGTTTGTTGTGGATGGGTGAACGAAGAGTGAGAGAATGAACGACGACAAGGAGTAGTAACGGGGACGGAAAGGGGGTGGGGGGGGTGTGGGAGAGAAGACTGGGTTTGTGATCATCGTCCAGGTCACTGTGACAGGTGCTTTGCAATTAGATGAAATTATGCGTGGGTGGAAGTCAGGATTTTTTTTTTTTTTTTTGGGGGGGGGGGGGAGGAAGGGGTGTTAGCTATTTGTGTTTCCCATTTAAGCCAAGTTAAAGAAGTAATGAACATTTCGGAGAAAGGGTTAGTTGGTGGAGAAGGGGGGGGGGGGGGTGTCGGAAAAATCCACAAATAATCAACAACAGAAGAAAAAAAAACAAAGAACAGTAATCCGAAGTGGGATGAAATCAGTGCTCCCCGACACATCGCCATGCCATGAGAGACCTGCACTACAGCGCACTGACAGCTAAGCAACCAAAAAGAGGCCAGAACTGTTCATGGGTAAAGACATCAAGATGCATACAAATGTGGAGCTGCTGTAAAGCTGATGATGGTAATTAAATTTTTTTAAATTGAAAAAGTGGTGTGGATTTACGTAGGTGAGAAACAAAACAAAAGTAGAAAGCCGTTTCGGCCAAAAGTCCTTCAGCAGTAACAACAAACTACAACGCAAAATTATATAAGGATATACACAGAAATCTAACTACATGGGAACTGTTCACAAGGAGTAAGCAATCACGAAATGATTGATATTATGTTCGGGCAGCGTCATCAGCACGATGGTCAACGCTCTAGCTTGGCAATGCAGTGAACGCGGGTTCAATTCTAACTTGATGCTCTCATGACCACACAGCTGAAAATATATAACGGGTATAACTCACTTAGCTGGACAAGGTAACAACAATGCGGAAGAACACTAACTCTTCTCTATCCAATCCAATGCTATAACCAGTAGTACAACATCAGATATTGGCCACAATGAACGATAAAGAACGAAATTGGTGAGGACTAAGTAGCTTCTCAGTAACAAAGCTGAAAGCTGTTAGTGAATCATATCTGATAGTTGGGGGCCTCGGATGCCTTGTTGGGAAAACCACCCGACTGGGCTAACCACGTTCAGACAACGTGTTTTCGATTCCCGCTGGAAGCAGTGTGAATTGTACTCGTGGTTGGAAAAAAAGATACCCCCGCGGTCGACCCAGACGCTGGCAGAAATGGGTACCATGGTGTTACTCTGGGAATGTGAGGAATGCCGCCTCGAATCGTGAGTTTTGATGCTTGAAGCGACACTATCCAGAAGTCTCTGCGAACAGTTCTGGATAAGCGGCCGAGCTCACATGGGCGAAAACTCGCGCGCTAAGACGCCGATTCAAATCTCGTACTTTACCTTTATCTGATAGCTTGCATCAGGATGTGTGAACCATTACTATCCAGATCCTACTCCACCTCTTTGTGGTGCCCTAAAACAGACTAACCTGCCAAGCCTGGCCATATGAGTAGAGATAGTAGAGAGAGAGGAACCCGACACTCTAAAATAGTATCCTGAAGATGGGCGTGTTGGGCTGAAAGGCGCAAATATCACAGCTCTACAGCAAACCTCAACACAACGCGTCTACGCCTCTGCTTAACGTCCTTTTAAGGGTGGATGACGAAGAGATGTAACTATTTCTTTAGTCATCGGGTGAACGCCAAACAAGCAAACGAAAGAAATTGTTTGGACAGAATTAAACGAAACCATTCTACAGCTCGAGTCTACTACATGAATGCGTCAAAATATTGAACAAAAGAGAAACCATGAAGGGTAGTTTATTAATTAGTTCATTTTCCTCTCAAGCCAAAGACGACACACAGGGCGGAAGTCACAGTTCTCCATGATTGACGATCTGCTGCTAGTTCTTGTAGTTCTTAGCTGTTTCTAAGTTCCATGATCGAGCCTTCCCTAATAATTGTTAAATGTAGCGATTCTCTTGCTCTGCCTAATTTCTTTTTACCAAATGGCTTCCACGTGAACATCTGACAGGGAAGTCTTTCTTCATTCATTCTCAGCACATGATCGAAGTATTTCCAATGCTTGCTTTTTATAAAGCCCGATACCTGTTCATATGTTTTGATTGGCCTCTTATCTGTTCATATGTTTTGATTGGTCTCTTATCTGTTCATATGTTTTGATTGGTCTCTTATCTGTTCATGTTTTGATTCGTCTCTTATCTGTTCATATGTTTTGATTCGTCTCTTATCTGTTCATGTTTTGATTCGTCTCTTATCTGTTCATATGTTTTGATTCGTCTCTTATCTGTTCATATGTTTTGATTCGTCTCTTATCTGTTCATGTTTTGATTCGTCTCTTATCTGTTCATATGTTTTGATTCGTCTCTTATCTGTTCATGTTTTGATTCGTCTCTTATCTGTTCATATGTTTTGATTGGTCTCTTATCTGTTCATATGTATTGATTCGTCTCTTATCTGTTCATGTTTTGATTCGTCTCTTATCTGTTCATATGTTTTGATTCGTCTCTTATCTGTTCATATGTTTTGATTCGTCTCTTATCTGTTCATATGTTTTGATTCGTCTCTTATCTGTTCATATGTTTTGATTCGTCTCTTATCTGTTCATTTTAAATGTATTCTTTCCAGCTTATGTTTGAGATTATCATCATCATTGAGTGCCGCCTCCCAATCGAAGGTTGGCTACCATGGAGCGCTATTACACTCTGTCTCTTGCTTTGATGGTGCAGATTGTCATAGGTTGACTTGTCCATCTTTTGATGTTACTCGTCCATGTTAGTCTTGGTCTGCCTCTGCCTCTTTTACCTTGTATTTTCCCTTCCAATATTACTTTATTAGGCTGTTGTGTCTTTTAACATGCCCCAAAAATTTCATTTGTCTTGTTCTAATTGTGTTTAGTAGTTCTCTTTTCATTTTTAGTTGTTTTAAAATTTCATCGTTTGTTTTCTTTTCTTTTTTTTTTCTTTTTTTTTTCTGATTTAAAAGTGATGTAAAATCTTTTGAGATTATACGAAGACATTTATTTTCAAAACCATTAAAATTCCTCTCTAAAGACTGGTTGGATTTTCAACTTTCACATCCATATGTTAGCGCTGGTATCACAATGGAGTTAAACAGTATAAGTTGTTTTCGTTTACTCAGACATTTGGATTTCCAGATGCTTGTCAGTTTGTTGAAATCATTTGATGCTAGAGTGACGCGTGCCATGATTTATATGTTATGTCAATATCTCTGGACATTTTGCTGCCTAGGTAAGTCAGATTTGTAACTTTATGTTAAACGTCATTGCTAACTGTTGTATCATGAGGCTTTGTTGGAGGTAATATCCAAGACATTCGTTTTGGTCGTGTTGATCTGGAAGTCTACTTGACCAGACATATTGTGGAGTCGTTCTATCTTCTTTTTTTTTTAACCTCAGCGTATGTAAAACTCAAAAGTGCTACAAGTTGTCTGAAAGTCTGGATCTTCTAGAAGTTTATTATCAATCCACTTACTGCCTAATTGTCTGTCTTATATTGATTTTCGCATGACCCAATCACGTGCAATTCCGAATAAAAGTGATAATTAGACACACCCTTTTTTCCACACCTGTTTCTAAACACCAGTCAGTGTTGCCAGTTTCTGAAATATGTGGACAGATGAAATTAAAGATACATTAACCAGACTCAACAATGCAACAACAACTCAATCTACACAACTAACAAAGGCCTGCAAAAAAAAAAAAATTAACAAACACTACACAATCAATAGGTTAAAGGATTAAAGAAGGTTAAAAGACATAGAAGAGAAAGGAAAAGATAAGCCTCGCTATTGTCTAGAAGAGTGTGCTTTTTTCTGTGCTCACATGGGAAAAAGGGGGGGGGGAGGGAGGGAGGGGAAGGCTCATGTCAGCGCCGGAGCTGAAAGTTGTTAGTGACTCATAGCTGACAATAGAGGCAAAGGTGCCTCATAGCAACATATATCACAATGGAGGCAACGGTGCCTCATAGCAACATATATGACAATGGAGGCAACGGTGCCTCATAGCAACATATATGACAATGGAGGCAAATATTCCTAATAGCAACATAGCTGACAGTGGAGGCAAATATTCCTAATAACAACATAGCTGACAGTGGAGGCAAATATTCCTAATAGCAACATAGCTGACAGTGGAGGCAAATATTCTTAATAGCAACATAGCTGACAGTGGAGGCAAATATTCTTAATAGCAACATAGCTGACAGTGGAGGCAAATATTCTTAATAGCAACATAGCTGACAGTGGAGGCAAATATTCCTAATAGCAACTTAGCTGACAGTGGAGGCAAATATTCTTAATAACAACATAGCTGACAGTGGAGGCAAATATTCCTAATAGCAACATAGCTGACAGTGGAGGCAAATATTCCTAATAGCAACTTAGCTGACAGTGGAGGCAAATATTCCTAATAACAACATAGCTGACAGTGGAGGCAAATATTCCTAATAACAACATAGCTGACAGTGGAGGCAAATATTCCTAATAGCAACTTAGCTGACAGTGGAGGCAAATATTCTTAATAGCAACATAGCTGACAGTGGAGGCAAATATTCTTAATAGCAACATAGCTGACAGTGGAGGCAAATATTCTTAATAGCAACATAGCTGACAGTGGAGGCAAATATTCTTAATAGCAACATAGCTGACAGTGGAGGCAAATATTCTTAATAGCAACATAGCTGACAGTGGAGGCAAATATTCTTAATAGCAACATAGCTGACAGTGGAGGCAAATATTCTTAATAGCAACATAGCTGACAGTGGAGGCAAATATTCTTAATAGCAACATAGCTGACAGTGGAGGCAAATATTCCTAATAGCAACTTAGCTGACAGTGGAGGCAAATATTCTTAATAGCAACATAGCTGACAGTGGAGGCAAATATTCCTAATAGCAACTTAGCTGACAGTGGAGGCAAATATTCCTAATAGCAACTTAGCTGACAGTGGAGGCAAATATTCCTAATAGCAACTTAGCTGACAGTGGAGTCAAATGTTCCTAATAGCAACATAGCTGACAGTGGAGGCAAATATTCCTAATAGCAACATAGCTGAAGTTGCCAGCAAATCACAGCGGATGATAAGCACCAGGATCGGTGAACCAGAACCATCCAGACCCTGCTCCACCTCTTAGTGATGCTTCTACTAACAGACTGACTACCCCCCCACACCCCCCCCCCCAAGAGCCCCCGTCACACCAAGTGGCGTATAGGGAATATGGTTCCCAGAAAAAAATCCGGTACCCATTTAAGGCTGGGTGAATCCGGAAGCCGTCGGTTGGGATCGAACCCTACCTCTTGTCCTTTGTAGTCCAGTTCACTAACCACTGAGCTATGGCGGCTCCACAAACTAACCTAGTAAAAAAAGTAAAGTACCCCGTCACGCCAAGTGGCGTATAGGGAATATGGTGTTAGTGACCATAAATTTTACAGACCTTCAGCACATGATTTTTGGAGAAACGTGGTCGGTATTACGCCCGTCCCGCTTTACTTTTCCAGAAAAAAATCCGGTCCCCATTTAAGGCTGGGTGAACCCGGAAGCCGTCGGTTGGGATCGAACCCTACCTCTTGTCCTTTGTAGTCCAGTTCACTAACCACTGAGCTATCGCGGTTCCACTAACTAACATAATCTACTCAAATAAGTAGGGATCGAGAGGGAAGGTAACTTAATACTCAAAAAAATGCTGTGATGAATTCGGATGTTTTGGGCCGAACGGCGCATGTATCACAATATTACTGAAAGCCACAACGCCACGTATGTATGTATGTACACGTAACGTCTTTTTAAGGGCGGATGACGAAGAGGTGTATTTCTTTAGTCATCGGATAAACGGAAGCATAGCAGACTGTTAAAGGACAAGAGGTCGATTTCGATCCTGGTCGACGGCTTCCGGGTTCACTCAGCCTTAAATGAGTACCGGATTTTTTTTCTGGGAAAGTAAAGCGGTATGGGCGTAATACCGACCACATTACCCCAAAAATCATGTGCCGAAGTTCTGTAAAAATTTTGGTAACTAACACCATATTCCCTTTACGCCACTTGGCGTGACTGGGGCTCTTTACTTTTTTATGTTATTTGTTTTAGCTGACTGCCTACACCAGAAATGGTGAACAGAACTATTTAGATCTTTCTCCATCTCTTCGCGGTGCTCATAGAAACAGACTGTGTAAGTGAACACGGATGAAGGGAGGAAAGGCAACATGGTGGTCAAAAAATGCTATGCTGAGGTCGGATGTGTTGGGCCGAGCGGCGCAAATATCACAGTTCTGCTGCATCTACAACTCAACGAATCTACGGATATACATATATCTCCTTTTAAGGGCACACGACAAAGCCAACCATTACTGATTCCTTTAGAGGTCGCCGGATGAACGAATAAAGGCAAAAGAAAAGGAAGAGGGGAAAAAAAAAAACAGACTAACCAGTCTGGCCAAGCAAATAGGGATGGAAGAGAAAGGCAACCCGGTAACCAAAAATATCTTGCTGAAGTCGATATTCTGGTCCGAAAGTCATGAAACACTGTGGCTTATTAAGGTTCATGACAAAACGGCACATACACCACCATTAAATGATGGACGATGAAGGGTAGTAATCGTCAGAGGAAGGTAGAAAAAAAAGAAGAAGAAGGAGAAGAAGAAAAATAATAATAATAATAAGAAGAAGAAGAATGAAGTAGACGAAGAAAAGTAGAAGAAGAAAAGAAAGGGGGTGGGAGAAATAGAAAATTAATTTTGAAGAGAAAACAAGAGGAACTAAGTGAGAAAAGGGAAAGAAACGGCAGAAATAAATAGGTAAATAAAAATGGGAGAGAGGAGAGAACAAGGTATAAGAAGTGAAGAAAGAGGGCAAAAGGCGGAAATATTAGTGACAAATAGGGATGAGAAAGATAGAGAAGAAAGTGTGGTGAGGGAGAGAGAGAGAGAGAGAGAGAGAGAGAGAGAGAGAAAGTGAGAAGGTAGATATAGAAAAAGAAACATAAAATAAGGACTAATGTGAGATGTAAAACTAAAGAAAGATTTGAAATAAGAGAGAAAATAAGATAAGGGAAAACGGGAGAGGGAAAACAATGGAGTTGAAGGGAGGGATAGAATGAGAAAACATAAAATAGTGAGGAGATAAAGCAATAGAAATGAGCGGAGTGTGTGAGAGAGAGAGAGAGAGAGAGAGAGAGAGAGAGAGAGAGAGAGAGAGAGAGAGAGAGAAGGAAATAAAGATCGCGAAGAACTGAAAAACGAGAAACAAGGAAAGATAGAAAGACAAATAAAGAGTCAGAAAAATAAGGGAATAGTAGATAATCATCTACAAGCCGTGTTCACCCTCAACTTGTTGTCCGGAGTGTCGGTAAATGGGATTCATCTATGTTCACAGCTTAATATTCGGAGACTCAATTTACGTGAGCCATCTACGTTCAGAACTTGTGCCAATACACGCGAGTCATCATCATTTACAACTTGATGTTTTGAGACCCAGTATACGTTCACAACTTGATGTTTTGAGACTCAGTATACGTTCACAACTTGATGTTTTGAGACCCAGTATACGTTCACAACTTGATGTTTTGAGACCCAGTATACATCACAACTTGATGTTTTGAGACCCAGTATACGTTCACAACTTGATGTTTTGAGACTCAGTATACGTTCACAACTTGATGTTTTGAGACCCAGTATACGTTCACAACTTGATGTTTTGAGACCCAGTATACATCACAACTTGATGTTTTGAGACCCAGTATACGTTCACAATTTGATGTTTTGAGACCCGGTATACGTTCACAACTTGGTGTTTGGACAACCAGCGTGTGGAAATTATCCAGAATGATAATCGGATGTCCCGGGTTAAAAAATGAGGGTTGGGGGGGGGGGGGGGAGAATGGGTGAACTAAAGAAAATGTGAACTAAGATGTGTGAATCAAATGTAGCTTCCAACTTATATCGGCGGAAAAGGCAAAATGTGAAAATCACAACTTTATATCCACAGAGCCAGTATATGAGAGTTTTACTCGTTCACAACTTGATATCCGGATACCCAAATGTGGGTCCTGTACACATTGACAACTTGATATCCGGATAGCCAAAAGTGAGAGATGTACACATTCACAAATTGATATCCAGAGAGCTAGTATGTGAGAGCTGTACACGTCCAAAACTTGATATCCAGAAAGTCAATATGTGAGAGCTGTACACGTCCACGTCTTGGTATCATGAGAGCTAGTATGTGAGAGCTGTACACGTCCAAAACTTGATATCCAGAAAGTCAATATGTGAGAGCTATACACGTCCACGTCATGATATCCTGAGAGCTAGTATGTGAGAGCTGTACACGTCCACGTCTTGATATCCTGAGAGCTAGTATGTGAGAGCTGTACACGTCCACGTCTTGGTATCATGAGAGCTAGTATGTGAGAGATGTACACATTCGCAACTTGATATCCAGAGAGTCAATATGTGAGAGCTATACACGTCCACGTCATGATATCCTGAGAGCTAGTATGTGAGAGCTGTACACGTCCACGTCTTGATATCCTGAGAGCTAGTATGTGAGAGCTGTACACGTCCAAAACTTGATATCCAGAAAGTCAATATGTGAGAGCTGTACACGTCCACGTCATGATGTCCTGAGAGCTAGTATGTGAGAGCTGTACACGTCTTGATATCCAGAGAGCCAGTATGTGAGAGCTGTACACGTCCAAAACTTGATATCCAGAGAGCCAGTGTGTGAGAGCTGTACACGTCCAAAACTTGATATCCAGAGAGCCAGTGTGTGAGAGCTGTACACGTCCAAAACTTGATATCCAGAGAGCCAGTGTGTGAGAGTTGTACACGTCCACGTTTTGATATCCTGAGAGCAAGTATGTGAGAGTTGTACACGTCCACGTCTTGATATCCAGAGAGCCAGTATGTGAGAGCTGTACACGTCCAAAACTTGGTATCCAGAGAGCTAGTATGTGAGAGCTGTACACGTCCACGTCATGATGTCCTGAGAGCTAGTATGTGAGAGCTGTACACGTCTTGATATCCAGAGAGCCAGTGTGTGAGAGCTGTACACGTCCAAAACTTGATATCCAGAGAGCCAGTGTGTGAGAGCTGTACACGTCCAAAACTTGATATCCAGAGAGCCAGTGTGTGAGAGCTGTACACGTCCAAAACTTGATATCCAGAGAGCCAGTGTGTGAGAGTTGTACACGTCCACGTTTTGATATCCTGAGAGCCAGTATGTGAGAGTTGTACACGTCCACGTCTTGATATCCAGAGAGCCAGTATGTGAGAGCTGTACACGTCCAAAACTTGGTATCCAGAGAGCTAGTATGTGAGAGCTGTACACGTCCACGTTTTGATATCCAGAGAGCCAGTATGTGAGAGCTGTACACGTCCACGTCTTGATATCCAGAGAGCCAGTATGTGAGAGCTGTACACGTCCAAAACTTGATATCCAGAGAGCCAGTATGTGAGAGCTGTACACGTCCAAAACTTGATATCCAGAGAGCCAGTATGTGAGAGCTGTACACGTCCACGTTTTGATATCCTGAGAGTCAACATCTGTGAGCGATCTTCGTTCACTGCAAAAAGTTGGAAGTCGACGAGTGCCCTGAAAATGAGTTTGCCCCAGAGTCGACTCCTGCTTCATGAACCCAGGAGTCGATACCGCCCACAAAGCCAGCCCTGCATGCACGTGGACTCTTCTCGTATTAACTATAAATGGCGACGAGCGAGTGCTCCAGATGTTCAGCCCTCGCCAGGTTCTTCGTGCACTTTGTCTAGGCGAGCTACAAACACGTAGTCGGCATTGTACGAGGCTGAGCTGTCGAGTGTGAGTGAAGGGAAAGCCGTGTGGTTTTGTCTGGCACTCAACTGGCTGGCCGGGCGGGAAGATTCTCGGCTGTGCTCGCCATGTCTCTGCAGGTGGGATCTGCCCTGATAACTAGCATTTGTAAAGTGAGGATGGCGGAGATGGTTGCTGACGTGTAATTGATGGAGTGAAGTTGGGGCGGGCAGAAAGAGTAACAAAGGGAGAGAAATGAGGGGGAATTTGTTCAGGTGATAAAACAACAGATATTGATATTCTCCTCTCTTTTATCTTCTTTGAAAGAGAAACACAACATCCATTCCTTTTTCTTTTTCCATTTTTCTGTTGTTCCTTTTTCAACGAATATCTTTCCATTCTCTCTTTCCTAGCATTTTTCTTTCTTCGCCCATTATTTCTCAATTATCGTGCTCCTCGATTTCTTTATTGCCAGCTTGGATTTTACAGTGGCGTAGCTGGGAGGGGGGAAGAGGTGGGGTGGGCATCTATTCCTGGTCGTAAAATTGACCATTGTTGCTTTAAGTATTTTACCATTTTCGCCTTCTTCAAACCCTAAAAATAAACGAAATGCAGGTTTTCGTGTTATCAAACTCAGAAATGTCGGGGAAAGCCCCCCCCCCCCTCCTGTGGCTCACACCCCTTATCACAAGAGGTTTTAGGACTTTTATCTCCGGGCGCTGAAATCCCTAGCTGCGCCTCTGTTGCTTTTAAAAGCATATTCTTTTTCTTCAGTCTTTCTGTTCTATCCTCTATCTTTCTTTATCTTCTATCTTTCTTAAACTTTTATCTTCTATCTTTCTTAAACTTTTATCTTCTATCTTTCTTTGTTTTCTTTATCTTCTATCTTTCTTTATCGTCTACCTTTCTTTAACTTGTATCTTCTATCTTTCTTTATTTCCATCTTTCTTTATCTTCTATCTTTCTTTATCGGTTATCTTCTATCTTTCTTTATCTTCAATCTTTCTTTAACTTTTATCTTCTATCTTTCTTTATCTTCTATCTTTCTTTATCTTCTATCTTTCTTTTCCAGCATTTAATCAATATTCTCACCAGTAACATATATCTACTAGCTATCTCTCTTGCACTGTCTCTCTCTCCCTCGCGCAATCTGTCTCGTTTTCTCTCTCGCACGCGCTCTCTCTTTCACTCTCTCTCTCTCTCGCATTCTCTCTCTCACTCTCTCTCGCATTCTCTCTCTAGCACTCTCTCACTCTCCCTCGCGCACTCTGTCTCGTTCTCTTCCGCACTCTGTCATATATATATTCGTTTTCAGAGGTACTCATATTTTTTCCGTCATTGAGTTATTGACGCTTCAAACCTGACCTCGCTGCTGAGACCAGGTGTACTTGTCGCAGAGAGAAATCATAAATAAAAATCCCAACATGCATCCATAAATTGAACCCACAGCGTTTCTGTCTCGAGGCCGGCGTCTTGTCTCATGGTTATGATTCGGGTTAGTCGAAGGCCCTGGTATCACCGCAAACGAAATACAATCCATAATTACTCAACCGCCCGTGCCAGTGGAAGCATCCGAATTAAAACTTATCGCCTTGAAGAATCCAAACAAATAAAGACAGCTGCACTCCCCATCATAGCAGCTGCAGCACACGTCAAAAGACATAAGGCCAAGCGGCACCGAAAGTAAACGCAACTGAACTGTTAACAGCTTTAACTATATATAATGACCTTTTAAGGTCGAATAAAGAAGACGCATATTTATTACTGTCAGTGGCGTGTACTGGTTTTGGGGTCTGCGCTACCGCTGACATAATAAATAAAAACATACATTATATTCAGTAGGCTAACATGAAGTAATATTTTCTAATGACTTCACTACATTTTAAATTACTTACTTATTTGTGTTAATTATATCCGTCTTTTTTGGGACGAAAATGTCTTGATAACTTTGTCATTGAAAGTACTGTTGGGTTGTTTTCTAAGTTTCTGAGGGAATGATTTCTCAATGGACATTAATGTCAGACCAGATAAGCGTTATTGTGTCTAGTTGAGCAACAATAAGATTTTATTCTCTTGAGAGCAGAAAAAGTATTTTCTATAGATACTGATGCGCATAACGTAGTTACAAATAGCTAAGGAAGTCCAGGTAATGAGACATAGTTTCACTTTCACTTTGTGACGGTTCTGATTGGCTAGAGCTAAAAATAACCATGAAGCCGAATTCATCAAGCGGCAACACTCCCTAAATAAATTTTGATTCCTATTTTTTAATGTCAAGGTCGGTAATACTTGGTCAGGATAGAGGAAAAATGTACCGCTGTCTCCTAGAGGTTTCAATGTAGAATAGTTATAACATTCACAAACGTTATAGTGGCCAGAGGAAAATTGTTGCTTTAATAAATACAAATCAAAGCAAATAAATCATATTGGCCGACGAAATGTGTAATAGAATATTTGAAATTTTGTAATATAATTATTTTTAAAAATATAATAAATTATCATTTCCTTTTGTATTTCGTTAATATGTTCAGGCTACCGGCGGTATCATAGAGAATACGCCACTGATTACTGTAGTCATTTCCTGAATTAAAAAAAGAGATATATAAATTCTATGTCTCCTTATCCAGATATATATTTGTTACATTCTATAAGCTGCTTTTATTATTATTATTATTATTATTATTATTATTATTATAGAAACTGTAGATATTTTACATGCACTATAGCGGAGTTATAAACATTATACGGAAACGGTACCAAGTACTTCCGATTACTGCTCTTTAATGCTGAATGCACCAGACTCTGGATTTATTCGTCTGTGTTAGCTTTTCAATGGACAAAAAACACTAAATAGCACCAGAGCTGAAAGCCGTCAGTGACTTATAGCTGGTTGCTTGTGTCCGGATCATTGAAGCAAAACGATAATGGATCAACTTCGCTTCCCTGTGGTGTGTCCTGGAAACAGACTATAACAACAACCAGTTTGTGCAGGAAAATAGGGAACGATGAGGTAACGGCAAAGAAATGCACATAAATGTAGGAAAATGCGAAGCTACAGTGAAGCTAACAGTGAGGAGAAATGGAAAAATATATATAGAAAAAAGTGGTGTGGTTAAATCTTCACGTAACAAGTGGACACCACAAATCAGAACTGCGTTTCGGCGCAAAGGCCTTCAACAGGAACAAATATACAACACACGTACACATTCTAATTAAAAAATCGAACTAGTAATATTTTTTTATATTTCTTCACCTTCTTCTTCTTTCCTTCCTCATCTGCCTTTCAGCGTAGAAGGGGAAATATAATTTGCGGTTTTTTGCTCTTCTGTTATGTTTACTAGTGCTTCTAATATTCCATCGATCCATCTTTTTCGTGGTCGATCCTTGGGTATGGTGTTCTCACAACGTTTGCTGAAGGCTCGTTGTGTTGTGTTTTGATCTTTCTGCCTTGTCAAGTGGTTGTTATAGTAACCACAGACTATTTATTGAATTGAAATTGTTCATAACGGCATTACAGCACATTTATTTTAATCAGTATTTCTCACAATTTGTTTACTTATGATGTTATAGAATAAAGTGAAGCACAGTTCTTGAAAACTTGAATCACAATTTCACAACACTAAGGTTCATATGTTTATTATTTCACTTGTTGCAATGTTATTTAGCTCAACTAATTGACTACTATAAACTTCATGATTCCGTACTAAATTTTCTTGTCTAACTCCTAGCTTGCGATCTAACTTTCTTAGCCCTTATTCTAAGACTTCTAGTTCTTGACTTCTAGTCTGACTTCTTCTCTGCTAATTGTCCTAATAATTATTGTCTCATCTAAAGTGCACTGATTATATTGTGTTGAAGGTTATATACTCAGCCACAACTCTTCGCGTGAAAATCAGTAGCCAATTAAATTGTCGCAAAGTGACAAATTGCAACTTTTTCAGCCAATCAAATCTCAAACTAAGATTCCACCGCCACTATACCTCTCATCATTGTGACTCAAAATCTGACCTTAGTCTCAACTGTCCACACAACTATAACCCCATTCAAAATAATTATTACTTCATGATTGACCTTTCCTGGTAGTTGGATAACAACTTATTTATCAGATGGCCAAAGTCATGGGGTCAATGCATGCTATTGTCATGCGCCTACTCGCACTTCCACAACTTGGTTGAAGTGGAAATTTCCATTCTCTCTAAACTCATCATCGTGTCCAGTAATTCTGGACCTTCCAACATTATCTTGGTGGGTGGCCTTTGTTATGTCCGAGTATAATTCCTCGGTGGGTGTCCCTATCCCCACTATAAACTCTGCCATATCTCCATTTCTACAAGTTGTTATCCTGGTTGGAAATTTTCGATACCTTAAATTTATGTCTTAACTACTGATGGTCGCTACCGTATGTTACTGCTATTGTCCGTTAAAAAAGCGGGTAACAACTAAGTTACCTGTTCCCATGCTTTCACTAGCTTACTCTATTACAGTGGCCAAACCATTTTATCTGTTGTTTCCTTATATATTCTATGGCGGGGGCTATTCCTAGCTTTTTTCTCAGTTCTTCATTTCTGATCTTATCTCTCAGGCTGTTTCCTGCCATTCGTCTCATACATTTCATCTCAGTAGAGGTTATTTTGCTTATTGTTCTTGCATCTAGGGTCCAGGTCTGGCATTGGTAGCACAACGCTAGGATAAAGATTGTATTGTTTAGTGCTCGTTTTGCCTCCAGAGTTATTTCCTTGTTGGACAATAGTGGTGATAACTGTCCGATGATTTCACAAGCTTTGTTGCATCTTGATTCTATCTCTGTTGTTTGAGAATTATCGTTTGTCACTAAACTTCCTAGGTATTTGAATTCCTCTACTTGTTTTAGTTGCCTGCCTTCTATAGTTATGTTGATGTTCTGTTTACTTTTTGGCTACATTTATGACTTCTGTTTTGTTGATGTTGATTTTCATGTATTTTGTGCCTGAGCTGTTGAGTTTGTTTAAGTGTTCTTGTAGTTCTTTTTTTTTTTATTTTAAATACATATTTGTACGTGTGTTGTATGTTTGTTTCTGTTGAAGGCCTTTGCGCTGAAACGTCGTTCTGATTTGTGGTGTCCACCTGTTATGTGAATATTTAACCATACCATATTTTTTCTATTTATATATTTTTTATTTCTCCCAACGATAAGTGAAGACAACCCTGGGAAATAAATTAGCATGTAACCAGCTTGTATAGGAGATTAAGGGTTGTTGCGAGAAGGCAACCCGTTAGCAAAAAATGTGCTCAAGGAAAATGCATTGGGTTAAAGGATATAAAAGATATTACAGCTTGATGCCAACCACAACATAGCGTCTATTTAACGTCCTATTATGAAACGTAATGACGATTTCATGTTACAGCAGTAACAACATAACAAAAAATATAATAGTCTATCTATCTATTGACCTTTCAGCCGTAGCCGGCCCATAGGGCATAAACCCAGATACTCTTTCCCTTATCTAAATTTTTATTCTAGCAGTTTTCAAGCCTTCTAAAGATATTTTATCAAATCTCGCCATTTGTCTCTATTCTGCGCAAGCAAATCTATCTCATTGAGGGAGCCGATTCCTGCTGCTCTTGTCTCTCTGATCAATGTTCTTCTCAGTGTCTCTCTGGGTCGGCCTCTTTTCCTCTTACCTATTGTTTCCTCACATGACGGCTTGCTTTGTTATATAATAATGCATAATATTAATTAATATATAATAACATATAATTACTTGTCGAAGAGCTGTACGACTGGGGTTGGCCAGTCTGTAACGTGGGAACGGGTTCTCGACCATGCGACTGAGTGAGTGCACTTGAGTCTAGACCATCCACAGCCATCGACCTTCAGCCACAAAATCAACAATGACGACAAGAAGTATTTAGCTGAAGCCTAAACGACATCGAAGAAGGAGAGAAAAACGAGAGGCAAACGTGCCGGAATGTGTACGAGGCTAGGCCTAAAGTATGTGCGCTTTACATATTGGAACTGTGATTACATAAATCACCGACGACCCATTCTTGATCATCTGTGGCGCTGACATACTGATTTTGCAAGAAACACTTCTTGGTGATATGACAGTTAATGCCCCTGGATTTAATTGTTTCCACAATTGACAACACCCAGAACAGGTCATTCTTATGCGAAACAACATGGTGGCAGCTGAGGTTGATATGTCTGCGTGGAACAGTGAAGCATTGCGATTACATGCGGTTAGGTGCAGGCCCCTGTTCCTTTCGCAATTGTAAATGTGTACGCCTGTAATGGGAAGATGGACACACAACAATTGCAGAATCTCTTCGCGTTGAGGAGGAGAACGTCATTTTCTGTGGAGACTTTAATGCTAGAGGCAACTAGTGGGGTTTATCATAATCAACAAGCAGGGAGAAGGCCTAGAGAACGTACTGGTGTCGACCGATTTAATGTGCTTGAGAAATAGAAGGGTAACCAGAATGGCCACTCAAACACGGGATTCTGATAATGAAAAAAAAAAAAACCTGGCCAAAGAGTTTAATGCCGGCATTCAGGGTGGCCAGATTACGGAGGAATGGCTAAACAGCTACTTACTACCGAGACGGCACTCGATGATGATGATGATCATGGTCCAACACTTAAGCATCTTACTTTTGAGTGCCGGGTTCTCTTCCCTCTCAGATCCCTACTCGCTTGGCCAGACGAGATAATTTAGTCTGTTTCTAGAAGAACCGCGAAGAGGTGGAGTTGGGTCTGGGTGGTTCTGGTTCACCGATTTTGGTGGGAGCCATCAGCCGTGTGTAGTTGACAGCTTCAAGCACTGCTGCTGTTAGGTGCCTTTGCCTCATGATTATCAATCAAGTGTGAGAATACAAGTACACAGGCAGTATCTACAACGAACAGTTTGATAACGATATATAATCTAAATCCAGAAAGCAAATAATGGAGCAACAATTTTTTTTTTTATATCGGGGATGAAAAAATTAAAACTGGGACCTGAACACCTTGTGGCGCCTACACTGGACAAGCGGCCTTTATTCTCCGGTCCTACAATTACCTCCCCTTCCCAACCTCCCCGACACAGCCCAGTAATGGGAGAATGCCGTAAAGATAGTTTTTAAAAATAACCAATTAGTGCCGAAACATTAAAATGTGGATAGACAATCAAAGAAGACAGAATTTATTAAAAACATTATTTATTTTATATTTCAGATTTATTGTATATTATATACACATTATTATAGCTCAGTGGTTAGTGAACTAGACTACAAAGGACAAGAGGTAGGGTTCGATCCCAACCTACGGCTTCCGAGTTCACCCAGTCTGAAATGGGTACCGGATTTTTTTTTCTGGGAAAGTAAAGCGGCATGGACGTAATACCGACCACATTACCCCAAAAATCATGTGCCGATGTCTGTAAAATTTATGGTCACTAACACCATATTCCCTATACGCCACTTGGCGTGACGGGGACTCTTTACTTCTTTACTTACACATTATTACCACATTGTGCTACCTATGTCAGGCATGAATCATTCTTGAGGGATAAAAGAAATGTAAAGAAAAGCTGTAAAACCTAAGTAAAAGAGAATTGATTAGAAATTAGGCCCGATAATGGTGGATGTAATACCAACTATTGACGTCATTCAACAAAAACGAATCAAATGATTTGGACAATTGACCAGAATGAAGTACAACAAACCTGCATCTCGAGCATATTACATGAAAACATCCGGCTACAGAGCAAAAGGAAAGTCCAGAAAGAAAAGATTTAAATGAAATCAATGAGACATTAATTAAATTCGACAGGGCAGCTCAATTTACACAACTAGCAAAGGCCTGACAATTACAAATTCATCCTCTCTGCGATGCTACATGGCTCAAACTCTAGGATACAATAAATAAATAATAAAAGACTGATTCTTTCTGGAGAAACAGGAATTAATATGGACGCAAGGACACAAATTCATTAACATGACACGCCTAGACAAAACGTGGGTAGAGAATTATGGAAGGACATTATCGCCTACGTCAACCGGTAGGACACAAGATGATGATATTGCTGAAACAAAACTTTCATACCATCTATGGTATTATTAAGGCCGGCTGGCTGAAAGGAATCACTCAAAGTTTTTGGTTTTTTTTTCAGCTTTGCGAGCAGGGGTAGTTGTGGTAAAATAAAACGTCAACCGTCTAAACGTCGCAGAGCTGCAGACGCCACAAACATTAGGCGATTACGGGATTTCCCTCTAAGCACGCAGGCTTTAGTAAAGCCACATCCATCTATAGATTTACTAAAACCTGCGGGCTAAGCGGGAAATCCCGGAAAACTTCCAACTGGCGTTACGTTTTCAGATTTTCTAGCGAGGGTGGTTGTGGGTAGAATGACACCACCCGTCTATAGCATGCGTAGCAAAGGTTACGCTTGTTGCAGGGTTTCCTGTTTTATATTCAGCCACATGGCCTTAGTATAAAATATAGATGTAAGTAAAGTAAAGTAGCCCCGTCACGCCAAGTGGCGTATAGGGAAAAATGGTGTTAGTGACCCTATATTTTACAGACCTTCAGCACATGATTTTTGGGGTAATGTGGTCGGTATTACGCCCGTGCTGCTTTACTTTCCCATAAAAAAGTCCGGTACCCATTTAAGGCTGGGTGAACTCGGAAACCGTCGGTTGGGATCGAACCCTACCCCTTGTCCTTTGTAGTCCAGTTCACTAACCACTGAGCTATCGCGGCTCCCTTAAATATAGATGGCTGTGGTAAAAACTATAGATGGGCGTGTAAACGTCACATGAAAATAAAAGTTAAATATTACACGAATATAATTTGTACCAAATTGTACTCATTAACCACAGGGTTTGCAGAAAGAAGGAACAAATTATATTCACATAACTAACAAATTAACGAGATGGCTGGTTCTGTATTAATTACACTTACAACCCATGTTATATCGGCTTAATTGCTGCGGCTTGTATTATGAGTTCCGACTATGTTTTTTTTTTTTTTTACAAATAAATTGTTTCTGTACCTATTTTTAAGATTAAAAAAAAAAGAGCAAAGATAATTACTTCGTTCAAGTATGACAACATGTAAGGCATTAACTCTTGCACAGCAGTCTTAGGTGGTTCCAAAAAATATGTATCTAGCTGAGTCCAGAAATTTGAAAGGTATTTTTATTTTTATTGAACACCAGCTTTAAAGACGTGAGCAGTAAAAACAGTAGGCATCAGCTTCCTCGCCGAGATTAAGTAACGTGCCCATTACAGAGCCGTGTGGCGAGATACATGCGGGTCCTGTGTTATATTTGGTGCTTCATAACAAAGGTCGTTGGAAACAAGGAGTCTAGAATATCTGCCATATGTGCCGTCTTTGGCTCGACAACAGCCAGCGAGCCTGACAGGCAGACAGTTAGACAGACAGACAGACAGACAGACAAACAGGCAGTTAGGCAGACAGACAGACAGACAAACAGGCAGTTAGGCAGACAGACAGATAAATATACCAATCGCTTCTCAGGAGGCGTATTATTACCTCATCTTATCTTTGGGGTATTCTTATCTCGTCTTATCTTTGGGGTATTCTTATCTCGTCATATCTTTGGGGTATTCTTACCTCATCTTATATTTGGGATATTCTTATCTCGTCTTATATTTGGGATATTTTTATCTCGTCTTATCTTTGGGTTATTCTTCTCGCGTCTTATCTTTGGGGTATTCATATCTCGTCTTATCTTTGGAATATTCTTATCTTGTCTAATCGTTGGGGTATTCAAGTCCCATCAGCTAGTCAAAACGTTAACTCTAATCGTTGTGGTATTCAAGCCCCATCAGATAGTCAAAACTTTAACTCTAATCGTTGGGGTATTCAAGCCCCATCAGATAGTCAAAACTTTAACTCTAATCGTTGGGGTATTCAAGCCCCATCAGATAGTCAAAACTTTAACTCTAATCGTTGGGGTATTCAAGCCCCATCAGCTAGTCAAAACTTTAACTCTAATCGTTGGGGTATTCAAGCCCCATCAGCTAGTTAAAACTTTTAACTTACGAAGCCAATGAGCTTCACAGTGAAGTAACTTATGCCTATCACTTTGCATAGTTTTTTTAAACAAATGTGAGGTCATTGATTGTTTGCATGCGTTCATCCAATGACTAAAGGAAAAGACATTTTTGTTGTCCATCCCTAAAGGGACTTTAAGTGGGTGTGTATGCGTTATCTTGTGGTTTGCAGTAGAACTTTGATATATACGCCTTTCGGCCCAACACATTCGACCTCAGCAAGGCAATTTTGAATACCGGGTTGCCTTTCCCCTCGACTGCTACTTAATTGGTAAGCCTAGACTGGTTAGTGTGTTTATAGGAACACCACGAAGAGGTGGAGGAGGACCTGGATGGTTCTGGTTTACCGATTCTGACGCAAACCATCAGCTATGAGTCGCTTACAGTTTTCAGCTCTCTTAAATTCAGTGATTCGTTTTTATCTTTTAAAAAAAAGACAATTTTGAACGATGCATTTAAAGTCTGTTTTAGCATTTCTGGTATCTATTTAGCACCTTCAGTTTACTAGTGTGTGCAGACATGGTACCAAGACTAAGACTCTATGGTTTCATTAAAAAAAAGTAAAGTACCCCCGTCACGCCAAGTGGCGTATAGGGAATATGGTGTTAGTGGCCATACATTTTACAGACCTTCGGCACATGATTTTTGAGGTAATGTGGTCGGTATTACGTCCATGCCGCTTCCGAAAAAAAAACAGAGGATGTAATTACGCACTATTCACATTAAAACAGCTTGCAGAAAAAACGACAGAACGCAATCAAAACTTATACATAGCCTTCATTGACCAGGAAAAAGTATCCGACAGAGTAAACAGAGAAGAACTGTGGGAGATACTAACAACATACGGAGTAAGCCAACATATAATCAACCTTATTAAAAGTATCTACATCAACAGCAGCTGCAGGGTCAGAACAGCAGCAGGCTACACAGACCACTTCGAAGTTAGATCAGGTGTAAGACATGGGTGCGTACTATCCCCACCCCCCCCCTTACTGTTTATTACATACATGGACCATATATGCAAGCTAGCCAACTCATCAGAGACAGAGGAGATCAACGAACTTTTATTTGCAGACGACCAGGCACTAATACATGAAACAATAGAAGACCTACAAGAACACTTAAACAAACTCAACATCTCAAGCACAAAATACATGAAAATCAAAATCAACAAAACAGAAGTCATGAATGTAGCCAAAATTAAACAGAACATCAACATAACTATAGAAGGCAGACAACTAAAACAAGTAGATGAATTCAAATACCTAGGAAGTCTAATGACAAACGATAATTCTCAAACAGCAGAGATAGAATCAAGATGCAACAAAGCTTGTCAAATTATCGGACAGTTATAACCACTATTGTCCAACAAGGAAATAACTCTAGAGGCACAACGAGCACTATACAATACAATCTTCATCCCAACGTTGTGCTACCAATGCCAGACCTGGACCCTAGATGCAAGAACAATAAGAAAAATAACATTGACAGAGATGAAGTGTGTTAGACGAATGGCAGAAAACAGTCTGAGAGATAAGATCAGAAATGAAGAACTGAGAAAAAAGCTAGGAATAGCCCCCGCCATAGAATATATAAGGAAACAACAGATAAAATGGTTTGGTCACGTGACAAGGCAGAAAGAACAAAACACAACACAACGAGCCTTCAACAAACGTTGTGAGAACACCAGACCAAAGAGTCGACCACGAAAAAGATGGGTTGATGGAATATTAGAAGCACTAGAAAACATAACAGCAGCAGAGGCGAACAGAAGACCAAAAGACCGCAAATTATATATCCACTCGACGCTGAAAGGCAGATGAAGAAGGAAAGAAGAAGAAGAAGATAGATTGCGCCAAGGGAGAAAATAGGGAGCCGCGATAGCTCAGTGGTTAGTGAACTGGACTACAAAGGACAAGGGGTAGGGTTCGATCCCAATCAATGGCCTCCGGGTTCATCCAGCCTTTAATGGGTACCGGATTTTTTTCTGGGAAAGTGAAGCGGCACGGCGAAATACCGACCAAATTACCCCAAAAATCATGTGCCGAAGGTCTGTAAAATTTATGGTCACTAATACCATATTCCCTATACGCCACTTGGCGTGACGGGGTACTTTACATTTTTTTTTTTTTTTTTTTTTTTTTTTTTTAAGGGAGAAGATGAACTTTTCTCTTACTAATTACAAAGAAACACAGTAAGGACCCTTTGCTTGTTATGTCTGTGTTGTCAAATTACAAATATCTAGACGTGGATTCTATCTAATAATTGTTCCTGCAAGTGAGTGACAAACCATCGATTTACTTCTTAAATGTGTCAGTTAACAAAGGTACAAAGGAGGGCCCCGGGGCAGTTGCTTGTTGATCAATGCAGAAACCATATTTGTAAAAGTAACATTAACTAGAAAGGCAGAGGACAGGGGAGAATTATGAATTTAAATGTTTAAAAATGAATTAAATCGTTCGCTTCTTTTAAAGGCCACGTAGTTATAGCTCGTTTCAAATCACGAGCAAGAACTTCAAAACGCTATTACTCAGTAACCGTTTGTTAAAAACTGTTGAAATTTTCCAAATGTTATTAGAATGCAAAAGACCCTTTAAATGTATATTTAACAAATATCTTGCAGCTGCAGTTTTCTTAAAGCAACGAATTTCTTTGATGTTTGTCAAAATTGTAAATTGTGAACCCCTTAATAATAGAAATTACCGTAGTTGCTGGTCTATGATTAATTTTCACTAGGTAAAGGCGTGGCCGTAATGGGGAAATAACTGAATAAAACAAAACACCAGGAGAATTATTGTCTTCTCAGTTCGAGGACGGACGATAATATC
This sequence comes from Megaustenia siamemsis, assembly GCA_032433765.1. Taxonomy (NCBI): domain Eukaryota; kingdom Metazoa; phylum Mollusca; class Gastropoda; order Stylommatophora; family Ariophantidae; genus Megaustenia; species Megaustenia siamemsis. Next base: position 67,848,681 of record JAVIAB010000117.1, read on the forward strand.
AAGGTATACCTGTATGTCCAATTTTCATAGTTGTGTGGTCCTGAAAAGGACCGTTTGTTGAACTAATTTAAGGTAATATAGGGGCCAACATTGTGGGGGCTATATACTTTCATTCTGAATCAGACGAGTCTAAAAGATTAATAACTGTTTGGGGTTGAACATTCCACAAACCATCATTTTTCCAATATTCCTCTTCCTGTTTTAAGACGTGGTCTTCACATTTAGCCCAATAATCTTTGTCTATATTTAATAAAACGAGATTAGCAAGAGTCTTTACATCGCATATTTTGAATGTTGTATTTTCATCTGCCACTTGTCCTTTTAATTTTGCCCAGATTAGTTCTATTGGATTTAAATGAGCATGGTAAGGTGGCAGCCTCAAACTTATATGACCGCGCTCTTGGATAATCTTATCTATTTGAAAAATCTTTGTCCTTTGTTTTTGCTTTACTAGAGATAGTAATTCAGGTTTTAAGTACATGTTATTAAATTGTATGTGCTCTTTTGTGAACCATATCTTAATAGCATCTTTTGTACTGGATGACGTCGGGACTTTATCTTCAAGTGCAACAATGTTGTGGTACGCTGCATTGTCCATTATTAGGCAAGATGGTCGATCTAGTGATGGGAGAACAGAATTTTCAATCCAATGTTTAAATATGTGACCATTCATCTCAGAGTGATAATCCCGATTGTCTATGGATTTTGAAAGAAAAATGAGCTCTGCATTCTGTATTAGTCCATGTTGTCGACTACCTGCATGAGCAATTATCAAGCGCTGTCCTTTGCTGCTAGGTATTAATCTCTTAATCCTTCCATCTGATGACTGCCATTCCCTTTGGTTAGTGTGGTGAGCATTGATCCATGTTTCATCCAAGTACACCATATCATAACCTTGCTTGCGCACCTCTTTTACTTCACGTAAGTACTTGCCTCTCATGACTACTATATGTGGCTTCTCACAGATGATGCTTCGTCCATTGGAATACTTTCTGAATGTAAAGCCTGCAGCTCTCACATTCCTCCATAATGTAGACTTTTATATTTCAATACTGTTGTTCTTTTTCAGCGATACTTTTAATTTTCTTATTGTAACAGTTTCATTCATACCCAACATTTTGCGAATTTCACTTCTAATAAGTTCACTGTCGAAATTATCCAACATTTTTGCTCTTCCTAGAGATTTTGTATATTTTGAACATTGACGGTCACGTGCCTGAATCCAGCGATTAAATGACCGTTTAGATAAATCCAAAATGTGTCTTGTCCTATTCTCAGGGTTTTCTAAAGAATGAAATAATCTTCCTCGTTTAGCCTCTTTGCAAAAATAGTCATACATTTTTATTGCGATGTTTTGTAAACTGCAGAATTTCATTTTAAGACTCATGATAAATGTTATCGTTCCACGTCTCTACCTCTGAATGAACGGAAATGGAACACACAATTTCTCGTGTTTTTTACAAGTGTCTAATTGTGTCAAAAAACCACGGTGGAAGCGTGCAAACACGCCAATTTTACCGTGTATGGATTTTTACTCGCTATTTTTAACTTAAAATACTGTAAACATTAAGTTTTGACTACATCAATGGGTCGTTATAAATTTATATAAATCAAATAAGCAACAATAATAGCCAAATGTTTTTTTTTTAATGAAATTAATTCCCTGTTGGGTTCTAATCATTATAACTTTACATGCAAATTTTGAAAAAATTACAAAAAGCGGTTAAAAAGCTATCGATTTTAAAAGTTGGACACGAGTTATGAAACAAGCTATAACACTTAATTATTAATGTCACGTAGTCAACACTTAATTATTAATGTCACGTAGTCAACACTTAATTATTAATGTCACGTAGTCAACACTTAATTATTAATGTCACGTAGTACATATTAATCCTTATTAATGCCATATAGTACAACACTTCCTTATTAATGCCGTGTAGTCAACATTTAATGCCACGATGTCAACACTTCCTTTTTAATGCCACGTAGTCAATACTCTCATATTTATGCCACGTAGTCAACACTTCCTTATTAATGCCACATAGTACAACACTTCCTCATTTATGCCACGAGGTCAACACTTCCTTATTAATGCCACATAGTACAACACTTCCTCATTTATGCCACGAGGTCAACACTTCCATACTAATGCCACGAGGTCAACACTTCCCTATTAATGCCACGAGGTCAACACTTCCATACTAATGCCACGAGGTCAACACTTCCCTATTAATGCCACGAGGTCAACACTTCCCTATTAATGCCACGAGGTCAACACTTCCCTATTAATGCCACGAGGTCAACACTTTCCTATTAATGCCACGAGGTCAACACTTCCATACTAATGCCACGAGGTCAACACTTCCCTATTAATGCCACGAGGTCAACACTTCCATACTAATGCCACGAGGTCAACACTTCCCTATTAATGCCACGAGGTCAACACTTCCCTATTAATGCCACGAGGTCAACACTTCCCTACTAATGCCACGAGGTCAACACTTCCCTACTAATGCCACGAGGTCAACACTTCCCTATTAATGCCACGAGGTCAACACTTCCCTACTAATGCCACGAGGTCAACAATTCCCTACTAATGCCACGAGGTCAACACTTCCCTACTAATGCCACGAGGTCAACACTTCCCTACTAATGCCACGAGGTCAACACTTCCATACTAATGCCACGAGGTCAACACTTCCCTATTAATGCCACGAGGTCAACACTTCCCTAATAATGCCACGAGGTCAACACTTCCTAATTAATGCCACGAGGTCAACACTTCCCGACTAATGCCACGTTGTCAACACCAGCCCTTAACCAACGTCGATTGTATAGAAAGCTCTCCCGCTGAGAGGGTTCTCCCGAAAACACCCAAAGCTTGTGACGTCTTTAGCTATGCGAGCTATAGACAGCAGACTTTATTTTATCCCACAATCGCCCCTGCTCGCAATGCTGAAAACGTCACAAGCTTGGGTGATTCCTCTCAGTGGGCAGGCTTTCATAGTCGGTATTGCCTTAACAATAATTATAATGCTGTCACTATATCTTGTAGGAGTGTACGCTACACCCCACCACTTGCTACTTAACAATAAATCAATTCAGATGAAGAGGTAATGTTTACAGCACTCCGAAAAAATGACAAACAATCAACGACATAAAAAAAAACCAAAGAACAATACATGGACCAAATCTGCTGTTTATTTGTCATTTTCTTTCCGAGTGCTGTAAACATACCTCTTCATCTGAATTGATTCGCTGATTATCGCCTCGGAAGTTTCCCTCTATAATAAGTAAAGTAAAGAGCCCTCTTCACGCCAAGTGGCGTGTAGGGAATATGGTGTTAGTGACCATACATTTTACAGACCTTCAGCACATGATTTTTGGGGTAATGTGGTCGGTATTACGCCCGTGCCACTTTACTTTCCCATAAAAAAAAATCCGGTACCCATTAAAGTCTGGGTGAACCCGGAAGCCGTCGGTTGGGATCGAACCCTACCCCTTGTCCTTTGTAGTCCAGTTCACTAATCACGGAAAAGTCCGAAGAAAATCACGGGAAATATGCGAGGAAAATCACGGGAAAATCCGAGGAAGATCACAGGAAAATCTGAGGAAAATCACGGGAAATATCCGAGGAAAATCACGGGAAATATGCGAGGAAAATCACGGGAAAATCCGAGGAAAATCGCGGGAAATATGCGAGGAAAATCACGGGAAAATCCGAGGAAGATCACAGGAAAATCTGAGGAAAATCACGGGAAATATCCGAGGAAAATCACGGGAAATATGCGAGGAAAATCACGGGAAAATCCGAGGAAAATCACGGGAAATATCCGAGGAAAATCACGGGAAATATCCGAGGAAAATCACGGGAAATATGAGAGGAAAATCACGGGAAAATCCGAGGAAAATCACAGGAAAATCCGAGGAAAATCACGGGAAATATCCGAGGAAAATCACGGGAAATATGCGAGGAAAATCACGGGAAAATCCGAGGAAAATCACGGGAAAATCCGAAGAAAATCACGTGAAATATCCGAGGAAAATCACGGGAAATATGCGAGGAAAATCACGGGAAATATCCGAGGAAAATCACGGAGAAATATGCGAGGGAAATCACGGGAAATATCCGAGGAAAATCACGGGAAATATCCGAGGAAAATCACGGGAAATATCCGAGGAAATTCACGGGAAATATGCGAGGAAAATCACGGGAAATATGCGAGGAAAATCACGGGAAATATGCGAGGAAAATCACGGGAAAATCTGAGGAAAATCACGGGAAATATGCGAGGAAAATCATGGGAAAATCCGAGGAAAATCACGGGAAATATCCGAGGAAAATCACGGGAAATATGCGAGGAAAATCACGGGAAATATGCGAGGAAAATCACGGGAAAATCCGAGGAAAATCACGGGAAAATCCGAGGAAAATCACGTGAAATATCCGAGGAAAATCACGGGAAATATGCGAGGAAAATCACGGGAAATATCCGAGGAAAATCACGGGAAATATGCGAGGGAAATCACGGGAAAATCCGAGGAAAATCACGGGAAATATCCGAGGAAAATCACGGGAAATATGCGAGGAAAATCACGGGAAATATGCGAGGGAAATCACGGGAAAATCCGAGGAAAATCACGGGAAATATGCGATTAAAATCACGGGAAATATGCGAGGAAAATCACGGGAAATATCCGAGGAAAATCACGGGAAATATGCGAGGAAAATCACGGGAAATATCCGAGGAAAATCACGGGAAATATGCGAGGAAAATCACGGGAAATATCCGAGGAAAATCACGGGAAAATCCGAGGAAAATCACGGGAAATATCCGAGGAAAATCACGGGAAATATGCGAGGAAAATCACGGGAAATATCCGAGGAAAATCACGGGAAATATGCGAGGGAAATCACGGGAAAATCCGAGGAAAATCACGGGAAATATGCGATTAAAATCACGGGAAATATGCGAGGAAAATCACGGGAAATATCCGAGGAAAATCACGGGAAATATGCGAGGAAAATCACGGGAAATATCCGAGGAAAATCACGGGAAAATTTGAGGAAAATCACGGGAAAATCCTAACCCACGTATACGAACTCCGTAACACGGAATCCACGGTGTGTGTTGGTTTTTCTGACAATTTTGTCTAGGTAGCGGCCGAGTTTATGGCTTGCTCTTTTCGATTTTAACTGTCAAGCGATCTTTAATGTACACGAGTGCTCACGGGATATCCTGTTTATTGCCGTTATCCGAGAGGGCTAGGCATCACCTACACACGAGATCACGTCATACAGAAACCACGATTAATTTTTCCTATTTTGAAAAAAAATATCAATACTGCTACAGATGAGCTTTGAAACCGGTTCCTTCATGTCCTGGGGCCGACGTCGTGCCTCTAGACCACCCAGATATGCCCACCTACGTCGAAAAGGAAGGGTTTAAATTCTACCTTTGGCTGTTGTTTCTCTTTCTTGCAACAAAACCGACCTGTTTATGAAATTGATACTTGTCTCTGACATCGGAGTGTCTGTCTATAATAAATATTACTGTATAATTATATGCCTTCTATACCAGGTGTTTTTTTTTTAATGGGAAAGCAACAGTCAAAATATCAGTGGGACAACGAGATACAGCGAAGACGATGAATAAGACACTCACTGCGGAAGCCAAATAAGAGTAAAGACAATATAGACTTGAATCGGCGTCTCAGCTCGCGACCCATATGTGCTCGGCCGCCTAACCAGAAGTGCTCGGAATTGTTTTCACCTATTCTTTCCTTTATTTCTGTATTGGCGTAAACGTGAACAGCAAAAGCTAGTGGCTGTAGACGAAGAAGAAGGAACAGGCAAAAAACAGTAATGAGACGGATAGATAACAATTTGCCTAAATATGTTACTTAAAATACAAATTGTGGAGAATTAATCAAAGACCTCCAGGCCACTATTTAAAGGCGAATCAATTCAGAGGGAGAGGTATGTTTACAGCACTCGGAAACATTGACAAACAATCAACAACAGAAAAAAATATGGACCAAAGCAGGATCGAACTCGTACTCAGTGGCACAGCGCCTTGCCACGAAAAGCCAAACGCTAGGGAACACTGCCACTCAGCTAACTAAAAAATTAGCTTCGTAGGCAATGTCTTTCGCGCAGGTTTTTCTCATGACTATAGCATAAGGCCGCGATCACAGCTCGGAAATACATAGTGTATCTGTATTTTTTCCTGTTAAGACAAGTATCTCCCGAATAGGGTAGGGCTGAATACTTGCGTTGCAGACAAACATTTAGGACAAAACAGCACGAATAGTAGTTTCCAGTGGTTTAGGCTGGAGACAAATAATAATAAATGAATATTATTATAGAGGGAAACTTCTGAGGTGATAATCAGCGAATCAATTCAGTGGAAGAGCATTAATTAAAGCATAGGCCACGGTCAAGATCTCTTTATTCCTGAATTCCCCCTATTTTATTCAAGTCAAGGTGAAGGTCATTCTTCTTGATCGTTTTTCTACATCGTCCATAGTGCCTTGACCCCATGACATCACGCTCAGAGTTCTTTCCTTTTCCAAGAACTGGTTCTTTGTTTGTGTGGGTGTTTTTGTGTGTGTGTTTTTTTTTTAAAATTTGTTAGTGATTTCTCACAGGTGACAGTTGACCTATCCCCCTAGGAGATCGATGCACAGCGGGACATTAATCAACAAGAGGGCGGCCATTAAAAGGTTTTTAACTTTCCTGCAAGGGGAAATAATCAAGATATTAATTTCAATGAGGGGCGAGTTTTATCTTAATTTTCTTTGAATGTCGTGATTCCTCCAGTGTGTGCGCCGTTTAGTTAAAATGCAGAAATAAATTTATGAATGAAAATTTTTTTTAAAAAGGTAAAAAGTGGTATGGTAAAAACTTTAGTATGTGAGAAACAAAACAATAGAAGAACGAATTTTCGACTACAGCATTCAGCTATCTATGCTTAGATAATAAAATCTATGTAAAAATAAATGAGAAAGTGCGTATATCTGTGCTGTATAGAAAAAATTCTGACCTATGGAAGTGAATCATGGACAGTAGACAAACAAATGAAAAGACGATTATAGGCCACAGAGATGGGATTTTCTGAAGAATGTTGAAAGTACCCTGGACAGTTAAAAAGACCAATGAGGAAATTCTCAAAGAGGCCAACACAGAAAGGAGACACATAATAATAAATGAATATTATTATAGAGGGAAACTTCCGAGGTGATAATTCAGCGAATTGTAGGAGCAAGAGGTATGTTTTACAGCACACAGAAAAAAAAGACAAATAAACAACAACAGAAAAAAACAAAGAACAATATATTGTCCAAAGCAGGATCTCCTTGACACTACGCATTGCCACGAGAAGCCAAACGCTAGGGAACACTGCCATTCAGCCAACATACAAAGGGAGCTCCTAAAAAACATCAGAAAGAAACAATCAACATTTTTCGGACACATCATGAGAAGAGGAAAATTGGAATACTTGGTTACAACTGGCAAAAAAAAAAAGGAAAGAGAGATCGCTGACGACAAAGAAAGAAAATACTTGATAGCTTGGTGTCATGGCATGGAAAACAGTCAACAACAGAACTGATATGATGCACTGTAGATAGAAGATTGTGGAGGGACATGAACACCTACGCCAACCGGTACGGTCCATGATGATGAGGTCTTCAGCTGGAACATTAAACAACATAAAAATACTCGTATATAAGGGTACACACATACATCTAAGTACATGGCAATAATATTCTAAACTATGAAAAAAAAAACAATAAAACAATTCACTTCGCTGTGGTTCAGAGTTCCACATATTTTTAGAACCATTCCCTTTTACTCTATTTTACATCTGTACCCGTCAGCCTTATCATGCAGTCGGAGCCTGACCAAGCGCAGGACTCAAGACGTGACAGGGTTCTATCTCGATAAACTCTCAGATAGACTCAAGACGTGACAGGGTTCTATCTCGAAAAACTCTCAGATAGACTCAAGACGTGACAGGGTTCTATCTCGAAAAACTCTCAGATAGACTCAAGACGTGACAGAGTTCTATCTCGATAAACTCTCAGACAGACTCAAGCCGTGACAGGGTTCTATCTCGATAAACTCTCAGACAGACTCAAGCCGTGACAGAGTTCTATCTCGATAAACTCTCAGACAGACTCAAGGCGTGACAGGGTTCTATCTCGATAAACTCTCAGACAGACTCAAGCCGTGACAGGGTTCTATGTCGATAAACTCTCAGATAGACTCAAGACGTGACAGGGTTCTATGTCGATAAATTCTATCTCGATAAACTCTCAGATAGACTCAAGACGTGACAGGGTTCTATCTCGATAAATTCTCAGACAGACTCAAGGCGTGACAGGGTTCTATCTTGATAAACTCTCAGACAGACTCAAGGCGTGACAGGGTTCTATCTCGATAAACTCTCAGACAGACTCAAGTCGTGACAGGGTTCTATCTCGATAAACTCTCAGACAGACTCAAGTCGTGACAGGGTTCTATCTCGATAAACTCTCAGACAGACTCAAGACATGACAGGGTTCTATCTCGATAAACTCTCAGACAGATTCAAGACGTGACAGGGTTCTATCTCGATAAACTCTCAGTCAGACTCAAGACATGACAGGGTTCTATCTCGATAAACTCTCAGACAGACTCAAGGCGTGACAGGGTTCTATCTCGATAAACTCTCAGACAGACTCATAACGTAACAGAGTACTATCTCGATAAACTCTCAGACGAACTCAAGATGTGAATGGGTGCATATGAGACACGTCCCCAGTAGCTCACCAACCACTACTTTAAAGCAGGTTCCTACCTTGTACAGGAGACAATAATAAATGAATATTAAGGAGGGCATTTCCGTGGCGATAGATCAGCGAATCATTTCAGGGGAAGAGGTATGTTTTTGGCTGTCTATTGTTCTTTGTTTTGTTTTTTCTTCTGTTGATTATTTGTTAATTTTTTCTGAGTATTGTAAACATACCTCTTACCCTGAAATGAATCCTTGCACAGACTAGTTTGTTGTTTCTAAAGCCTTATTAGGAGACTGAGTAGGATCTTGACCAGTTCTGGGTGTTTGATCTTGATGTTTGTAATTAGTTATGAAGGTTTTGACTGCTTGGTTTAAAAAGTATGTCACAGCATGCACCTTGTGGCCTCAGACCAAAATACATATTTTTTTGGCCTCTTATTGTCTTCCTCAGCTTAGAACCTTCATTATAAGTAAAGAGCCCCATCATGCCACGTGGTGTATAGGGAATATGGTGTTAATAAATAGCTCCCATCACGCCACGTGGTGTATAGGGAATATGGTGTTATAATCACGCCATGTGGCGTATAGGGAATATGGTGTTAGTTAAGAGCCCCATCACGCCATGTGGCGTATGGAGAATATGGTGTGAGTTAAGAACCCCATCACGCCATGTGGCGTATAGAGAATATGGTGTGAGTTAAGAACCCCATCACGCCATGTGGCGTATAGGGAATATGGTGTTAGTTATGAGCCCCATCATGCTAAGTGGCGTATAGAGAATATGGTGTTAGTTAAGAGCCCCGTCCTGCCAAGTATATATATATATATATATATATATATATATATATATATATATATATATATATATATATGGCCCTTTTCGTCTTGTCAGACGGTCTAGTGGAGGCTATTGCGTATTTTTTTGAGGTATTGTTTTTGCTGAACAGCTTCTCTCGTGGCTAATTCTACCAATGTTTGACAAACACACGCGGTCACATAATGAACAGGTCAGGCTCGCTGATCCACAGGGTTTACCATCCTTTTTCATGAGTCTCTTCTCTTCAAAGTCCTGTCTTAGCACAGTCTCAAATGTTGTTATACCGTTCCTTATGCATGCTCTCCATGATGTGCGATCACTTGCCAGATGTTGCCAGTCGTTTTCACAGATGGAGAAGTCTTTCAGAGATGATTTGCAGATATCTTTATATCGTAGTTTAGGTCTGCCGATTTGTCTTTTTCCGTGTTTTAGCTCACCATATAGTATTTGCCTAGGAATGCGTTTTTCTTCCATCCGTTGGACATGCCCCAGCCATCTTAGCCTTCGACTTCTGAGCATCGACATGATTGTTAAGGTCTTAGCACGTTGCAGGACAGTTAAGTTGGTTATTTTGTCTTGCCATTTGATGTGCATTATTTTGCGGAGACATCGCATGTGGAATACATTTAGTCTTTTTTCCTGGTTTTGAGTATGTTGTCCAGGTTTCGGATCCATATAGTAGTGTGCTAAGCACACATGTTTGATATATTAGGAGTTTAGTCTTTCGAGTTAGTTTCGTGTTGTTCCATGCCCTTTTTGTGAGTTTGCCGAAGGTCGTAGCTGCCTTACCAATTCGACAGTTTATTTCTTCATCAAGAGAGATGGTTTGCGTAACTGTGGATCCAAGATATGTAAATTTCTGTACTGATTCTAGTGGGCAGTCTTTTAGAGTAATAGATAGAGGTTTGAAGTCACATTGATTTAGTATTACTGTCTTCTGAACATTAATTGACAGTGAAAAAAGGTCGCATGCTTTATCCAGGTTGTTGATCAGCGACTGTAGGGTGGCCTCACTATGAGCGACTAGGGCTGCATCGTCAGCAAATAAAAATTCTTTAAGTAGGGCAACATTTGTTTTGGTTTTTGCTCTTAGTCGTGCTAGGTTGAACAGTGAGCCATCTGGTCTAGTGCGAATGTAAATATCTCCTGAGCTGTTTTCGAAGGCGTAATTTAGGAGGGCAGCAAAAAATATACCAAAAAGGGTGGGGGCGAGGACACATCCCTGTTTCACTCCTTTGTTGACTTTGAAATTCTCTGATGGACTCCCATCAAAATGGACTTTGCCATTCATGTCTTCATGGAAGGAAATTATCAGCCTAAGTAATTTAGGGGGGCAGCCTATGCCTTCCAACACCTTGTAGAGACCATCTCTGTTTACTGTGTCGAATGCCTTTGTGAGATCCACAAAGGCAATATAGAGCGGCATATTTTGTTCCCGACATTTTTCCTGCAGTTGTCTAAGAGTGAAGATCATATCTATGGTTAATCTCCCGGGTCTGAAACCGCATTGGGACTCGGGAAGCACCCGTTCTGCAAGTCTATGCAGGCGATTAAGTACGACTCTAGCAAAAGCTTTGTCTGTTGTGCTAAGGAGAGAAATGCCTCTGTAATTGTTGCAGTCGCCCCTGTCTCCTTTATTCTTGTACAGCGTTATAATCTTGGCATTTCTCATATCATGAGGTATTTCTCCGTTTCTCCAGCATTTAATTAGCAGTTTGTATAGGTGTGGAAGTAGTACGCTTAGGTTGTCCTTTAGTACATCTGTGGGAATGTTGTCATTTCCTGCAGCTTTTCCTCTTGAGAGGGCATGTATAGCGTCAGCAAGTTCGTTCATAGTAGGCTCAACATCCAGTTCAAAACTTGTAGGATATTTGGGTATTGATTGTGCTAGAGCTGTGTTTGCTGGTCTGTCGTCACTGTATAGATTAGAGTAGTGTTCAACCCACCTTTGCATTTGTTGTCCCTTGTCAGTGATAGGTTCTCCAAACTTGGATTTTAGGGGGGCTAATTTTGTTATTTTTGGTCCAAGGGCCTTTTTTATATTGTCATGCATGGTTTTTGAGTCGCCCCTGTCTGAGGCTTTCTGTATTTCAGAGCATAGATTGTTCCAGTATTCGTTTGCGCATCTTCTTGCTTCGCGTTGTAGGGTGGCTTGCGCATGTTTGAACTGATCCTTGGTGATTTGATTGGGATTATTATTGAAGTTCAGTAGAACCTTTTTCTTATTAGCTATTAGTGGGTCTAGTCTTGTTGCATTTTCTTCGAGCCAGTCGTTCTGTGAGAACCGTTTTGGCCGTAGGTAGATAGAGCGCAGTTATAGATGTGTGTTCTCAGGGAGCACCAGTTGTCATCAACACTTGATGAATCTTCTACTTCTTCTACCAGTTCATCAAACTTGGATCTAAAAATGTCTTTGGTTGGTGTGGTTTTTGTCGATGTGATGTTGATCTTGGCTGCTGCAGGCTCTCTTGATTTGTAGATTCGACTACTTCTGGCTTTGATCTTACTAATGACTAGAGCGTGGTCTGTGTTGCAGTCTGCACTGTGATATGTTCGTGTTATTCTGATGTTATTTAAAGACTGCCTACGTGTAAGAACTAGGTCTGGTTGGTGCCAGTGACCACTTCTAGCATGACGCCATGTTACTTTATGCTTGTGTTTCACATTAAAGTAGGTATTTGTTACACATAGGTGATTATTTGAGCAGAATTCTAGGAGTCGCTGGCCATTTCCGTTGATTTTTCCAATGCCGTGGTGACCTAGACATGTTGGCCAATATTGCTGATCAGATCCTGTGCGTGCATTGAAATCACCGAGTAAGTATAATAGTTCCTCTTTTGGAAGTGAGTCAATGGTCATTTGCAGTTGTTGGTAGAAGTTGTCTTTCTCTTCGTCTGATGCAGCCAACGTTGGTGCATAGGCACTAATGATATTTATTGATCCACTCTTCGTATGTAGCTGGAGTATCATCAAGCGTTCAGACACTCCTTTTGGCGTGGTTATGGAGTTTATGTGTTTGTTATGTACAGCAAAGCCTACTCCATGTATACGTGGGTTTTCGGGGCTTAGGCCTTGCCAGAAAAAAAGTATAGTTTTCTTCCTTTACAGAACCACAGTCTGAGAGTCTTGTTTCTTGCAGGGCAGCAATATCAACATGTAGCCTATTTAGTTCTTTATCTATGAGTGCTGTTGTTCTAATCTGTCCTTCTTTCAGTGTGCTTGTTTTAGTAAGTCCAGGGCACATGGTCCTTACGTTCCATGTGCCAAGTTTAAACATTGGTAATTTCTTCCTCATTTCACTTTGCCTACTCTGCCTGGGCACAGGGTATGGAGATAGTGCTTTACCCAGTCGCACTATCCCCCTCTCGACTTCGTTTCAAGGATTTCCGAAGGAGGGACAAAGTCCATACGTTCGGAATTGAAAGAAGGTGCAGGGGATGCCAGAAAGACGATTAACGCCGTCCACTGCCTTAGGGTCCCTCCCTCCGGATTGTTACTCTGGGTGTACTCCCATAACCTTCGATTCTAACTAGAAACTAGTCCACAAGGTAGTGGAGGGTTTTGTGGTCGAAGTTTCCCTTCTTCTAGACGGGTTGCCAGCCAAGGTTTACGAGTCCCGTCTACCTGCCAAGTGGCGTATAGAGAATATGGTGTTAGTTAAGAGCCCCGTCCTGCCAAGTGGCGTATAGAGAATATGGTGTTAATGACAATAATTTTTACCGACCTTCGGCACATGATTTTTGGGGTAATGTGTTTGGTATTACGCCCGTGCCACTTTACTTTCCCAGAAAAAAATCCGGTACCCATTTAAGGCTGGGTGAACCTGGAAGCCATTGATCAGGAAACCTTCATTATACCTTTTCAAATTTTCAATGATATCTACATCTCTTAGTCTGGCACTCATCCATTGACTACTAAAGGAATGAATAGTCCTCATCAGCATCTGCCCTGAAAGGGAAATTAAATGGGTGTAGACATGTTGTGTTGTGGTTTACAGCTGTGATATTTGTGCCTTTAAGCTCAACATATCCAACATCAGCAATGCATATTTGAGTACTGGGTTGCCTTCCCTCTTTGATCCCTACTCACTGCCCAGACTGGATAATCTCTTTCCAGGAGTACCACTGGGAAGTGGAGCCGGGTCTTGATCAGCTCTGCTGTTTGCCAATCCTGACATAAGCAGTCAGGCCATTGACCACACTCAGCTCAGTTGCTAGATGGATGTCTCGGGTCCCTTCAAAGCTATAACATCCAGCTGTTAATTAAAGCATTCCGCCTACATTGATGGTTGCTACTGAAGACCTACAAGAACACTTAAATAAACTCAACAGCACAGGCACAAAATACAAAATGAATATCAACATAAACAAACCAGAAGTCACGAATATCACAAAAGAGAAACAGAACAGCAACATAACTATAGAAGGCAGACAATTAAAACAAGTAGAATTCAAATACCTAGGAAGTTTAGTGACAAACAACAATTCACAAACAGCAGAGATAGACTCAAGATGCAACAAAGCTTGTCAAATCATTAGGCAGCTATCACCACTATTGTCCAACAAGGAAATAACTATAGAGGCAAAACGGGCACTCTACAATACAATCTTCATCCCAATGTTAACGTTGGGCTACCAATGTCAGTCCTGGACCCTAGATGCAAGAACAATAAGCAAAATAACCTCTCCTGAGATTAAGTGTGTTAGACAAATGACAGGAAACAGCCTCAGAGATAAGATCAGAAATGAAGAACTGAGAAAAAAGCTAGGAATAACCCCCACCATAAAATATATAAAGAAACAACAGATAAAATGGTTTGGCCACAGGCAGACAGATCAAAACACAACAAAACGAGCCTTCAATAAACGTTGCGAGAACACCAGACCCAAGGGTTGACCACGAAAAAGATGGATTGACAGAATATTAGAAACACTAGGAAACAACAGCAACAGAGGTGAACAGAAAAGCAAAAGACCCTAAATTATATCTCCCTCGATGCCAAAAGGCAAATGAGAAAGGAAAGAAAAAAGAGGAATAATTAAAACATTTTTAAAGAAACATTAATTAATGATACACAACTGCTTTGATCAACATGCTGGTCACTCCAGCAGCCTCTTTATTAATTCACCTCTCATGCATCATTCATATCAATATTCTTTGCAATAGCATCAAGTGTTGTCAATCTACCATCAGTGTTTGTAAGAAACATCCAAAAATAAAAGAATACAAAATATTTGAAACCGCAGTTCTAATACTGAATTCTACATTTATATATGCAGCAGAAAATGAAACCTTCATTTATAGATTCATAAGTAGAAGCATTATAAATTTGTAAATGCTAATAAAAAAGAAGAAAGTTGTGTATATTTACAGCAGAATTTATAAATAGAGAAAAAGAATGATAGATCTGTAAATGTAGAAGAAAAAGGCTGATAGATCTGTAAATGTAGCAGAGAAAGGTTGATAGATCTGTAAATGTAGCAGAGAAAGGCTGATAGATCTGTAAATGTAGCAGAGAAAGGTTGATAGATCTGTAAATGTAGCAGAGAAAGGTTGATAGATCTGTAAATGTAGCAGAGAAAGGCTGATAGATCTGTAAATGTAGCAGAGAAAGGTTGATAGATCTGTAAATGTAGCAGAGAAAGGTTGATAGATCTGTAAATGTAGCAGAGAAAGGTTGATAGATCTGTAAATGTAGCAGAGAAAGGTTGATAGATCTGTAAATGTAGCAGAGAAAGGTTGATAGATCTGTAAATATAGCAGAGAAAGGCTGAAAGATCTGTAAATGTAGCAGAGAAAGAATGACAGATCTGTAAATGTAGCAGAGAAAGAATGATAGATCTGTAAATGTAGCAGAGAAAGAATGATAAATCTGTAAATGTAGCAGAGAAAGAATGATACATCTGTAAATGTAGCAGAGAAAGAATGATACATCTGCAAATGTAGCAGAGAAAGAATGATACATCTGTAAATGTGGCAGAGAAAGAATGATACATCTGTAAATGTAGCAGAGAAAGAATGATACATCTGTAAATGTAGCAGAGAAAGAATGATACATCTGTAAATGTGGCAGAGAAAGAATTTTTTTCTGACATTCACCCGATGACAACTAAAACGATTGATTGACCTCCTCATCATCCATCCAGAAAAGGACATTAGGTAGGCATCATTGTGTTGTGGCATGCAGTAGTACTTTCTTCTTCTTGTTCTTAAAGTTCACCTGTTAAGTGGGCACAGATGCATTGTGTTTATGGCATAGACTTGATGATAGCACCTTTCAGCCTGAAACATCTTCGGCATGGATTAGTGGATTTTGCTTAACAATTTTTGCCCCAAACAGCGGCCATTTTTGGTTTACTCTTTTCAACATTTAACTGCCAAGGGTTCTTTAACATGTAAGAGTGCATATGGGGCCTCCTGTTTTTTGCCATTCAACTCATCATCATCATCAAGTACCGGGCCTGCTGGCATAGGTGACATGTCTCTCCACAAATTTAGATCTCAACAGCTATTTATCATTTCTATTGTTGACCCTCTGCCAAGCCATTCTCTTAAGCTGTCTGGTATCTTTTCTCTTTGCCTCCCTCTATCTCTTCATCCCTCAATTTTCCCAGTTGTTACAATATATTCCAGTTGTTCTCTTCTCATTTCATGGCCAAAAAATGATGATTGTTTCTTCCTAATATTGGAAATTAGCTCGCTTTTTGCTTTAACCTCTTTCAGAACATTTCCATTACTCTTCTTAGCTGTCCATGGTATTCTCAACATTCTTCTGTAAAACCACATTTCACCAGACTCCAGTGATTTTCTTGTCTGTTGTCTTATTGTACATGATTCACATCCATATGTTAAGACTGGCTCTACATAACATTTATGAGCTCTTTTTCTTGCTTCTATTGTCAAAAATGGATTACATAGTATTTTCCTCATTTTTTGGAAAGCTGCTTTTGCCTGAGCCATTCTGCATCTCACCTCTTGTGTACATCTTCTGTCAAAGGTTAACAACTGAGAGGACTAAACATTGGATTTCACAACCCAGAGACCAGGAGAGGGTAAAATTGTCAAGAAACCACAGGTTTAATTTTTTAAAAATTCCCACCATCTGTGGTGAGGATCAAACCCAGGACTTTCCTGTTCGGAGGCTGACAGTCTTACCTCTAGACCACTCAGTCCCCTCAGTAGAACTGTGATATTTACGTCTTTCTGCCCAACACATCAAACTTCAGAGGGTGTTTTTGAATACTGGGTTGCATTCCCTTTCAATCCCTACTCGCCTGACCAGACTAGACTGGTAGCTCTGTTTCTAGAGGCATCGCAAACAGGTGGAATAGGGTCTATAAGGTTCTGGTTCACTGGTACAAGCCATCAGCTTTGTGTTGCTTCCAGCCTTTTGCTGTCAGGTACCTTGCCTCCACAGAAAAAGAATGATAAATTTGTAAACATAGCAAAAAAAGAATGATAAATTTGCAAACAGCAGAAAAAGAATGATAAATTTGTAAACATAGCAGAAAAAGAATGATAAATTTGTAAACATAGCAAAAAAAGAATGATAAATTTGCAAACATAGCAGAAAAAGAATGATAAATTTGTAAACATAGCAGAAAAAGAATGATAAATTTGTAAACATAGCAGAAAAAGAATGATAAATTTGTAAACATAGCAGAAAAAGAATGATAAATTTGTAAACATTGCAGAAAAAGAACTCTTTAACTTATAAATATCATAAAGAGTATTCTACATTTATAAATGCAGAAATAGTTTTTCAAAATTAATTAACTATAAGATATAATATATTAGATTATTATAGATATATTTTAGATTAATTTTTAATGCAAAACAAAACCACAGTGATCTATAAATTTACAAAGGGCTGTGAGCAGAAAATAAAACCTTCCAACTGGCACGACATTGTAGGGCAGGGGCTATAAACGGCCGATTTCACTCCAGCCAACTACCAGCCCTGCTCGCAAAGCTGAAAACATCACACCAGTTTGAGGTTTTCTGGGAATTTCCTCTCTGCACGTAGACCTAAGTGAATCTATAGTTGGCTGTGAACAAAGCAAACAATAAAATAATAATAGACTAGATGAATGTCTAACATACAATGAACGAGAAAGATGGCACCAGTCTTGCGTAGGCAAATTCTTTCTTCCAACTTATTAATATTTGTGTCTAAAGGCATATGCAGGAAAAGAAGATGAAGAATGAGATTAAGAACTTGGGCATTTACCATAAAAAAGTTCAGGTAGTATATAGGTCATGTTTAGCTTACACCATCTTTGGTTTTAACTGGAAAACAAACAAGGATAATACTCAAGTACTAAGCAGTTTTTATTATTCAAGAGGTGTCAAAGATGTCAAACAGCAGCAGAGCAGAAAGTGGCCAGTGATTTACAGTGGGCTGTTCATCAAAATCAGTGATCCAGAAATGTATATTAACCTACTTTGCCTCCCAGCAGTGCCTTCTGGAAACATATTAAACAGGTTGGCCAAACGATTAGGGGGGTAACCCCATTACCCACAAATGCAGTGCTTTAATGCGTGGCTTTCTGTTCGAGGGACTCGGTAACCTAGTTGGGAAAAACACCTGACTGGACTACAGACGTTCGGGCAACCCGTGTTCGATTCCTGCTGGGAGCAGTGTGAGTTGTACTCGTGGTTGGAATGAAAAATACACACACGGTCGACCCAGCCATTGGCAGAAATGGGTACCAGGGTATTACCCTGGGAAGGTGAAGAATGTCACTTCGCATCGTGAGTTTCGATGCTTGAAGCAACACTATCTAGAAATCTCCTAACATTACTGGACAGGCGGCCGAGCACATATGAGTGGAAACTTGTGTGTTAAGATGCCAGTTCAAGTCTCGTACTTTGCCTTTACCTTGCCTTGCAGTGCTTTAAGTCAGAAAGATGTAAAGTATTGCAATTAGCTGTAAATGACAACACATTGCTTCTAAGTCCAATTATTGTTCCTCACAGGCTGGATTTAGTGTGCTCGCTTCCGGGTTCAATCCCTGAAGTGACAAATCTTTTTTTCAAACTGAAAAAGCTGTGGGGTTCACCCAGCCTCTAAAAATGTGTAGCAGAGATTATTCTGAGAAGTAAAGGTGGCCTAGCGTGATACTGACTATGTCACCGAAAAATGTTCTTTGGTCATGGAAAAATATGGTCACTAAAACCACTTTCCCCATATGCCTAGCAAGGGAGGGAACTTTTACTTCCTTATAGGCTGGATGATGAAAGATGAATTGTGAATGCAGAAGAGGTAAATTTTTCAAATGTTAATTGAGAAACGTCAAAGGACCCTACTCCACCTCTTCGTGGCATCCTTTAGTAACAGACTAACCAATCTACTCTGGCCATGTTAGTATGGGTCAAAGAAGAAAGGCAACTCAAAAATGCCATGCTGCAGTCCGATGGGTTGGAACCGGAAAATGCAAATAAAACACAACACAACGCATCTACACCTCCGTAACAATAAACTTAAAATAAAGAAACACAGTTCCTTTTGTGGATAGGTGATGAAGAGAACTATCAATTCTTTTAGTATTCATCAAGTGAACATTAGAAAGAGAGCAAGAAATGCTAACTGCAAGCAAGTCACATGTTATGTATATGATGAATTAATTGCAAGCAAGTCACATGTTATGTACATGATGAATTAATTGCAAGCAAGTCACATATTATGTATATGATGAATAAGGAATATTATCCAACCGTCATGAACAGAGAATATTTCAACAAACAGTATGATGATAGTGAGGTTTGTAGTTATAACTTTGACATAAATTAAAAAAAAGTAAAGTGCCCCGTCACGCCAAGTGGCGTGTAGGGAATATGGTGTTAGTAGCCATAATTTTTTACAGACCTTTGGCACATGATTTTTTGGGTAATGTGGTTGGTATTACACCCGTGACACTTTACTTTCCCAGAAAAAATCCGGTACCCATTTAAGGCTGGGTGAACCCGGAAGCCGTCGATAAAGATCAAACCCAACCTCTTGTTCTTTGTAGCCTAGTTCATTAACCCCACTGAGCTATTGTGGCTCCCAATCTTGTCATGGTAGCATAAAAAAATACTTGTAAGCTGTAAATAAAATCTGATTGGCTCTTAGTTGAGCTAATTAATGGAGCCATTTTGAAAAAGTGTGTCATGTAAAATAAACTCCACACAGGAGTTTTTGGGTGAGGTAAATTTTTTCACACAAGACCCCGATATATGTGCTCAAAAATTAATTTGTTAAATGTTCTCATATATGTTATATGAAATAGTAAAATCTCTTCATTTACAAGCTCAGTAATAAGTTAAATGTTCTCATATTTAAACTAAAAAAAACTAGTAAAATCTCTTCATTTACTCAGTAAATTTATTATTTATCATGTCAAATATTCTCATATATGAAGAGATAGTAAAATCTCTTCATTCACAAGCTCAGTAATTAGTTAACTGTTCTCCTATTTGCTAGCTGAAAAAGTAAAATCTCTTCATTCACAAGTTCAGTTATTAGTTAACTGTCCTCCTATATGCTAGCTGAAATAGTAAAATCTCTTCATTCACAAGTTCAGTTATTAGTTAAATGTTCTCATACATGAAGAGTGAATCTGGTAAAATCTCATAATTCACAAGCTCAGTAATTAGTTAAATGTTCTCACACATGAATTGTGAAACTAATAAAAATCTCTGCACACAATAATTGTGGAATTATAAATCTCCAGACAAAAGCAAATAAAAAGTTGTTAAGTGTCATTGTAAACATGGTGATCAACGTGAAAAATACTGTTATACATATTTAATTGAGCAAAATGGAGGTCAGTTTTCAAGGTCTATTAAGTTGTAACAGTAGATGACAATGTAACAGAGTCATGCCAGTAGATGTCGCTGCAGACCAACTATACCAGTAGATGACAGCATAGCTCATCTGTGTCAACAGGTGGCAGCACAGCTCAGTTGTGCCAGCAAGAGACAAGGCAGTTTAGCTGTTTCAGAAAGATCCAGCACAGGTTAACTGTTTTTGTAGGTCAAAACATAGCTCTATTGCTGTTTGTTTGTTTTTTTTCTGTTGATTATTTGTGGATTTTTTATGTGTTGTAAACATACCTCCTCCCTGAAATGATTTGTTGATCTGTTGCCTCGGATAGTTTCCCTCCATAATAATATTCATTTATTATTTCTCTACTGTACAGAGTGATATCAACCTGGTTCATGTGTACCACAGGCAATAGTACAGTCCAGATGTGACACTTTTAGACATAGCCAGTAATTATGAATGTTGCTATCAAGCAGTTGTAAATGAGATCTTTCCTTAGAAAAAATTAACCAAATTCTACAACATAATGTTTTCTTTTCGGTCATGGCCGCTCACATAACTTAGCAGCATGGTCAAAGTGCAGCAACATTAAGGCACTGAAGGTGGTTACAATAGATAAGCGCACACACACACACTCTCAAGTGGTACAAAGTAAGGTACGCAAGCCACCACTAATAGCAACATTAAACATCCAGCTCCCAACTAAGTACGGGTATGAACAAACATATTTACTGAATAAATTGTTAATAATATTTTTTGTCTTTAGTTTTCTAAACTTTGGTGCTTCCAATTAAATAGGAATTCCCTTTACTATATGTATGGCTGATTCTTTCCTATTCATTTGGCTCTGAGAAAAAATAGATACAAAACTGAAAAGACAAGTCTTTTATAAGTAATAGCTGGGATTTTGTTTATGACATTTTATGTAGCTTCTCTCACAGCTAATTCTGCCACTATTTGGATGACAGATGTGGCTGAAGAATGAACAATGGCTGTAGAATGAACAATGCAAATCTGTGAGACAAATGTCTGACTACGAGCAGGATTAATCAGATAGTTGTTATCTGGCATGAGTCAGCTCTGACAGCCTCAGTAATCATCGATAAGCTTGATATCTTGCAACATTATAACCCAACAGATGATCTATTATAAAATGAGGTTTCATGTATTAAAACTTTACCTGAAGAGCATCAGTACAAATTTGTTCCTCTGACATGTCACCATCACAAAGTGATAAAGGAGCATGTGTTCCCCTATCCCCAAGAGCTGTTCTAGAGGTAGCAATGTTACCAAGGGATCACCCAAGCTAGACAGGTCAAAGGGCTGGAAACAGGAAAATCAAGACACAAACATGTTGAAATTTGAATGCACTGGGTTACATGCCTAACATAACAGTGCAATGTAACTCTCACCATGAATACATCACAATCTAGAGGAAAGCAATATGGTGCTCCTCTGGTGGAGTCCTGCCAGGCGGCAGGAGTGCCCAGCCAATGCTACAGGTGGTCAATTTCCTCTGGTTTGTAGAGTCAGGGCACAGGGAGAAAGGGCAAGAACTCAAACATCGACATCACTGGTACCATATCAGAACAAGCTAAAGGTGATGTCACCATCCTTAAGCTGATGAACGACTTCCTCAAACTTATTGTCTACAGGTGTACACAGAAGAAGTAGACAGTATTATCTAAGGAACCTTGATTTATTGCTGCCATTTATTAGATTCATTGGGATATTTTTGGTAAGATAAAGCTTAGATAGATTATCTTCATGTTATAAGCTTGCTTGTGATGTGTAGTCTTTGTCATAGACCAGGACAAAAACAAAATAGAAATAGCTTGAGACCTTTGCTGCACAAGAAGTTGAAAAGATGATGATGTCATAGTGGTGGAGCAAGCAAGCATCCACTTTTCCAGGAATGTAAAGATTGTGCCCAAGCTTGAGTTTTTGTGTGGGAGAACTGCCAAGACTGGATATGATGATGGTAGTTGGTTCTTGCCTGGTTCGGTTTAGTGTCAGAAACTGCTTTCAGGGGTAGGAAGTCTCCATGATAAACAGAAGAATAGATATCATGTTTCGAGACTTTAACGCTTCCTATGTTTAACATGTCACTGCTCTTAAGTCCAGTCATCTGAGTGACATGAATGTAGTCCAGTGAACCATCAGCATCAACATCTGTGACAACACCTAAAGAATAAGTAAGAACAGTTATACATGTTAAGTGTCACTTTTTTGGAATTGTTTGGAAAACATAAAATATTTGGTTATTTTATAAGATGTACTGTTAAAATAAAAACAAAGGTAACAGGATATTGTGTAAAACATGTATACATTTTTTTTCAAATAATAAGTAACAAACACATAATAGGAAACAGCATCTTCTTTTTTTGTTTAATTTCACACTTCTGTCCAGCAAGAAGGTTTTCTGTAGAATGTAATGTAATTTATCATGCTACTTTCGCACTACAGTCAGGTCATCATCATCAAGTACCATGCCTGCTGGTATAGGTGATCATGTCTCTTCACAACACTCAATCTCGACAGTTAATTATCATTTCTGTTGTTGACCTTCTGCCAAGCCGTTCTTTTATGCTGTCTGGTATCTTTTCTCTTTGCTTCCCTCTATCTCTTCATCCCTCAATTTTACCAGTTGTCACAATATATTCCAGCTGTTGCATTCTCATTACATGACCACAAATGATGATTGTTTCTTCCTAATATTGGAAATTAGCTCTCTTTTTGCTTTGACCTCTCTCAGAACATCTTCATTACTCTTCTTAGCTGTCCATGGTATTCTCAACATTCTTCTGTAAAACCACATTTCTACAGACTCCAGTGATTTTCTTGTCTGTTGTACTATTGTCCATGATTCACACCCATAAGTTAAGACTGTCCAGCAAGAGGAATGTATTCTAAAGAATGTAATGTAATATGTTACTCATCACAACACTCATGAGGTAGCCAGAAGCATCCAAATTTTTTTTTTTTTTTTTTTTTTTATAACTCTTTATTTCGTTCTTAAAATCGATACATTTCATTTTACAACAAACAAATTCATTTATGTGATTTGATCATGATGAATGATGATACATGTTGTGATTAAAAATTAAGTAATGCATTAACACCACACGACAAAGGGTTTAAAACCAGGAACGCCAGTGGCGCCAATACAGTTTATCCCCTGACGTCTGTGTCGGCGGCTTCAAAGATAAATTTCTTTATACCTGGAGTTTATTGTCTGCCACCACTGATATGTTGCACAACGAGGCGACAATAGCCTCGAGCGCCCCGACGTCTGTGTTCTGGGATCTCGTCGCTGTATTGATTATTTGGCTTTGATGTCCCTTCCACCTTTTTTTCTCCGTCAGGCTGAGTATGCTTGTTATAATTTATCTCTTTCGTTCGCATACGTTCATTCACAACAGTAAACTTTTGCAATTTAAGATATACATTGTTCTTTGGTTAAAAATGTGTAGAAAAAGATGGGAATTAAAATTCTTACATTCGTACATAGCCTCATTCCTGCAAGTCCATATTATATGTCTGTATTCTGATAGTAGTATAAGTAGTTTTGTATAGAGATCTTGTGTTGTTGTTTTTGGCAGTGTGTTAAGCATAATAGATCTGTATGTGTCGACTTTTTGTGTTGTGTGTAATTTTAGTATCTGTTGCAGTGCCCTTCTCGCTGGTATGATTGTACTGCATCTATAGAATAGGTGCTCTTCTGTTTCTTGAATTTTTTGTCTGCAGAGGGGGCATCGGGGTGTCCGTCTTAATCTGTGGGTTGGTCTCTCTGTGGTGGGTGTCATGTTATATATAAGTCTGTATGTGACCTCCCTTGCTTTGGGGGTGATGTGTGAGTTGTGGAGGTTTGAGAATGTGTTGGTGTAGTCTGTGAGAAAGTATTTTTGGCCTCTCTTGATTCTGTGATGTAGTGGAGGTGTTTGTTCTTTAACTAGATGTTTGTAGATGTTGTTTGTCCCTTGGTGTAGTAGACTGTCATGTTCTTGGATGGCCTGTATACATGTTTTGTAATATGTAGGTGTGGTGCCGAAATGACGAGGCAATGAATTGTTGAGTTTTCTGAATCTGGTTAATCTCAGCCCCATGTAGTAGTGAGCAAAGGTGTGGTTGTCTGGTTGGTTGATGATGCGACTTATATGATTTATTCTGATAGCTTTTATTTTTGTGTGTATGTCCTGTAGTGCGATCCCTCCCTGTTTTTTGTGCTGTATCAGTGTTTTTTGTTTTATGCTGTGTATTGTGTGGCCAAATACAAAGGTTCTTATCAGTTTGTTTATCTCTTTGATTGTTGATTGCGGTGGGTCGAAGACTGTGGCTGTGTAAATCAATTTGGGGATGATGTATGTGTTTACTATGATGCTCCGGCCAAAAATTGTTGATGTTTTGTATTTGTATCTCTGTAGCATGTCTGTTATTTTTGTGACTAGGTTCTGCCATGTTGGTTTGTGTGTTTTATTTGGGTTGCATGGATATGTTATCCCGTATAGTTTTATGTTGGTGACCGGTGTTAGAGCTGAGGGAAACCCGCTTTGCTCTTCCACCTGCCTATACCCATAATAAAGGATTTCTGTATGTTTATTTGTGCCCCGCTGCCCTGCCCGAACTCTGTGAATGTGCTGAGGATGTTGTCTATTGATCTAGTGGTTGATGGAAAGAAAACAGTGTCATCGGTGTAGGCTAACAGCTTCTGTTCTCCTTTCCCTGGTATGAGTGTGCCTGCTATGGAGTTGTTTTGTCTAATGCTTTCTAAGAGTGGCTCTATAGTCAGTACGTAAAGTAAGGGGAATAGAGAGCACCCTTGCCTGACTGATCTTGTTAACCTGAAAACCTCTGTAAGAGTGGCTCTATAGTCAGTACATAAAGTAAGGGGGATAGAGAGCACCCTTGTCTGACTGATCTTGTTAACCTGAAAGCCTCTGTAAGAGTGGCTCTATAGTCAGTACATAAAGTAAGGGGGATAGAGAGCACCCTTGCCTGACTGATCTTGTTAACCTGAAAGTCTCTGTAAGAGTTTGGTTCACTAGGATCCTGCTCTCAGGTCTAGCATAAAGAATGTGAATCCATTGTCTGAAATGTTCTCCTATGTTACAATTGAGCAAAGTCTTGTGGAGGTGTGAATGGGCTACTCTGTCAAAGGCTTTTTCTTGGTCAAGAGATAAGATAGAGGATTGACTGTCTTTTTCGTGTGTGTAAGTGATAATGTCTCTTATAAAGTGTGTGTGCTGGTGAATGTTTCTGCCCTGAACACTAAATTGTTGATCTGTATGGATGAGAGACGTCACGAAAGGTTTAAGTTTATTTGTCAATGTCTTTGTTAGTATCTTGTAGTCTGTGTTGAGAAGTGAAATGGGTCTGTAGTTTTTTAGAAGTGTTTTATCTGTGTTGTCTTTGGGAAGCAGTGTTATGTAGGACGTGTTTAGACTTGGCGGTAACTGTTTCTTTGTGAATGAGTGTGTGTACATTCTGAGGAGAAGAGGACCTAGGATAGGAAAGAAGTGTTGGTAAAATTCTACTGTGAGGCCATCAGGCCCTGGTGATTTGTTCTTTTGCATTGCTTGTACTGCACTTGTTATGTCTGCTAGTGTGAGTTCTGCATCGAGCTTCCCCTTTTCTGAGTCTGTTAGTTTTTTTGTATATTGCATGAATTTGCCTTGTATGTGAGGTTGTGTGTTACTTTCTGTGTATAAGTTCTGGTAGTAGGTTTCAAATGCCTTGGTTATATTTGGGGTATCTGTTTGTATGTTGCCGTCTGAGTCTGCTATTTTCCTTATTTGCCTGTTGCGTTGTATATTCTGTTCTATTCCCAAGTATTGTTTGCTTGGAGTTTCCTGAGTGATTGTCCTTAACCCTGTACGCAGTAATGCTCCTTGAAATCTATGATGTCTGTACTGTAGCAGTTCCTCCTCTAGTGTCAAGATGTTGGGTGTATATTTGTCTATTTGTTTTGCTAAATGTATGGCTTCTTCTAACATTTTCTCGTGCCTCTGTCTGACCTTGTTTATCTGTCGTGACAGAATTTGTGTTCGTTCTCTTATCGTGTCCTTCAGGAGTTCCCAATGCACCTGTACGTCATCTATGTCTTTGTGGTCGGTGTACAAGTGGATGATTTGTGTTATGTGTTTGACGTATGTTTCGTTCTGTAGTAAAGTGTTGTTGAACTTCCACACTGGGTGTGGTGACTTTCTGGACTGAGTATTTGGGTGTATACTGTTAATGGTTGCAATGATTGCTTTGTGGTCTGTAAACTGGAGCGTGTCTGCAATGTGTCTAGTGTGTGTGATGTGGTGGTTTGCTGGTGCGTATATCCTGTCTAGTCGTGCTGCCCTGTTGTGACCAATATTCCTGTGTGTGAAATCTCTAATCTGTGGATGTGTGTGTCTATATGCATCTGTCAGGCTGTGGGTGTCAATTATCGTCCGTAAGAGGTTCAGTTGATTATTGTCGTTTTTATTGATGTACCTAATCTGAGCCTTAACCTCTCCTCCAGCCACATCCATGTCTGTGAGGACGCAGTTAAAATCTCCACCTAATATTATGTTTGTCCCCATATATAAGGTCGTTAAAGTGGTATCCAGTCTTTCGTAGAACATGGGTTGATGTGTGTAGTTTGCTGGTGCATGTATGCAGACAATAGTATGTGTGTGTTTGTCGTCATTTCTCACTTGCACTATAGCCATCTTGCCGTTGCTGTCTCTGTCTTTTTTCACAATGGTCCATCTGTCTGATGTTTGTAGTATTGCTACTCCTGATCCTACGTTGTGTATGGCTAGACTAAAACAGGAGTGTTGTATGCATATATTTGTTGTGATTTGTTGCTCATGAAAGTCTGTGTTTATGTTGGTTTCTTGTATTAATATAAAGTCTGGTTTGTACTTTCGTGTCAGTTGTCATTTTCCCTTCCATATGTTGTGTTTTGGACCTGAGGCCACTAATGTTTAACGATAAAATTTTAATGTCCGCCATGGTACCAATATAATTAAAATGAGCTGAAATTTATAATTAAACAAACAATTGAGAAATTGTTCTTTATCAGTGATTATTGAGCTCTGATGTTTGTTCTTTTACTTTTCTTTGGTGTTGTTTTTACGCTCCAAACAGAGTTCTCCTCGTCGTCCGTGTCAATGATTAATTGACCCGGTGTTGCTGGGGACTTTGACATATCGTCGCTGTCGTCTTCCGCGTCTCTGTGTTCTTGATGTTCTGGCGACTCTGTGGCTCTGCGTTTTCTTCCTGCTAGGACTTCTGCAAATGACGCCTCAGTAGTGTTTTCTGTCTGTTCTTGTGTCTCTACTATAGCTGTTGTCTGCGCGGGTTCCTCGGGGGTCTCCACGTGTGCTGTTTCTGGTGTAGTTCCACAGGGAGGTGTAGGTTCTACCTGCGTTGTTTCTGTAGCAGCATGCTGTTCTGTAACTGTTTGTGTTCGGATTGTTTGCTTCCGCGTTGGGCACTGGCTTTCCCAGTGTGTGTCTAGGCCACAATGCGAGCGCTGTGTCCGCCTTCCTGGGAGCGTAATCCAGACCTTATGGGATCTGGGATTCCTCCCTTTTATCTGAATCTTGGCGTAGTGCGGCACAATTTTGTCCTTGGTAGGCTTGTATTTGAATTGCCACGTGCTGCTGTCTGCATCGACCTGCCTTATCTCCGCTCTCTCGTCACCCGTCATAAATCGTACAAAGGCTTCTAGGTTTTTCCTCGGCAGCGTTAGTGGCACCCATTGAACCCTCCCCACTGTTCTTTCTGACTCCACGTGCTGGACACTTATCTGAATATTCGGTGTCTTTAGTGCTATTTCTATTTGACTAAGTCTTTGGTAGTGGGCCACGTGGCCTGCAGCTTTTAGGGTGAAAAACCAATTCCGTGGATTTTCGAATCTGTAAAGTGACGACACATTTGTGCCGACACCAACAGGCCCGACAATGACACTTAATATACTCGTGTAGTTCATTTTGAGGGCATCTGGCCCAGTGATGTGAACAGATAGCGTTCCTTTTTTGTGGATTTCTCCACCTTCAAGTTCGCAGTCATTGATTTCGAATATAGCAATTGGTATGGTGGCCATTCTGACGATACAAGTTCTAAATATGTGATCTGTATGTAAGATGAGAGCAAACTTGAGTACTTACTGTTTCATACACACACAAAAAATACTCCACGAAATCCTTTTAGAATATGAAGTAATCTCCCAAATAGATTTCTCCTCGGTTCAAAATCACAATCTTAGCGAAAATCCTAAGTCCAATCTTCGAGTCTGGCTGAGTTGGCTTTCTCAAGTTGTCTCGGCAAGACCACCTTTAGAAATCACACACATACAATACTCCACGAAATCCTTTAGGAATATGCTGGTATTTAACAGATAAAATTCTCCCAAGTTCAAAGTCACAATTTTAACAAAATCTTAAGTCTACTCTTCAAGTATGGCTGAGTCGGCTTTCTCAAGTTGTCTCGGCAAGACTACCTTTAGAAATGATCCCTAAAAGTATGATCTTTGAAGTATCCAAATTTGACAATAATCTTTACTTGGCCAACTTTTATCTTTTTTCTCTTTAGCACTCACCAATTAAGTGGGGCATGGATGCAATGTGTTGCCAGCCTATGGTAAGTCACTATATATTTACCTTTCAGCCCAACACATCTATTTTTGGCACAGGTAAATTGTTCATTTCTGAAATAAAAGTCTGTATCTTTGGGACTGTTATTTTTGCTGTTCTTCATGTTTCACAGCAATACAATATGGGTGATTTCATCATCATCGAGTGCCTTCTCCGCAACGAAGGTTGGCTACCATGGATCACCATCTACTCTGTTTCTTGCTTTGATGGTGCAGGCTGTCATAGATTGACTTGCCCATCTTATGATGTTACTCGTCCATGTTAGTCTTGGTCTGCCTCTGCCTCTTTTACCTTGTATTTTCCCTTCCAATATTACTTTTAGTAGGCTGTTGTGTCTTTTAACATGGCCCAAAAATTTCATTTGTCTTGTCTTAATTGTATTTAGTAGTTCTCTTTTTATTTTCAGTTGTTTTAAAACTTCATCGTTTGTTTTATTTTCTTGCCATCCAATTCTACCTATTCTTCTATAAATCCACTTCAATTTTCTGTTCTGTTTTCTTATCTAATGTCCTTGTTTCTGCACCATACAGGAATACTGAGAAGATGTAACATTTTGCCATTCTTAGTTTCAGCCCTGCTGATATTTGTTTTGTTGTTAGTATATTTTTCATGGCATTAAAATTACTTTTTGCCATACCTATTCTTTTGTTTATTTCAATTTTACATTTTCCATCATTGGTTATAGTATGTCCCAGGTAGTTGTAGCTCTAGACTGTTTCCAGATGTATTCCCTCAACTGTGATATTTAATTGTAGGTCTTGAGAATGTTCTTTGTTTATGCTCATAGTATGGGTGATTTAACTCTGAATTTTAAAAAAATTGTTTTTAACATAATTTCTTTGAATTTCCATAAGTTACCTAGTGTAATGAAAGCTCTTCTTGCTTTTAGTATCCTTACTTGTATCCCGGCATCATTGTCTGTCTTTATTACTGCTTAGATATATATTGTATTCTCTATCTTAGAGATGAATTTTTCAATGCCATCTTGTTATGCCAACTTCATTAATTCACTTGACTTTGGTCTTATTTTGATTTATTTTCAGTCCTAGCTGTTGTGACGTCTCACCAAGCATTATTCATTTTTATTTTGCATTTGTTTATGAATATGTGAGTGGAGGGCTATGTCATCAGCAAAGAATAGGTTATCAAGTTGCTCGGTCAGTGACCACTGGATTCCATTCCTGTAATTATGTGTTATTATTATAATCTAATCTATGGCCTGTAGAAAGGGTAAAAGAGAACCACTAAATACAATTAGAACAAGACAAATGAAATTTTTGGGGCATGTTAAAAGACACAACGGCCTAATAAAAGTAATAATGGAAGGGAAAATACAAGGTAAAAGAGGCAGAGGCAAACCAAGACTAACATGGACAATTAACATCAAAAGATGGACAAGTCAACCTATGACAATCTGCACCATCAAAGCAAGAGACAGAGTGGAATGGCGCTTCATGGTAGCCAAACTTTGATACGGAGACGGCACTCAATGATGATGATGAGAAAGGGAAATGAAGTTAGAAAGCATCGCTGTCTCATTCCTTCTCTTAATTCAAATACTTGTGTAAACTGTTCTTCAAGTACAACATGTCATCTCTTCATATGATGCTTTTACCAGGTCAGTAAACTTTGTAGGTTTGATCATCTACACCAGCAGATGTGGTATTTCATGATGATGAAACTTTGTAGGTTTGATCACCTACACCAGCAGATGTGGTACTTTCATGATGATGAAACTTTGTAGGTTTGTAATAATCACCTACACCAGCAGATGTGGTATTTCATGATGATGAAACTTTGTAGGTTTGATCACCTACACCAGCAGATGTGGTATTTCATGATGATGAAACTTTGTAGGTTTGTAATAATCACCTACACCAGCAGATGTGGTACTTTATGATGATGAAACTTTGTAGGTTTGATCATCTACACCAGCAGATGTGGTATTTCATGATGATGAAACTTTGTAGGTTTGTAATAATCACCTACACCAGCAGATGTGGTACTTTATGATGATGAAACTTTGTAGGTTTGATCATCTACACCAGCAGATGTGGTATTTCATGATGATGAAACTTTGTAGGTTTGATCATCTACACCAGCAGATGTGGTATTTCATGATGATGAAACTTTGTAGGTTTGATCATCTACACCAGCAGATGTGGTATTTCATGATGATGAAACTTTGTAGGTTTGATCACCTACACCAGCAGATGTGGTATTTCATGATGATGAAACTTTGTAGGTTTGTAATAATCACCTACACCAGCAGATGTGGTATTTCATGATGATGAAACTTTGTAGGTTTGATCACCTACACCAGCAGATGTGGTATTTCATGATGATGAAACTTTGTAGGTTTGTAATAATCACCTACACCAGCAGATGTGGTACTTTATGATGATGAAACTTTGTTGGTTTGTAATAATCACCTACACCAGCAGATGTGGTACTTTATGATGATGAAACTTTGTAGGGATTCCATAACAACTCTTCCATAACATCCTCTGTCCAAACAATCAAATGTCTTTTCATAATCTACAAATCTAAAATAAAGTGAGGAGATTTTATGTCACCCCCGATAGAAAAAAACTTTTGACCCTGCTGGGATGTGAATCCTTGTTCTCCTTGTCTGAGGCACAATGTGTTATCTATTTGGTCACCTGCTCTCTTTCTCTCTCTCTAAACCAATTCTGTTAAATTCTTACCAAACCATTCTCTTGAACTGTCTTGTATCTTTTCTTTCTGTTCTCTCGGACTCTTCTTTCCTCAATTTTTCCAGATGTCACAATATATTCCAGTTGTTCCCTTATTACATGGTCAACAAAATTATGACTGTTTCTTTCAGATGTTGGAAGTTAGCTTTCTTTTTGCTTTGCTCCCTTTTAGAATATCCTCATTACTCTTCTTGGCTGTCTGTGGTATTCTCAACATTTTTCTATAAAACCACATTTCTGTGGCTTCCAATGATTTTCTTGTCTGTTGTCCTATTGTTCAGGATGCACATAAATTATATTTATATAAATTTAAATTTATAGATAAAAATAAATATATTTTTATATATCATTTATATTTGTTAGTGATATTTTTCAATGTCACATTTTTGGGTAATCTTGTCAGCCAAAGACATCTATAGAATATCCAAAGAACTGCATTTTATTGATTATCCTTTTGGGCTGATTGTGGCGCACAGGTCAGAAGTCATATCTTTCTATGTCCAGCAGCCCGCCACAGCCTGTTTTAGTTCTTGATTGTTTTTGACACCCAAGTTTTCCTGTCTTTGATGATAGTTCTAAGTAGGATTTCTTTTAGTCTTCCTCATTTTCTTTTAGCCTCTAGTGTCCACATAAGGGCCTTTTGAAGTAGTCTTCTGATGTCCATTCTGAGAATGTGACTAAGGTATTTCCAGCGACGCTTCCTAACATAGTTGGAGACATAGTTTTGATTAGTTTCTAATCTTATTTCTGTAATTGGTTTGAAGTCTGACCAAGGGATATTTAACAATCTTTGAAGACATACTGACAGGAAATTCTAAACTAACGTGATGTTTCCAGCTTTGTGAACAAGGCCAGTTGAGGGTAGAGTAACATCAGCCATCTACAGCATCTATAGCTGATAAAAGTTACGCTAGTTGGAAAGTTTTTCCAATTTGATTTTCAGCCCGATGGCCTTTTGAAATCTATAGACAACTTTTGGTCAGCAGCATGCCAGACCATCTTTCTTTCCCAGAAAAAATCTCCAGTGCATATCTGAGGTTGGGTAAACCTAAATCTTGGGGGATTGAAGCCAACATCTGATCTTCCAGTCCAGTTACAACTAATCTAACTAAAGCTTCCACAACCATAAAGAATAAACATAGAATATGTATGAGATCATTGTAGAAAGAGAGTACCTGTAGAGCTTGTTGGTGCCAGGACCACACACATGTCTGCATTAGTCCTCTGTGCCTCAGATACATTGTGACACTGTAAATCATCTGTTGTACATTTTTTTCCTGTGTATACAGAAGACATGAGCCAAAGGTGAGTGGCTTAACTCTTTTAGTACAGAAGGTTTTTATCAACGTAACGGAAGAGATTTCAAATAGGACATTTTTCATGGTTTTAAATATCAATCTATATGTTTATATTTATCTAACACATAACATATTATATATGGATTTTTAGATAATTAAACAAGGAATTAGATTTCACCAATACCAAGATAATACAAGACATGTAACAAGAATAGAATACAGTTTGATGACAGTTTATACTAATCAAATTGACAATGATGCACTCTGCAGCTAAACATATGTGACAGAAATCAGCACGACATGGTGTGTCAAAACATACGGAAAGAGTTAAGACACAGATATGTTTACTTACAGTAATCAAATCTACAAACTTAATTGTTTCCTCAGTTAAACTTCACATCTTTGCTTCATCAGAAACAAATGACTGTTGAAGCGAACTGAAAACTCTGCTTACGATGTTTCTTGAATAAATTAGGAAACCAAGTCAAGGTCACTGACCTATAAGGTGGTAATAATACACTCATAGATTTGATTTAAGAGCTCCAGCTCTTAGGTTCTATTTAATGACCTGTGACATCAATCATCAGACGGTGAAATAGATAGTTCCTAAATTAATAGATGAAGGTAAAGTACGAGACTTGAATCAGCGTCTTAGCACGCGAGGTTTCACCCATATGTGCTCGGCCGCCTATCCAGAAGTGTTCGGAGACTTCTGGATATCATTGCTTCAAGCATCAAAACTCACGATGCATTGTGGCATTACTTACCTTCCCAGAGTACTACCCTGGTACCCATTTCTGCCAGCGGCTGGACCGTAAAGTTTATACAGGAAACGACATTGCATATATAGACAATACTTCGGGCGAACGAAAGATAGATCAACTGCTGCTGTATGTTTTAGCAAATACACAGCTAGTGATTTAACAAATACATAGCCAGTGATTTAACAATTACACAGCCAGTGATTTAACAAATACATAGCCAGTGATTTAACAATTACACAGCCAGTGATTTAACAAATACACAGTCGGTGATTTAACATTTATACAGTCGGTGATTTAACATTTAAACAGTCGGTGATTTAACAAATACACAGCCAGTGACAGTGATTTAACAATTACACAGCCAGTGATTTAACAAATACATAACCAGTGATTTAACAAATACATAGCCAGTGATTTAACAAATACATAGCCAGTGATTTAACAAATACACAGCCGTGATTTAACAAATACATAGCCAGTGATTTAACAAATACACAGTCAGTGATTTAACAAATACACAGTCAGTGATTTAACAAATACACAGTCAGTGATTAACAAATACACAGTCAGTGATTTAACAAATACACAGTCAGTGATTTAACAAATATGCAGCCAGTGCTTCAGCAAACATGCAGCCAGGTGTTTTAACTCTTAGAAGTCCTTGGTTTTTGAAAAAATTAGTTCAGGATATTACATATTTGTGGACAATCACAGAAATCAATCTTTGGTCTAAAGCCAGGCTTATTATGTATTGCTGAATAGGGAATTGACGTTGATGTTTTTGGAATTAGAATGTGTTTGCTTAATAATCTGGCCTAGTTTTTTTGCTACTAAAAATAAACGCTGACCTAAAAACACACTACACAAAAAATTACCAAGAAGGGGAAAAAAAAGCATTAATATTATTATCAAAATCTTTAACACAGTCATTTACAAGATTCATTTTTACATAAATTAATGAAAATACTTTGAAAAAAACAGTTAGCAGTATACATTTTAAAAATGCATGTAAAATTGACCAACAATAGTCAAAATGCTCACTGTTATATAGACACATCCACAACAACACACTTAATGTTAGAAGTGAAGGATTTTCATTTGAAAAGAAAACATTATTATGCGTTTATATATATATATATATATATATATATATATATATATATATATATATATATATATATATATATATATATATATATATATATAGATACATATATATATATATATATATATATATATACAGTCGAACCTGTCTAAGGCGACCATTCACGGGACTTTCAAAAACTGGTCCCATAGGACAGGTGGTCCTGCCTCACAGGTTTCACATAATAAATAGAGCGATAAAAAAAATTTTATCCTAAGCACTATGAAAACTAACCTGCAAATCAGCGTAATCCATGAGTAGAACATAGTGCACATGTCGGTCTACAATAGCCACTGGTTGGACACTTTTCATAAAACACGATAGTTAAACACACAAAAATAAAACACACATACACAGATTCCACTTATACTGTACATGTATCACTTTTGACTTGAAAAAAAATCCAATATGGTAGTCTGTTGTTTGACAGATGAAATAAACGATAAGTTCAATTTTTCTCTCAAGTCCATGATAACGTCTAGTATGTCAGATCTCCCGTTTGTTATTGAATAGGTGCGCAGAAGCTCCAAAGCATTATGTGCATCTGCGATAGTGTATGTTTTCTCAATGTCAGTAGAATCTTGTTCGTTGTCTGATTCACTATTCACATCCTCAGCAGCTAAAATTGCAGTGGCAGGAAGATCCCAGTTTGTTTCTATTGTGTTGCAAGTTTGGAGCCCTGAATCAATCCTGGAGATGTCTGTCAATTGGTATCCAAACAATTCTTTTGAAAGGTTATCCAAAGCAGTAGAAATTGCAGTAGAAACAATTTGCACGTCGGTCTTTGATGCAGATTCCATGTGCGTCAGAGAATATGCGTGTGTTTCAGCAGGACAATGAAAACCTGCTTTACAGAAACACTTAAGGATGGTTGAGTTGTCCACTTCTTTCCATGCTGCAGCAATCCAGTAGACTACATCCAGTAAATTGACCTGTTTCATGAGTTCGGTTCCGGAAGCATCCTTGTTTGATTCCATGACTGTGATAAGATGTAGAAGCTGTTTTTGTCTAAACTTTAATTTAAATGTCTGAATGACACCCTGGTCTAGGGGTTGAACTAATGCAGTTGTGTTGGGTGGCAGAAACTGCAGCTTAACATTCTGTAGTTCGATCTTGGGATGACAGGTAGCGTTGTCAACAAATAAAATAATGTGGCGCTTTTTTTTCTGCATCTTACGGTCAAAACTTTTCAGCCAATCTTCAAATATAGCTGCAGTCATCCATGCCTTTTTGTTGTTTCTGTAAATCACTGGCAGTGTGTTTATGTTGATGTTTTTAAAAATCCTAGGGTTAGCTGCTTTCCCAATCACTAAAGCCGGTTCTCGTTCCCCCAACATGTTAGTGCATAGCATCACTGTTATTCGCTCTTTGCTTTTTTTACCCCCAGCGCATTTTTCTCCTTTGACAAAAATGTTTTGTCCGTAGTCGCTTTGAAAAATAACCCGGTTTCATCTAAATTAAAAATGTCTTGAGCAGCGTAACCATAGCATATCTCGGATAATTTAGAAGTCCAGTCAGCCGCAGCACTCATATCTGAATCACCGACTTCGCCACATTGCTTACCAAACACAAGATTGTGTCTTTTAATGAAGGCCTCTAACCAGCCGTTCGATGCTTTAAAGACTGAGTTTTCCAATTCTTTTGCAAACTGTAAAGCTCGTTCTTTGATCATCGGCCCAGATAACGGAATTTTTCGTGCAAGTGCTGATTGACACCATTTCCAACAAAGTGTATTTATGTCTTCATTTCCCGTTTTCCTGCTATTCCTTCTTTTCATACTTGGTGCATTATTTTCAAAGTCATTCATATACTCGGCTTTTCTCTTTAACGTACGTAAAATCTGTGTCTTTCCCACTCCAAACTGTTCTGCCAATAATCGCGAACTTTTACCTTGCTGATTTTGTCGAATCACTGATATTCGTTCTTCCAGCGTTAATGCTTTTGGTTTTACACTTTTGACACTGGCCATTTCCTATATTGTGTGTAACACTTTTAAAATCGACAAAAATAATTCACTGAGATACTGTACATGTACATGAATACACTCTAAGCGGGCAATGACTAATTCTTTAGTTAATTCCTGTAATTTATACGGGCCACGCAATGGTCTACTCTGGTCTAGACGGAACCGCGAAGTGATGTCACTTCACGAATCATAGATCTGTGTCTGCACCAGTATTGACTGATAAACGTAACACGTCCCACTGTAATCTGGGACTCACTAAATACGGGAAAACATCAACACCTGTAGACACCTGTGTCGATCGTTTATGGCTCCTAGCGAGACGAAGGACTGGCTGGTCGTCGTAAACGGGATAAATAACATTGGCGGCGGTTAATTAGCCTGGTCTCTGGTCGCGTCATACGGTGAGCGCCGTAATCAGTGTTAGCATATAGTAAAAAACTCGGGGAAATTGTAGACCCGGTCCTATAACCAGGGAAACGCTTTAAACAGGTGGTCCTAAGACCAGGTTCGACTGTATATGTATTCACAAATGTTATAAAATAATTGTTACTTAAATAAGGTTTATACATCACGGTGACTTGTTACCAAACCTTTAGTTGTGTCCTTGTTTTAGCACAGTGCACAGAAAATAAAAGATCGTTATACCTCTGTCAAATAAAGTTCCTAAATGTTTTTTTTAAAAATACATCTTCTGCAAGCACTTAAAACAGAATTTAATTAGATTAATTTGACAATTTTATGTTATTCTCTTAAATATTCACTTTTATAGCATAAAATAAATTAGTAATAATTTATAATGGCATTTTTAGAGGGCAGCCGATCAGTAATTTTAGCACAAGTGCACAAATAACCCAACCTGGATATCTGATATTTATATACTGTGTTACTGGAAAAAAGAATTAATGAATATAAAAATAGCTAAGCGTCGAGACACCATTTAAAATGTAAATGAATTGTGACCTACATAGTTCTATTGACATTTCGAGCCGCAGGATTGAAAACTATCTTTCTATCTATTGACTTTTCGAGCCGTAGCCGGCCCATAGGGCGTAGGCCAAGATACACCATCTCCTATCTGAATTTTTGTTCTAGCAGTTTTCTTTTAAAGATATTTTATCAAATCTCGCCATTTGTCTCTGTTCTGTGCAAGCAGTTCTATCTCATTGAGGGAGCCAAATCCTGCTGCTCTTGCCTCTGTCATCAATGTTCTTCTCAGTGTCTCTCTGGGTCTTCCTCTTTTCTCTTACCTGTTGTTTCCCATATGAGGGCTTGCTTTGCTATTCGGTTATTATCACTTCTCATCACATGTCCAACATATGACCATCATCTTTTCTTTATTACTGAAGATATTGGTGGGTGATTGGCGATTTCTCTAATTTCCTCGTTTGTTTTGAATTAGTTCGACGCTATACCAAGTTAACAATTACTTACTGTAAATATATTGAAATGCTTTTCTTTGGAGCAGTTTGAGAGGTTCTTCATCAATAATACTGTCTAGAAGTAAGACTTTCTCTGATAGTGAATCCAGGTCACAGTCACAAGTCACATGACCACTTGCCATTTTTTGTCTGAAATCTGCACCTAAAATGTGAAACACACTTAATGACATCTCTTAAAACACACTTAATGAAATCTCCCAAAACACACTTGATGACATCTCTTGAAACACACTTGATGACATCTCCCAAAACACACTTGATAACATCTCTCAAAACACACTTGATGACATCTCTCAAAACACACTTGATAACATCTCTCAAAACACACTTGATAACATCTCTCAAAACACACTTGATGATATCTCCCAAAACACACTTGATAACATCTCTCAAAACACAATTGATGACATCTCCCAAAACACACTTGATGATATCTCCCAAAACACACTTGATAACATCTCTCAAAACACACTTAATGACATCTCCCAAAACACATTAGATGCTATCTCCCAAAACACACTTGATGCTATCTCCAAAAACACACTTGATAACATCTTTCAAAACACACTTGATGACCTCTCTCAAAACACACTTGATGACCTCTCTCAAAACACACTTGATGCTATCTCCAAAAACACACTTGATGCTATCTCTCAAAACACACTTGATAACATCTCTCAAAACACACTTAATGACATCTCCCAAAATACACTTGATGATATCTCTCAAAATACACTTGATGACATCTCCCAAAACACACTTGATGATATCTCTCTTTGGCATTTACCCAGTGACTACTAAAGGAGACTTTGGGGCTTCGATAGCCTAAAACACACTTGATGACATCTCTCAAAACACACTTGATGACCTCTACCAAAACACACTTGATGACCTCTCCCAAAACACACTTGATGACCTCTCCCAAAACACACTTGATGACCTCTACCAAAACACACTTGATGATATCTCTCAAAACACAGTTGATGACATCTCCCAAACACAGTTGATGACATCTCCCAAACACACTTTATGACCTCTCCCAAAACACACTTGATGACCTCTCCCAAAACACACTTGATGATATCTCTCAAAACACACTTAATGACATCTCCCAAAATACACTTGATGACATCTCCCAAAACACACTTGATGATATCTCTCTTTGGCATTTACCCAGTGACTACTAAAGGAGACTTTGGGGCTTCGATAGCCTGATACACACTTGATGACCTCTCCCAAAACACACTTGATGATATCTCTCAAAACACACTTAATGACATCTCCCAAAATACACTTGATGACATCTCCCAAAACACACTTGATGATATCTCTCTTTGGCATTTACCCAGTGACTACTAAAGGAGACTTTGGGGCTTCGATAGCCTGATACACACTTGATGACATCTCTCAAAACATGTATGATGACATCTCTCAAAACACAGTTGATGACCTCTCCCAAAACACACTTGATGATATCTCCCAAAATACACTTGATGACATCTCCCAAAACACACTTGATGATATCTCTCTTTGGCATTTATCCAGTGACTACTAAAGGAGACTTTGGGGCTTCGATAGCCTAGTTGGGAAAACCACCCAACTGGGCTACTGACATTCGGAGAACTCATGTTCAATTTCTGCTGGAAGCAGTGTGAGTTGTACTTGTGGTTGGAAAAAAAAT
The DNA here is from genome assembly GCA_032433765.1 of Megaustenia siamemsis. Taxonomy (NCBI): domain Eukaryota; kingdom Metazoa; phylum Mollusca; class Gastropoda; order Stylommatophora; family Ariophantidae; genus Megaustenia; species Megaustenia siamemsis. The sequence goes on from JAVIAB010000117.1 coordinate 67,888,727, forward strand.
TTACTTTTTGCCATATCTATTCTTTTGTTTATTTCAATTTTACATTTTCCATCACTGGATAGTATGCCCAAGGTAGGTGTAGCTCTGAACTGTCTCCAGGTGTATTCCTTTAACTTTGATATTTATTTGTAGGTCTTGAGAATTTTCTTTCCACATAAACATAGTTTTAGTCTTTTTTGATATTCATATCTAATCCATATTTTTTGCTTGTCATGTTTATTTCATTAAGCAATTGTTGAATATCTTAAGGATTTTTTGCTAGTAATACAGTATTGAACAAGCCTTAAATGGGTACCAGATTTTTTTCTGGGAAAGTAAAGCACCATGGGCGTAATACCGACCACATTACCCCAAAAATCATGTGCTGAAGGTCTGTAAAATATAGGGTCACTAACACCATATTTCCCTATATGCCACTTGGCGTGACGGGGGTACTTTACCTCTTTTTTTTTACTTAATACAGTATTGAACAGCTTCTCTTATGACTAAATCTGTCGATATTGGATAGACAAATGAATTTGTGGTGCCTGGCCTCATCTTCTTTCACCTGACCTTTTATTTTCCAAATTTAACATTAACACTTCTTTGAATGTTACTGTGCTGTTTTTTATTCTTGTTCTTCATGTGCTATAATCTGACGCCAGATTTTATCAGTTTCTTTTGCTGAAAGAGAACTCACTCAAGGAAGCCCTGCAAACATTCTTGGATCTCAGTACTGGTCTGTCTGTTGGTCTCTTTCCATCCCTAAGTTCGCCATACAATATTTGTTTGGGAATACAAGCTTAGTCTTTGACTCCTAAGTATTGCATTGATGGATATGAGTTTGGCTTGTTGCAGTATGTTAGAGTTAGTTACTTTATCCTGCCATTGTGATGTTCATTATCTTGTGAAGGCAGAGTACATGGAAGCTGTTTTACCCTTTTCTCCCACCCTGCATATTTCTGTATACACATAATATACAAATTGCAACTTACAAAACTTATGTAATTTCTCATCACTTAGATGAGACAAGTAACTCCTCACAGATTCAGCATGAGATCCACTCTCCTGGTCTGCCTTAGAAAGTCCACAAATTAAAAAAACAAATAAAAGAACATAAGGTAATGCCAAAACAAGCACACAAGTTCATAGAATGACAGAAAACCTGATAAATTAGAATTCTAGAAGAAACTTGACAATATTTGTACATGAGGATGTATGCATCTGCCACTTTATCTTCACACTTTAGAACAATACTTCTTGGAAATGGTTTCAAATTATAACATCACATACAAATTAAATGATGATATTTTTAGTGTATTTATGATTATCATCATTTTTGTGTCATTTCCACCAGAAGGTTGACTACCTGGAAGCACCATTTCACTCTCTTCCTATCTTGTCTTGATGGTACACATTGTCATTAGTTTTTCTGTCCATCTCTAGATATTATAAGTCCTCTTTAATCTTTGTCTGCCTTTATCTCATTTACCTATTATTTTCCCCTTTCAGTTCATCTTCTTTCCTTCCTCATTTGCCTTTCAGCGTTGAGGGGAGATATCATTTGCAGTATTTTGCTCTTCTGTTTGCCTCTGTTGCTGTTATGTTTCCCAGTGTTTCTAATATTCTATCGATCCATCTTTTTCGTGGTCGACCCTTTGGTCTGGTATTCTCACAGCGTGTATTCAGGGCTCATTGTGTTGTGTTTTGATTACTCTGCCTTGTCACGCGGCCAAACTATTTTAGCTGTTGTTTCTTTATATATTATATGGCGAGGGCTATTCCTAGCTTTTATCTCAGTTCTTCATTTCTGATCTTATCTCTCAAGCTTTTTCCTGTCATTCGTCTAACACACTTAATCTCAGGAGAGGTTATTTTTCTTATTGTTCTTGCATCTAGGGTCCAGGACTGGCATTGGTAGCACAACGTTGGGATGAAGATTTCAGATTTCCCCTTTCAGTAAATAAATATAAATAAATGTATTTGATATTTCAATGAATTAGTTGTAAAGAAAATATAAAAGTGTGACTGAATGAATGAAACTGTTTGGCAGTCATGTAATCATCAGCCCTATCCTTGACAAGTCTGAGTGTTATTTCTTTCAGAGCTTAAATAAAAACCATAAAAGAACAACATGTGGTGCCTGCACTGGGCAGGCAGTCTTTAATCCAAACCTCTCAATTAAATGCTCAGTAAACTTAAAAAATGTGGAAATGCTTAACAGATAGATATTTTGTTTATTTCTTTCCTGATAGATCTGAAGGTATGAATTATTCAAAATAGTGTATACTTTATAACCAACCTACAAAGTGTAATTATTGGTGGCCACAGTAATGAGCCTTTACAGAAGAAAGTTGAGAAAAAATAAATTTTATTACCAACATCATATTTTGGTCTTGTAAGGAGAAGAGGGCAATTGGAATATATTGTGACAACTGGCAAGAAGTTGAGATAAAATAGAGCAGCACTGTCTAATGTAATTGTATACTGCAGGCACATCTGACTGATGGCCACCAAGATACAGGCACCATGTCACTATTGCGATAATAATAACAAAAGTAACATTCGCAGTAATATCACGATAATTAAAATTAAGAGATGAAAATTTAACCCTGAAAAAAATATCACTCATAAGTAAACGACAAAATTGTGAAATTCTAATTGATGTTAAAGTTGGGTAAGTAAAATTTAGTGACCGGTAAGTATGTTTTGTGCACCAAGAAAAGAGCACCTTGATGGACAGCGCTGAAATAGAGGGAAACAGAGAGAAAAGATACCAGATAGTTTTAGAGAATAGTTTGGTTGGAAGTTAACAACAGAAATGATAAACAACAAGTTAACAACAGAAATGATAAACAAGTTAACAACAGAAATGATAAACAACAAGTTAACAACAGAAATGATCAACAAGTTAACAACAGAAATGACAAACAACTGTAGAGATAGTAGGTTGTAAAGAGACGTGATCACCTACACCAGCAGGGTTGATGCTTGATGAAAAAGACAAACAAAGAAATAAACAACAAAAACTGTACTCACTCTTCTCCGAATGCTTAAATCAGACCTCTGTATCCTGCATGTTGAATTGATACTGACAAGTGTGACAATGAAAACGCTGAGTCCGTCTCCGAGAGTTTCCAGCGATAAAACTGGTGACAAGGCATAATTGTCTGCCTGATATGACCACAAGGTCTGTCCGTCAATTCCGCTTACAATCAATGTCTGGAAACAAAGCACAAATTGGTATAGTTGAAAAAACATATGTAGAAAAAATTAAAACAATCTGTTAAATAATGGACACAAACAAATTTTACTCTGTCCAAAGGGAAAAAATAACTGTCCAGTTTTGAAACAAAACAAACAACAACATAATTTTATTGTTTAGAAAAGGAAACTTTGAGATAAATCAACATGCAGTCAAGTTGTCTTGTTTTCAATCAATATGGTTTTTAAATCAACCCACAGGGAAAGAAATGATACATAAAAGATGGTGGATTTGTATAGAACAAATGCCTCAAAATCCAAATACTAGCATTACCAGACAAGCTCTTACCAGGAACCCACAGGGAAAGAAATGATTCATAAAAGATGGTGGATTTGAATAGAACAAATGCCTCAAAATCCAAATACAAGCAATACCAGACAAGCTCTTACCAAGAACCCACAGGCAAATGTGGGTTGCAGGGAAGACCTAGAAACAGATGGAGATGAAACCTTGAGACAGAGATTGCAAAGATAAATTGAACCAGAGGAGATTAGAAGAGACAGCAAAGGAAAAATAGGAGAGAACTTTGACTGAAGGTTTTTGCTTCAATAGAAAGTATAAATGGCAAGAACAGAACAATGTGGCTTTAGGATTTGCTCAAACTTGTGAAATTATTACTAAAGTATTTGTTGTTTGTTGTTATTTTTAAACTGGGGTTAAATAAGGATATATTTGATCACCCTTGTTATTTGGAGTTGTTATGGACTTCATAATGAAGAAATGCTGCACTGGTAATAAAGGCATTGAATGGATACAAGGAGACCATTTGGAGGACCTCGACTTTGCTGATGACATAGTTTTCATCAGCAGTCAGATAAAAACGATGCAGGAAAACACAAATGAACTATCATCAATAGCCAGCAAAATTGGGCTTAAGATCAATCATGAAGACTAAAGTCATGAAAAGCTTAATTCCAACAGATAACAAAATATACATGGAAAACAAACCAGTGGAAGAGATCGATCACTTTATCTATCTTGGAAGTCACATTGATCGAGAAGGGGATACAAGCAAAGAAATTAGAATCAGAATAGCTAAAGCAGCAATGTCTTTCAGAAGTCTTGAAAAGTTGTGGAAATTAAAACTCATCAGCACAAACACAAAACTTAGACTATTCAAATCAAATGTACTATCAACCCTTACATATGCATGTGAAAGCTGGAAAACAACAAGAGATATAGAGACACAGTTGAACGCATTTGAAAATAAATGTCTAAGGAAAATACTTGGTATAGCGTGGAACGAATTCAAAACAAACGAGGAAATTAGAGAAATCACCAATAAACCACTAATATCTTCAGTAACAAAGAAAAGACGATGGTCATGTGTTGGACATGTGATGAGAAGAGATAATAATCGAATAGCAAAGCAAGCCCTCATGTGGGAACAACAGGTAAGAGGAAAAGAGGAAGACCCAGAGAGACACTGAGAAGAACATTGATGAAGAGACAAGAGCAACAGGAATCGGCTCCCTCAATGAGATAGAACTGCTTGCACAGAACAGAGACAAATGATAAAATATCTTTAAAAGAATTGAAAACTGCTAGAATAAAAATTCAGATAAGAGAGGGAGTATCTTGGTCTACAACCCTATGGACCGGCTATGGCTCGAAAGGTCAATAGAGATAGATTTGTTGTTTACCTTATACAGACAACCACACACCCAAATGTGTCAATGGTCACGGAAAAATATGGACCTAGATCTGCTTATCCTTGACTTCAGAGTTCATTAAACAATGTTGATATTGACTATCACACTCCATCATATTTCTTTATCTGTTATTCCACTTTGTGAGCATACAAAGTCAAAGCCTATCTATTCTGTTATGCTGTTTTCCCATTTCTTGTATCCACATATTTTACTTTGATCACTGATTGTGCTGTAAAAAATGTTCTTTGCTACACCTCTTGATTAGGATGTGTACACACACCAACGTTTACTTTGTTGTATGATGTATAAAATATAGGCTTAACACTATGTTCCCAAAATGAAAACAAGGCAATAGTTGTATTACTTTTAACCATTAGTAAACAGTCAACAAAAGAACTGATACGATGCACTGTAGATAGAAGATTGTGGAGGGACATGATCACTTACGCCAACCGGTATGGCACATGATGATGACGATGAAATTTGTTTATGGCAACATGTCTATGTTCACCCAATAATTAAAGGAATAATTAGACCTCCCTGTCCTTCGCCCTCAAAAGAAGGTTAAGTTTGCAGTAGAACAGTGATATTTGTGCCTTTCAGCCCAACACATCTGACTTTAGCATGGCACTTTTGGGTAGAGGGTTGCTTTCCCTCTCGATTTCAACCCACTACTAGACTGGCTAGTCTGTTACTTGGGGCACAGTGAAATGGTGGAGTAGGGTCTGGATTGTTCTTGCTCACTGATCCTGACACAAACCATTAGCTATGATTCACTGACAGCTTTCAATTCTGTTGCTGAGTGGCACCTTAGCCCTATTATTCATGATATCATTTCATCTCTTATCCCTCTTTTTATTTCTCCTTGATTTGCTTGTCCCGCTCATTCTAGATGTAGTAGAGTTTATCTTTGTTTCCTTGTCTGTTTATGTTGTTGTCGTTTTCTGAAGAAGGCTGCTTATTGGTTGAAACATCAGTAATTTGTTGTGTTTTTTTTTGTAAAGCTGTTATCATACCTTGTGGGAGTGCACGCTACACCCACTACTTGCTCCTGATACCAGCTTTACCGCAGCACTGTAATTATTTGCCTGTTCCCTATTATTGCTACTTGAAACAAGGAATCTGTTGGTGAAGACAACAGTAACTTTCACAGACATGGCTTCACTGGAGTGCTCTAATGCTGTTGTGGTTGAGAAGCTCAAGAACTGTTTTAGTGCCAAAGGCTACTACTTTCAGGGTTTCCCAAAATAGACTGACCATGTAAAACTCAAACCTGTTAACTGTGGAACTTCACACAACAGTAAAATTATCACCAGCAAAATGTGAGCAAAAAAAAAGAAAGCAGAGGATTCATTACCTGAGAAATGTTACTGCTATCACAAAATTCTCTCTTTAGATGAAACATAAAGTCTACAACTGCATCAGCATTAAAATAGCCAGGTACTGGATTTCTGAAAATAATAAATGAAAAAAGAGAATAGCGGAGGTAGAGTGTTGGGCCAGATTTGGGATACTCTGTAAATTATGGCTGGCCTTGTGTGGAGAAAAATGCTTGGGATTTTTATTTAGTTTTTGGTTCACTGAACACAGCTGGGTGTGTGTGTAGAAGGGGGAGGAGTGGAGATAGTAGAGAGGAAACAAAGACGAGAGAACAAGGTCAAGGAGAAAAAAAGGAAAAAGACATTAAGACGAAGTCATGAGAAAAAATAAGGAGAGGATGGGTCAAAATGCACGGGGAAAACGTGAAGACCATGTGAGCAGTCAGGTGCGTAGGTGTAGAAGTGGGACGAAGGAGAGAATAGAAGAGTAAACAGACAAGAGAACAAGGTCAAGGAGAAAAAAAAAAAGGAAAAAGACATTAAGACGAAGTCAGGAGAAAAATGAGACTATGGGTCGAAATGCACGTGCAAAATACAAAGACCATGTTCAGAAATGAGTGGGCAGACAGACCCATAGGAAGTCAATTTTGATTGGCTGACAAGATCCAAATTTAAGACGTCAACACGAGCAGTGCATTCCAGCAGAGGTCAATCACCATGAGAACTGACAAGGGTGACAAGTATCGCACGGATGAAAAGTATCGCCACATAGCGCAACAACAATTAATAGAGCTCTATAAAACATGCAGTGTAACAAAAGAAACAAAATACTTCCAGGTACAAGTAGACCACTTAGTGCTTTCCCTTCGTTAATCATTTTTGTGAGCCGTTGTATACAAGGGTCCATATGAAACTTTTGGTCTGTTGGTACTGCATTGTAACAGGCATATTCATGCAAACAATTGAAGGTCAATGCTGTCAAATGCCATGAGTCTGTGTGTCACATGACATCATGCTGTCTACATGTGGTCAGCTGCTACAACCTTGTGTATGGGCTACACTTAGTATGATGGATGACAAATTTGAGAAATTCAAGTTATGTATTTGCATACAATTTTGAGTTTGCCGCTGGCAAATCTGCTACAGAGACCTTCATAATGCTTCTTTTGGCCATTGGTAAACACTCTTTAGACCAAACAGAGATCTCAGGCTGGTACACATATCTCAAGGCTCGTTGACTTTCTATTCAAGTTGATGAGCACACAGTGTTCTCTTCTTTACCAGCAAAATCTCAGAAAATGTGGGAAAAATGAGAGAATTGATCTATTGGGCCATTGTTGAACAATCCATCAGCTTCTCATATGGCTGATATCAGGTTTGGAGTCTGTTCAGAGCCTCTAACAGAAACCTGATCAGGCATCACATTTTTGTGAAGTTTGACCCTAGGCTCTTCATAACCGATCAAAAATAGGTGTCTTGACATGTGCCTTATGTTGCAAGAAACAGCTAATGATAAATAGAGGTGTCTTGCCATGTGCCTTATGTTGCAAGAAATAGCTAATGATAAAGAAACTTTCATCTCTTGAATCATCAAGACAGATGAAAATTGGATTTACAATTTAGAGTCAGAATAACAAATCACCACAGTGGACAAGCTCACCTTTACCAAGACCAAAAAAGACACAGCAGGTCTGGAGTGCAAAATAAAAAAATGCATGCTCATTTTTTAATCACTATCATAAATGTTCATACGTCAAGTCATTGTTTTCATAGAATTTGTTTCTTTTGTTGAACTACAATGAATTCTGAATTCCAATGCTGAGCTTTCAAGCGCCTGAAAGAAGATGTACAAAGAAAATGACAGAAACAATTGGCATCATGAACAACACACCAGCTCACACGTCACTCAAAATGAAGCAATTTTTAATAGAAAACAATATACCATATGGTCCCGTACCCTCCATATTCACTTGACCTAGCTCCCTGCCCCTCTCTCAATGACTTCATATTGTTCACTAAATTAAGAATAAAGCAGAAAAGATGCATCTTCAGCAATGCGGATGACATATCAGGCAGCTTTATACAGCCTTGAGGAAGAAGACATACACTGTGTCTTTGAGTAATGGAAGAGGTGCTGGCATCTTTGGCCATAATTATTCTTTCAAGAGGAAACAAAGATGATCACAACAATCGCCAGTTGCCATTAACAACGATCAAGGTGAAACAATGTGAGCCGCGATAGCTCAGTGGTTAGTGAACTGGACTACAACTGTCAAGGGGTACGGTTCGATCCCAACCGACGACTTCCGAGTTCACCCAGCCTTAAATGCATACCAGATTTTTTCTGGGAAAGTAAAGCAGCATGGGCGTAATACTGACCACATTACCCCAAAAATCATGTGCTGAAGGTCTGTAAAATATAGGGTCACTAACACCATATTTCCCTATACGCCACTTAGCGTGATGGGGGTACTTTACTTTTTTTTTTTTACTAAGGTGAAACAATAAATGTTTCTTCATGAGAATAGTGCCATGATATGAAGCTGTAGCTATGACAATTATCAAAATGAAAAGTTCTCAAAACTCACTTGTATATTTCTAGGCCAACAAAAGTCACTTGTATATTTCTAGGTAAACAAAACTCACTTGTATATTTTAGGTAAACAAAACTCACTTGTATATTTCTATGCCAACAAAACTCACTTGTATATTTCTAGGTAAACAAAACTCACTTGTATATTTCTAGGGCAACAAAACTCACTTGCATATTTCTAAGTAAACAAAACTCACTTGTATATTTCTAGGCCAACAAAACTCACTTGTATATTACTAGGCCAACAAAACTCACTTTGTATATTTCTGCCAACAAATATCACTTGTATAGTTCTAGGCCAACAAAACTCACTTGTATATTTCTAGGCCAACAAAACGTCTTCCCCATCTTTTGTTCAGAGTCTTGCCATCCAACAGTACCACAGATCCACCAGAGCTGGACACCAACAAGTCAACATGTTGTTTATCCTTATCCACATCCACTAGAATTGGGAACATCATCACATCTTCATCTTGACTCCTGAATATGACAGAACAACCTACCATAACATGGTCTTACAACACTTTGTTATAACAGGACAACCCACCATAACATGGTCTTACAACACTATGTTATAACAGGACAACCCACCATAACATGGTCTTACAACACTTTGTTATAACAGGACAACCCACCATAACATAGTCTTACAACACTTTGTTATAACAGGACAACCCACCATAACATAGTCTTACAACACTTTGTTATAACAGGACAACCTACCATAACATAGTCTTACAACACTTTGTTATAACAGGACAACCCACCATAACATAGTCTTACAACACTTTGTTATAACAGGACAACCTACCATAACATAGTCTTACAACACTTTGTTATAACAGGACAACCTACCATAACATAGTCTTACAACACTTTGTTATAACAGGACAACCTACCATAACATAGTCTTACAACACTTTGTTATAACAGGACAACCTACCATAACATAGTCTTACAACACTTTGTTATAACAGGACAACCTACCACAGCATAATTTTAAAACATGTTGATATAACAGGACAACCTACCACAGCATAATTTTAAAACATGTTGATATAACAGGACAACCTACCACAACATAATTTTAAAACATGTTGATATAACAGGACAACCTACCACAACATAATTTTAAAACATGTTGATATAACAGAACAACTCACCATAACAGGATTTTACAACACTTGGAAACAACAGAATAACCTACCACAACATGATTTGACCACACACTTTCATTTATGTTATATCTTCTTTCTCTGAGATCCTTCCATCCATCGTTCAGACAGAGATTCCTACTTCTCAATGAACCCTGTTGTCTGTTTCAGATATCCCCATAAAACTATTTCAGATATCCCCACAAAACTATTTCAGATATCTCCACAAAACTGTTTCAGATATCCCCACAAAACTGTTTCAGATATCCCCACAAAACTGTTTCAGATATCCCCACAAAACTGTTTCAGATATCCCCACAAAACTATTTCAGATATCCCCACAAAACTGTTTCAGATATCCCCACAAAACTATTTCAGATATCCCCACAAAACTGTTTCAGATATCCCCACAAAACTATTTCAGATATCCCCACAAAACTGTTTCAGTTATCCCCACAAAACTATTTCAGATATCCCCACAAAACTATTTCAGATATCCCCACAAAACTGTTTCAGATATCCCCACAAAACTGTTTCAGATATCCCCACAAAACTGTTTCAGATATCCCCACAAAACTGTTTCAGATATCCCCACAAAACTGTTTCAGATATCCCCACAAAACTGTTTCAGATATCCCCACAAAACTGTTTCAGATATCATCCCCCACAAATGTGCTGAAGTTGGATGTGTTGGGCTGAAAGGCGCAAATATAACAGTTATACTGCAAACCACAATATAACGCAGACACGTCCACTTAACATCCTTTTAAGGACGGATGACGAAGATGAATTCTACAGTCTACGAATACTCTAGAATACTTTAATCATCGGGCGATCGCAAGCAAGCAAGCATCCCCCACAAAACTGTTTCAGATATTATCTCCCACAAAACTGTTTCTTCCCAAAGGTATGTGACTCTTCCTCTCATGTCTGCATGCAATTTTGGTTTTGCAGAAAACTCATGACCTCTTGGCGGTCTTTTTTTTCTTCTGCTTATCATTTTAGAAACGATTATTTCAATAAAAATGTTGTTTATCTTTTTTATTTTGTAAACATCACAGTTTATTAAAATTAATTTGCTTACAATTTACAGACAAGCATAATGGGAAAAAAATAACATGGCGCTATATAGAGCCAATTCTAACCTATCGAAGTGATTCATGACAGTAGACAAGCAAATGAAAAGACGATTAGAGGTAACGGAGATGGGATTTCTCAGAATAATGTCAAGAGCTCCCTGGACAGCTGAAAAGACCTAATGAGGAAATTCACAGAGGCTAGAACAAAAACGGAGCTCCTAAAAACATCAGAAAGAAACAATCAACATTATCCAGGCACATCATGAGAAAAGGAAAGCTGGAATATTTGACTACAACTGGCAAAATACAGGGAAAGAGGTATTGCTGTCACCTAAGAAAGAAGATACTAGATAGCTTGGTGTCATGGCACGGTAAACAGTCAACAACAGAATTGATACAATGCACTGAGGACAGAGAATTGTGAAGAGTGAGAAATTAAACTAAATGTTAAATGTTTTTTCTGACAAAATTAATTTAATAAAATGTCAACAGCAAGAAAAATAATTAAACTTGTGTATGAACATAGTCTTCGAGCATAACAAACTGGACAAGAGACTAGGATGTATCAGTTTTAAAACAAGAGAAATGCAGCAAACTTAAGGCATTACAAACACTGACAGAAGTAACAAACATTGGCAGAAGTAACAAACATTGACAGAAGTAACAATCAGTGCAGCAGGTTAGAAATTGTTACAAAAAACTCACCTAAACAAAACAACCTGTCCATTATCATCTTTCTCTTGTCCCTGCAGCCAAGTGTAGATGGACAAATCAAGTCCAGTCAATGTCACACCAGTAGCTATGTGATACAGATCTGGCAGTGACACAGCCATCAATTTCCCTACAAGTGGAGTAGCAATGTCTTCTTATACACTCATAACAGTGATAAAATCATTAGCAATAAAACACTATCGGCTGTTAAATAAAAATAAGGATTTTTATTCTATTCATGAAAACAGTACTGGCTACTAAAGACAGTCGCAGGAATTGTTTTCATTATCTTTATTGACATAAATTATGCTAGTAAAGCTTGGGCTGTGCTCTTTGTACTGGAATAATTCCTTTTGTGTTTATTGCAAAAAAGACAAACAAAACAATAATAATATTTAAAAATAATAAATAAAAAAGCAAATTAAGTAATAATCACAGAGAACAAATAATTCCAAGAAAATAATTCTAAAAATATGTTCTAGAAAGCATCAAAGTCATGTGACTGAGAAATAAAGGCTTCAATTTATAACAATTATTGATGACTGACAGAAAACACTAAAATTCAGAAAAAAATGCATGTAAAATGAAGATAAAACGGTTTGGAGAAACTAAACTAATAGAAAGGCAAGACAAACTCCAACATTTCAGCAAAAGCCTTCATCGGGTTTACTCTTATTGGGTATTTTACAAGTTAAGTAACATATCTATTGAATACAAGTCAACATATGCTAAATCAGGATAACGGTGTTCGTAAATGCCATATCTATCCGGACCATATTATTAGATTATGAACAACATGGGTAATTGCTGGATAATATCAGAGCAATGTATCAAAAGTACAAAAGTAAGAACAAATGATGAAATGACAGATTCACTTGAGCTAAGGAGTGAGACAGTGCTGTGATTGTTATTCAACATGGACAGAAGAACAACAGAATCAACAAAACATGAGGATAAAGTCATTCCAGAATGTGATTAAAGCAAGAACACTGGGATGAAAACATAGATCACTTTTGTTTCAACAAGTTAGTTCTGGACTATGATCCTTCAAATTGGAGACCGCTTAAAGTTATCAAGTTCAAATTGGAGACTGCTTAAAGTTATCAAGTTCAAATTGGAGACTGCTTAAAGTTATCAAGTTCAAATTGGAGACCGCTTAAAGTTATCAAGTTCAAATTGGAGACTACTTAAAGTTATCAAGTTCAAATTGGAGACTGCTTAAAGTTATCAAGTTCAATTTGGAGACTGCTTACAGTTATCAAGTTCAAATTGGAGACTGCTTACAGTTATCATGTTTAAATTGGAGACTGCTTACAGTTATCATGTTTAAATTGGACACTGCTTACAGTTATCAAGTTCAAATTGGAGCTTGCTTACAGTTATCATGTTTAAATTGGAGACTGCTTACAGTTATCAAGTTCAAATTGGAGACTGCTTACAGTTATCATGTTTAAATCGGAGCTTGCTTACAGTTATCATGTTTAAATTGGAGCTTGCTTACAGTTTTCATGTTTAAATTGGAGACTGCTTACAGTTATCAAGTTCAAATTGGAGACTGCTTACAGTTATCAAGTTCAAATTGGAGCTTGCTTACAGTTATCATGTTTAAATTGGAGCTTGCTTACAGTTATCAAGTTCAAATTGGAGACTGCTTACAGTTATCAAGTTCAAATTGGAGCTTGCTTACAGTTATCATGTTTAAATTGGAGCTTGCTTACAGTTATCAAGTTCAAACTGGACACTGCTTACAGTTATCATGTTCAAATTGGAGCTTGCTTACAGTTATCAAGTTCAAATTGGAGCTTGCTTACAGTTATCATGTTCAAATTGGAGCTTGCGTACAGTTATCAAGTTCAAATTGGAGACTGCTTACAGTTATCAAGTTCAAATTGGAGCTTGCTTACAGTTATCATGTTTAAATTGGAGCTTGCTTACAGTTATCAAGTTCAAACTGGACACTACTTACAGTTATCATGTTCAAATTGGAGCTTGCTTACAGTTATCAAGTTCAAATTGGAGCTTGCTTACAGTTATCATGTTCAAATTGGAGCTTGCTTACAGTTATCAAGTACAAATGCCTGCACTTTTTTTATACCATACGTTTTACATTTAAATAAAGAAATGTTGCTAAAAGAGAAAATAATAATTTGCTCCTTCTTTGACAATCAATTTCTGCTATCCATATAAATCAGCAAGGGTTACAAAATGGACAAGATGCTAGAGGTCTTTGCTAGTTATCAGTCTGTTGTACAGGTTTACTTCTGTGGGCCATATTTTCAATCTTCGGCAGTTTAAGACTATTAAAAAAAAAAAAAAAGGATAGCCACACAGAAGGTAGCTAAACTCACCAACACATCCATATATAATGTAGACTTCATGTTGTTTTGTGACATACTTTACTGGTGATGAATGAGCATAGCCTCCATGAGGAACCTCAACATATCCACTGCCTATTGTTGCCCCTGTCTTACCCGACATTAAAACCAAGCGACTTGATTTCCCAGACTGACCCTGTTGGAACATTAACAAGTTGACCTTTAGTTGAGGCAATTCAAAGATTCTCACATCAAAAAGTTGAAAGAATTAAAGATAGAATCAATCAAGCAGACATATCCGTAACAACTCTTTGATATAATAAGGGACAAAAAGTAAGTCAATAATTCTTAGTAAGAAACCAGCAATGGCTTGCAATCCTTGTGATATCTTGCCTTGTTGTACAGCACAGTTTCTCCACTTCTCACATCATTTGCCATCCGTGGCAACCTTTTTCATTCAAATTAACCATCTCTTTTCCCCTGTCTGTTGCCAGGTTGTCTTTGATCTGTCACATTTTCACTTTGGTGCCCATCAGCTAGAATTGTTTGATGGTGTCACAAACTGGAACCATCCAGAGACAAGTTTGAGAATGTAGAAGATTCATCACATCAGGCTTTTTAAGAATGTAGAAGATTAATTACATCAGGCTCAGAGTGAATCAAGTAGCTGTGATAAAGTAAGTAAAGTACCCCCGTCACGCCAAGTAGCGTATAGGGAAATATGGTGTTAGTGACCCTATATTTTACAGACATTCAGCACATGATTTTTGGGGTAATGTGGTCGGTATTACGCCCGTGCTGCTTTACTTTCCCAGAAAAAAATCAGTTACCCATTTAAGGCTGGGTAAACCCGGAAGCCGTCAATTGGGATCGAACCCTACCCCCTTGTCCTTTGTAGTCCAGTTTACTAACCACTGAGCTATCGCGGCTCCTTAGCTATGATAAACAAGTAGAAATTGGTTGAATAGTGAGGAGAGTTTTTTTTGTTATTGTCATATAATATTTCAATACTCACTTGTCAATCAATTTCTATGACAGTGCCAGAAATAAAACTTGAATACTCACATGTCAGTAACTTTCTTTGACAGTTTTCTTCTTCTTCTTCTTTATCAATATTCACAAAATCTGTACCTTTTGACCTGGCACATCCGTTTCCAGCATGGACAGATTTTTTTTTTTAATTGCTTAACAACTATTCCCAGACAATGATCATTTTGGCCTACTTAAAAAAAAATGTTAACTGCCAAGGGTTCTTTAATGTGAACCAAATGTATACTGGGCCTCTTGTTTTTTGTTGGGATCTATGGAGGTTAGACATTAAATGTCACTACATCAGAGACCAGGAGGAGGATAATACCATAAAGAAACCATTGATCTTCTTCTTTCCTTCCTCATTTGCCTTTCAGCGTTGAGGGGAGATTGCCATCTTTTGCTCTTCTGTTCACCTCTGTTGCTGCTATGTTTCCTAGTGCTTCTAATATTCTGTCAATCCATCTTTTTCATGGTTGACCCTTGGGTCTGGTGTTCTTGCAACGTTTAATGAAGGCTCATTCTGTTGTGTTTTGATCACTCTGCCTTGTCACGTGGCCAAACCATTTTATCTGAAATTTCTTTATATATTCTATGATGGGGGTTATTCCTAGCTTTTTTTCTCAGTTCTTCATTTTTTTATCTTGTCTCTCAGGCTGTTTCCTGTCATTCGTCTAACACGCATCATCTCAGCAGAGGTTATTTTCTTGTTGCTCTTGCATCTAGGGTCCAGAACTGGCATTGGTAGCACAACATTGGGATAAAAAATGTATTGTAGAGTGCCCATTTTGCCTCTAGAGTTATTTCATTGTTGGACAATAGGTGATAGCTGTCCAATGATTTGACAAGCTTTGTTGCATCTCGAATCTATTTCTGCTGTTTGTGAGTTGTCGTTCATCACTAGACTTCCAAGGTATTTAAATTCCTCTTCTTGTTTTAGTTTTCTGCTGTCTATAGTTATGTTGATGTTCTGTTGAATATCTTTGACAATCTGTTGTTTTCTTCTTTATAAAAAAAAAGTAAAGTACCCCCGTCACGCCAAGTGGCGTATAGTGAATATGGTGTTAGCGACCATAAATTTTACAGACCTTCAGCACATGATTTTTAGGGTAATGTGGTTGGTATTACGCCCATGCCGCTTTACTTTCCCAGAAAAAAATCTGGTACCCATTAAAAGCTGGGTGAACCAGAAGCCATCGGTTGGGATTGCACCCTACCTCTTGTCCTTTGTAGTCCAGTTCAGTAACCTCTGAGCTATCATGGCTGTTTTCTTCTTTATGCTAATAGAAAACCACTGATGCAAAGAGAAAATTCTCACCACCCGTAGTAGGATATGAACCTGAGATCTCCTTGTCTCGAGGTCAATGTCTTACCCTCTAGACCACTCAGCCCCCTACCTCTATAACAGTACCAGAATAATGCTGTAATACTCACATCTGTTAGTTTATCCAGATCTGTTCCATGTATCACCAGCATATCTAAAACTCCGTCAAAGTCTAAATCAGGCAAAGTGATGGCCCCATAGATATTCCATCCTGGAATGAAATGTGAGGACCAAGTGGTGCACTCAGGGTCCACAGCCCACAAAGTCTGACCTGTTGATATTATGGGCTTTTCCATTAATGTGCTGTTCAAATTTCACCAGGGCTTGAAAATGTGTAGTTCATTTAAAAAGAAAATAATGTTCTGCATTAAATAAATACATAACAAATCAGAAACAAAGAAATAGAAATAAAACAGTATGGTTAAAGCTTTACATAATTGAGTAAAAAAAAAAAGTAAAGTACCCCCGTCACGCCAAGTGGCGTATAGAGAAATATGGTGTTAGTGACCCTATATTTTACAGACCTTCATCACATGATTTTTGGGGTAATGTGGTCAGTATTACGCCTGTGCTGCTTTACTTTCCCAGAAAAAAATCCTGTACCCATTTAAGGCTGGGTGAACCCGGATGCCGTCGGTTGGGATCGAACCCTACCCCTTGTCCGTGGTAGTCCAGTTCACTAACCACTGAGCTATCGCGGCTCCCCACATAATTGAGTGGGCGACACAAATTAGAACGACATTTCAGCTCAATAGGCCTTCAGCAGGAACAAACATACATCACACACACAGATATGTATTTGATATGTGTATGTGGTGTATGTCTGTTCTATATAATAAGTGGACGACACAAATTAGAACAACATTTCAGCTCAATAGGCCTTCAGCAGGAACAAACATACATCACACACACAGATATGTATTTGATATGTGTATGTGGTGTATGTCTGTTCTATGTAATAAGTGGACGACACAAATTAGAACAACATTTCAGCTCAATAGGCCTTCAGTAGGAACAAACATACATCACACACACAGATATGTATTTGATATGTGTATGTGGTGTATGTCTGTTCTATGTAATAAGTGGACGACACAAATTAGAACAACATTTCAGCTCAATAGGCCTTCAGTAGGAACAAACATACATCACACACACAGATATGTATTTAAAATAAAAAATATAAATTGCCGAAACGTTCTAATTTGTCATCCACTTTTTACATAAAGCATTGACCATACCGTTTTTTTTCCTCTATACTTTATTCATTTCTCCTTATTAGCTTTACTGCAGCTTTGCATTTGTATGCTATTTATATTTTCTTTGCTTATATCCTCTTGCAATCTTGTGCGGCATCTTCCACGACTCTATGTCCATATGACATTGTCTCGAGCAGACAGACATGTCTGAAGCAAAATGTGGGGTGACCCCTAGGTCTTTAGTTAGATGAGACATACTAGAATAATACAACAAATAGATTACATACCAGTTTTGACATCAATTGCCTGGCAGGTTGAGTTATATCCAGTAACAATGCAGTCCATTCTTCCATCGCTGTTAACATCAATGTCCAAACAGTTCTGGTAGAGCACCATCGAACGTGTTGGAGACTGCCACAACTTCTGTCCATCAATTCCACGCAGAGCTACAACCTGACCTCCATGTTGGTATCGGTTACCTGTACAGTAATTCATTCACAACAGGGATATCACTAAATGCTATAATTAAGGTGAGATTAAATCAATCCACATAACAAGCCACTGATATTTTACAAAGTTCTCATCATGCCATTGATATATAATGTAAGCTTCCATTTCTGATTTGTGATAATTTGCACATTTTATATTTTTAATTACATGGATCCAGGTCTTTCTTTCTCTCTTTCTGGCATTCACCCAGCGAGCACTGGAGCAATATCCCCTTTACCATTCACCCAGTGGCTACTAGAGGAATGAATAGTGCCCTTTACCATCCACCCAGTGGCTACTAGAGGAATGAATAGTGCCCTTTACCATTCACCGAGTGGCTACTAGAGGAATGAATAGTGCCCTTTACCATCCACCCAGTGGCTACTAGAGGAATGAATAGTGCCCTTTACCATTCACCCAGTGGCTACTAGAGGAATGAATAGTGCCCTTTACCATTCACCCAGTGGCTACTAGAGGAATGAATAGTGCCCTTTACCATTCACCCAGTGGCTACTAGAGGAATGAATAGTGCCCTTTACCATTCACTCAATGGCTACTAGAGGAATGAATAATGCCCTTTACCATCCACCCAGTGGCTACTAAAGAATGAATAATGCCCTTTACCATCCCTTTACCATCCACCCAGTGGCTACTAGAGGAATGAATAGTGCCCTTTACCATTCACCGAGTGGCTACTAGAGGAATGAATAGTGCCCTTTACCATCCACCCAGTGGCTACTAGAGGAATGAATAGTGCCCTTTACCATTCACCCAGTGGCTACTAGAGGAATGAATAGTGCCCTTTACCATTCACCAGTGGCTACTAGAGGAATGAATAGTGCCCTTTACCATTCACCAGTGGCTACTAGAGGAATGAATAGTGCCCTTTACCATTCACTCAATGGCTACTAGAGGAATGAATAATGCCCTTTACCATCCACCCAGTGGCTACTAAAGGAATGAATAGTGCTCTTTACCATTCACCCAGTGGCTACTAGAGGAATGAATAGTGCCCTTTACCATTCACTCAGTGGCTACTAGAGGAATGAATAGTGCCCTTTACCATTCACTCAGTGGCTACTAGAGGAATGAATAGTGCCCTTTACCATTCACTCAGTGGCTACTAGAGGAATGAATAGTGTCCTTTACCATCCATCCAGTGGCTACTAAAGGAATGAATAGTGCCCTTTACCATTCACCGAGTGGCTACTAGAGGAATGAATAGTGCCCTTTACCATTCACTCAGTGGCTACTAGAGGAATGAATAGTGCCCTTTACCATTCACCCAGTGGCTACTAGAGGAATGAATAGTGCCCTTTACCATTCACCCAGTGGCTACTAGAGGAATGAATAGTGCCCTTTACCATTCACTCAATGGCTACTAGAGGAATGAATAATGCCTTTACCATCCACCCAGTGGCTACTAGAGGAATGAATAGTGCTCTTTACCATTCACCCAGTGGCTACTAGAGGAATGAATAGTGCCCTTTACCATTCACTCAGTGGCTACTAGAGGAATGAATAGTGCCCTTTACCATTCACTCAGTGGCTACTAGAGGAATGAATAGTGTCCTTTACCATCCATCCAGTGGCTACTAGAGGAATGAATAGTGCCCTTTACCATCCACCCAGTGGCTACTAGAGGAATGAATAGTGCCCTTTACCATCCACCCAGTGGATACAAGAGGAATGAATAGTGCCCTTTACCATTCACTCAGTGGCCACTAAAGGAATGAATAGTGCCCTTTACCATTCACTCAGTGGCTACTAGAGGAATGAATAGTACCCTTTAGAATTTACTCTTGAAAGGATGTTAAGTAGGTGTAGTTGTGGTGTGTTCTAACTTATTTTTGCTTTTAGCCCAGCACATCTGACTTCAGCATGGTATTTTTGAGTACCAGGTTGCCTTCCCTCTTCGATCCCTACTCGCTTCTCTAGACTGAATAGTCTATTTCCAGGACCACCAGTGGAAGGTTCAGCAGGATAAGCTCTGTTCTTCACTGATCCTGATGCGTGCAGTCGGCTGTAGATCTCTGACCGTACTGAGGTCAATTGCTGGACAGGCATCTTGGCCCTAAAAAATTTGATCAATGCGGCAGTTCTTCTTTCTGTTCCTTCCTTACATTCAGGTTTACTGATAAGAAGTGCATCTGTATGATAACCTTAAGTATTTTGTTTGGGCATTGTTTTTGTTGAAAGAATAAATATCAAATTAATGGATAAGAAACTAATTAAAACAAGAATACATGTCAAGCTTTATAAGAAGATGTTGAAAATACATCAGTCATGTGCTGAGAATGAGTGAAGAAAGACTCCCCCCATCAGGCACTCATGTGGAAACCAACTGGTAAAAGAAAACAAGTCAGACCAAGAGAATTGTTATGTGGAACAATGATTAATGAATTACTAGTGAAGGCTCAACCATGGGACTAAGAAACAACCATAACTAGCAGTAGATCAGTTGTGGAAAACTATGACTTCCACCTTATGTACCATCTTTAGCCAGAGAGGAAAATGAATGAATAAATTGTGTTTATTATTTCATGCAGTTTAATTGAAATAAAACCATATTTTTTCATTTAATATTTTTTGGGCGCCATTTTTTTGTTGTTGCTACAACCTCTACCTGGAGATAAGCAGCACTGCTTTGGGGTAATGTAGTCATCACTGAACTGCCAGGAATCTGGTCCATCCTGATCAAATAGACCAATCAGAACATCCTCCAAGCCATCATTATCAGCATCCACCAACATCACACTGCCTGCAGTCCCTGTTGTAGGGAATTCAACATTCAATCAGCTGTGATTAATCTCTGTGTCTATCTCTCAGTCAGTAAGGCAGGTAATTAATGATATATTATATTTGTATGTTAGTCAGTTCAGTAATAATGAATAGCTGTTTACAAGTCATTATATATGTTAATTCAGACTCTGCAGTTATGTCTGAAATTTAGTAAGCCTGGCAGTAGGTGTAAATCTGTCTTACTTATCAGCCATTCTCTCTAGACATAATTCAGTTCTGTCTAGCTATCAGCAATTCTGTCTAGATATAATCAGTTCTGTTTAGCTATCAGTTATTTTTATTTCAGTAAGTCTGTCGCTGGGGTGTCCGGTTAGCGCAATCGATAGGCGGTTGGCTTACCACGGCAACAGCCGGTTCGTAATCCTGGCGAGGACACCTGGGTTTTACTAATTCCCTAAAAATTAGTAGGAGCCGCGATAGCTCAGTGGTTAGTGAACTGGACTACTACGGAGGGGTTTCGATTTTCATGGGTACCGGATTTTTTCTGGGAAAGTAAAAGCAGCACGGGCGTAATACCGACCACATTACCCAAAATCATGTGCTGAAGGTCTGTAAAATATAGGGTCACTAACACCATATTTCCCTATACGCCACTTGGCGTGACGGGGGGTACTTTACTTTTTACTTTTTAAGTCTGTCGCTGCCCATCTTCCATTTAATAAGTCTTTTATCTGTTTGTAAGCCAATGCATCTACCAACAAGTTAATCTTGATTTCTCAGTCTTTCTACCGACTAGTTATTTTACTTTATATACACTTCACAACTTTCTAAAAACATAGAGGCCAAGCTCAAAGTACTCACAAGTCAAATTAAATATCTGGACCCAGTCTGGAGTTGTCTTCCCTCTGTGAACATCTGTCACAATGCCATGGTTGTATGCATGGTTAAGTACAGGGAACAAGACTGCTGTTATGACAACTAGCAAGATTACCAAAAGGACAGCCACCAGCAGACACATTTGACGGCCCCGTCCCTAGAATGTAGCATTGGTATATTCAATAAAAAACAGGTGGAAACAGGAGAACCAGCTGATAAATCAAATGTTATACACGGATATTTTTCTAACACCACAGACCATAAAGGGGCTGGGTGATCTAGAAGTAAGACCTCTAGACAGAAAGGTCCCAGGTTTGATTTCTACCACAGGCAGTGGAGTTTAAAAACAAACAAAAACTGGTTTCTTCATGGCTTTACCCTTCCCTGGTCTCTGGGTAATAAGATCTGACATCTAGCCCTCTAAAATAAAAGAGAAAAACAAAAGGTCCTGTGTGCATTCTGTGCATGTTAAAAAATCCCTTGGCAATTGGAACAACAAAAATGGCCCCTGCCCAGGGAAATTTAATAGAAAAAATCTACCCAAAACGTTAAAATTCTCGATGATAAAAATTATGAGAGTACCTCTAAATTCCGAGAATATTTGGGAGATTCCTAACTGTTTTCTTTGTTTATCACTTTAAATTTGTGTCCATCAAACTGACTCCCACCATACATCTGACACATTCCACTTCAGAACCCAGCATTTAAGTTTGACAATGATATCACAAAGTTGTGATGAAGATACCCTTTATTGAAATCATTACACTAATATTAATTATTAAAATAAGTCAAAGTTGCACATAAAATATAAACTTGATTTCAAAATTGTAATTAACATTAAATTAACCTACAGTCTAAGTCAAATTACACATCAAATTAACCTACAGTCTAAGTCAAATTACACATTAAATTGACCTACAGTCTAAGTCAAATTACACATTAAATTAACCCGTAAAATATATAACATATATAACACATGTAATAAACAATTGCATGTAACATTCCTCTTTTTCTCCCTCTCAACTCCCTGTGGAGTATAAGTCTTCAACAAATACTTTCCAAGCCGTCCTATTGCTTGTCATTCTTTTAAGATTGTTCCATGTCTTCTCCATCCTCTTCATCTTTGCTTCCACCTGTCTTCTCAAAGTATATTTTGATCTTCCTCTTTATCTCCTCCCCTGGGTTTTAAAAAAAAAGGCTAGTTGTACAATGCTTTCAGTTGGCTTCCACAGTGAGTGTCCTATCAAGCATCATCATCATTGTCATTTCTCTTTGTTCACTGATATTAGACTGTACTTTCCCATAATTCCATGTTAATGATTGTGCCCTGCCATTT
The DNA here is from genome assembly GCA_032433765.1 of Megaustenia siamemsis. Taxonomy (NCBI): domain Eukaryota; kingdom Metazoa; phylum Mollusca; class Gastropoda; order Stylommatophora; family Ariophantidae; genus Megaustenia; species Megaustenia siamemsis. The sequence goes on from JAVIAB010000117.1 coordinate 67,911,789, forward strand.
CCATAGTTTTATTCTGCAGAGGCATCCATTAATGAAGGTCTGTACCTTCGTTATTGCATGTAATGTTAGTCCTAAGTAAATATTCTAAAAATAAAAAAACATTGCATTTAGCTTTTACAGTAACACTTAGAATTTAAATAAAAATTACACATAACATAGAGTTTCCTCCATGTTTTAAGACATATGTGGAATATGGTGTTAGTGCCCATATTTTTAAATGACCAACAGCATGTTTTATGAGTAATATGGTCTGTATAACACCAGGCCACTAAGGTTCCCAGAAAAATAAGGCCAACTGAACCTTCAAACCACTGATTGGATGGAACTAAACATCTTGTCCTTAGTTCACTAACTTCTGAGCTATCTCTTGGTTAAATTTCATATAAAAAAAAAAAAGGGGTGTAACATTAACCCCTAGTTAAACTTAAATTGGAGCATGTAATGCTGTAGATGGATGTATTGGGTTGAAATATCATGGCTTTGCCATAAACTAGTGACAAAAAACACCCACATCATCACTTAACCGGTGAACACTAAGAAGAAAAAATTGAAGTCTCAGTGGCTGAGTGGTTAGTGACTTGCTTTGTTATCACAAAGGTCTGCCCAGGAGTTGTGGATTTTTTTCAGGATTGACTCCATTGGGTGCACCCAACTTCTAAAAATGAGTATTAGAGATTCTCTCTGGGAAGTAACAGTGTACACATAAATTATGCAAGAAATGTGTACGCATAAATTATGCAAGAGATGTGTATGCATAAATTATGCAAGAAATGTGTACGCATAAATTATGCAAGAAATGTGTACACATAAATTATGCAAGAAATGTCTACACAAAATTATGCAAGAAATGTGTACACATAAATTACGCAAAAAATGTGTACACATAAATGCAAGAAATGTGTACACATAAATAATGCAAGAAATACCACCCCAATCACCCAAAAATGTGTCGCTGGTCATGGAAAAATATGGTCACTAATACCATTATCTTCTTGCACCTGGCCAGGTGTGGAGGGAACCTTTACTTGATTTTAATTAAATTTAAAGTAACGTTAACTCTTACCAAATTCTGCAAACTAACTGGCTGCCTCACTCGAGGCTGGCCTAATCTCTCCAGCTCAAACACATTTCTATGATCCATGTTCGGACCAATGACCAGACGTGAGTCATATAAGACGTTGTCATGAAATCCTTCATCTTCATCATCGCTTGGAGCAATCTGCGATAGTGGTTGATACTTGATAGTTGCTGTGCTGCTCATAACTGCCTGAATTATAAAATTTATCATTTGGATCAATTAAATGCAAGAGGGGGGGGGGGGGGGAGATAAATCATATTTATCATTCATTCATTCATTTTCCTTTCGGGCCAAAAATGACGCATAGGGCAGAAATCACAGTTCTCCACAATTGACGATTTGTGCTAGTTCTTTGTTGTTTCTTAGTCCCATTGTTGAGGCCTTACAAGTAATTGTTCTGCGTAACGATTCTCTTCATCTGCCTTGTTTTCTTTTACCAGATGGTTTAAGCATGAATACCTGATGGGGAAGTCCTTCTTCATTTATTCTCAGCACATGACCGATGTATTTCCAACATCTTCTTATAAAACTCTTTTATCCATTTGTATGAAATATATTCCTTCCAGTTTATGTTTCAGATCCTATGTAGACATTTATTTTCAAAGTCACTTAATTTCCTACCTAAAGTCTGTGTGGATTTCCAACTTTCACATCCATATGTTAACACTGGTGTCACACAGGAGTTGAACATTCTAAATTTTGTTTACTTTAATGAGTACTTTATTTACCATATACAATCTTATATTATCTATGTTATGTGACATTAATTCAGATTATCACTTGTGTTGATGATACATTCTTATTACATGCATTTACTCTTTCATTACCCCGAAGCATTATTGGATCTGTGTTTCCTTAAACTAATTCTTCCCTACATTTTCCTGATTATTTTCTGCTGCTTTTGTAAGTCTCAATAATGGAAGAAGAAAAGAGCAACCATGCACATCAACAAACTCTGCAGTCAAACAACTGTACTTTTTACTGTACACATTAGTGTTTGCTGGCCAAACGGGCAACTATATTGATGTTACTGTACTGTAGCTCATAGTCTTGTTACTTTAGTGTTTGTTGGCCAAACATGCACCTATATTGATGTTACTGTGATGTAGCACATAGTCTTGTTACTTTAATGTTTGTTGGCTAAACAGGCACCTATATTGATGTTACTGTGATGTAGCTCATAGTCTTGTTACTTTAGCATTTGTTGGTCAAACAGGCATCTATATTGATGTTACTGTACTGTAGCACATAGTCTTGTCACTTCAGCATTTGTTTTAATCTTATTTCAATGTTTGGTAACAAGTTAATGCTTGGAATTATGGATCTCATGAGGACTTCACCAGTATCTGGTATTTTGCCCTTTTATTTTGAGCAATCTGCAGAGGTGATTCATATAGAAGAAGTTCAATTTTTTGCATGTCTGTCCATGTTTCACTGGCATAGAACAGTGTAGTGCGTACGTCAGTATGGTAGACTTTCAGTTTTAATAACAAACATGCAATATTCTACAATCTAGGGCTATAAATCAGTGATTGTAAATCTTTCAAATCTAAACTCAACAAACATAAGAAATTATGCCTAATCTGTATGTAAAGAGAAATTGTTAAAGAGATGCTCATACATGAATTATACCAGAAATATATACATAAACAAAAGTATTGCATAACCTGAATACAAATAAATAATTTCTTTTTTCCCTTCCTCGTTTGCCTTTCAGCATTAAGGAAGGATATAGTATGAGGTATTTGCTCTTCTGTTGGTTTCTCTTGCTGTTATGTTTCCTAGTTTCTCTAATATTCCATCATCCATCTTTTTTGTGGTCTGTCCTTGAGTCTGGTGTTCTCACAGCATTTTGCGAAGACTTGTGTCATGTTTTTGTCTGTCTTGTCTGTTTTATACATGGCTAAACTACTTTGGCAGTAATATAGACAAAGAGGGAGGAACAGGAAATGATACCAAAATAAGGATATCAAAAGCAAGAGGAGCATTTGTTGCACTGGGAAACATAAGGAAGTCCAAAGAAATTAGGTTAAATACTAAAATAAAAATGCAGCCTCCTGCTGCAAAGCTCTGTATAATGAGTTTCTTATCACTTAGAACAGATCCCATGTCAACTTATATTTCACACTTATCACATTCACATGTTTTGTTTTCTCTACTTAGAACTGGTGCTATATAGAGCCAATTCTGACCTATGGAAGCGAATCACGGACAGTAAACAAACAAATGAAAAGACGATTAGAGGAAACAGAGATGTGATTTCTCAGAAGAATGTTGAAAGTTCCTTGAACAGCTAAAAAGCCCAATGAGGAAATTCTCAAAGAGGTCACACAAAAAGGGAGCTCCTAAGAATCAATCAACATTTTTCGGGCACATCATGAGAAGAGGAAAGTTTGAATTCTTGGTTACAACTGGCAAAATACAGGGAAAGAGAGATTGCAGAGAAAAAAAAGAGAAATTAATACTAGATAGCTTGGCGTTATGGCATGGAATACAGTCAACAACAGAACTGATATGATGCATGGAAGATAGAAGATTGTGGAAGGACATGATTGCCTACGCCAACCGGTATAGCACATGATGATGATGACTTAGAAATTATCCCATGTGAACTTAATTTCACAATGGAGGAATTATTTTTCTCCGGCTTGGTATAGAACCGTTGATCAGAGGTTTAACAAGCCGCTATCGTAAAAACGATGTTGTTAATGAAACGTAGACCTGATACAGAATGTGTAAATTAGCAGTAGATAGTAGTGATAGTTTTTTCGGCCCTAAAACAACAACAAAAATAGGATTCTGGAATGTGCGAACCTGGGGTTAAACAAGGATGTATTTTATCGCCCTTGTTATTTGGAATTGTTATGGACTTCATAATGAAGAAATGCTGCACTGGTAATAAAGGCATCGAATGGATACAAGGAGACCATTGGAGGACCTCGACTTTGCTGATGACATAGTTCTCATCAGCAGTCAGATAAAAACGATGCAGGAAAACACAAATGAACTATCATCAATAGCCAGCAAAATTGGGCTTGAGGTCAATCATGAAAAGACTAAAGTCATGAAAAGTTTAATTCCAACAAGTGACAAAATATGGAAAACAAACCAGTAGAAGAGATCGATCACTTTATCTATCTTGGAAGTCACATTGATCGAGAAGGGGATACGAGCAAAGAAATTAGAATCAGACTGGCTAAAGCAGCAATGTCTTTCAGAAGCCTTGAAAAGTTGTGGAAATCAAAACTCATTAGCACAAACACAAAACTTAGGCTATTCAAATCAAATGTACTATCAACCCTTACGTATGCGTGTGAAAGCTGGAAAACAACAAGAGATATAGAAACAAAATTGAACGCATTCGAAAATAAATGTCTAAGGAAAATACTTGTATAGAATGGAACGAATTCAAAACAAACGAGGAAATTAGAGAAATCGCCAATCAACCACTAATATCTTCAGTAATAAAGAAAAGACGATGGTCATACGTTGGACATGTGATGAGAAGAGATAATAATCGAATAGCAAAGCAAGCCTCATATGGGAAACAACAGGTAAAAGAAAAGAGGAAGACCCAGGGAGACACTGAGAAGAACATTGATGAGAGAGGCAAGAGCAGCAGGAATCGGCTCCCTCAATGAGATAGAACTGCTTGCACAGAACAGAGACAGATGGCGAGATTTGATAAAATATCTTTAAAGAAAACTGCTAGAACAAAAATTCATATAGGAGAAGGTGTATCTTGGTCTACGCCCTATGGGCCGGTTACGGCTCGAAAGGTCAATAGATAGATAGAACTTAATTTCACAACTATCACATTCACATGTTTTATCTTTTCTACTTACTTCGACTTAGAGATGGTCCCATGACAGACTAATTTCACAACTATCACATTCACATGTTTATCTTTTCTACTTACTTCGACTTAGAGATTGTCCCATGTCAGCCTAATTTCACAACTATCCCATTAATGTATCAAACAAATCTACAAAACACCCTATTCCAGAAGCTGAATACAGTGTATTTTAATGCACAGAGTTCAGAATCTAAATCTTTCCAGCACACACGCCCCAGACAGCAAAATAGTGGAAATGACACAGACAATAATGATGCTGCTGGGCGTAGCTGTGACATTTACAAGTTATAAATTTAACTGCATCTCTGATTGGCTTGGAGCACTGAGGTCACAGATGTAAGGATATTGTGGTTACCTAACTGGTGTTGCAGTGCATGGTCTATGGAGCAAACTCTGCCCACTTGCTACCAAGTTCAAACAAAAAAAGAGAAAGAAAGAGCCTTATCGTGTCTTGAGTGTGGAAATATAGTGTTAGTGTACCTGTTTTGCTACCAGCAACATATTTTCGGGATAACGTTGTCAGCACTTTGTCAGTACCACTATCATTCAAGTGTTCATTTATGTTTAGGAAAACCTAGAATTCGAAACAAACAAGGAAATTAGAGAAATCGCCAATCAACCACTAATATCTTCAGTTATAAAGAAAAGACGATAGTCATATGTTGGACATGTTATGAGAAGAGATAATAACCGAATAGTAAAGCAAGCCCTCATATGGGAAACAACAGATAAGAGAAAAAGAGGAAGACCCAGAGAGACACTGAGAAGAACATTGATGACAGAGGCAAGAGCAGCAGGATTCGGCTCCCTCAATGAGGTAGAGCTGCTTGCACAGAACAGAGACAAATGGCGAGATTTGATAAAATATCTTTAAAAGAATTGAAAACTGCTAGAACAAAAATTCGGATAAGAGAAGGAGTATCTTGGTCTATGCCCTATGGGCCAGCTACGGCTCGAAAGGTCAATAAAATTAGAATTAGAAACCTAGAAGTCAAAAATCACAGATACCCATTTATAGCTGGGTGAACCTAGAAGCCATCAATCTCAGATGCCCATTTATAGCCAGGTGAACCTAGAAGCTGCCAATCTCAGGCAGGTACCCAAATATGGCTGGGTGAACCTAGAAACCATAAATCTCAGGTGCCCATGTTTTGCAGTATAAGTATCTGAAGAGGTTTTGTACAAGATGGATGATGCTAACAAATCAATACAGTGGTAAACAACAACACACACTACTCACATATCCAAACATTAAAATAGCAACAAAACAACAGAGTATTCTTGAACTTCAATGGTATCTTCTTTCTCATCTTGTGTTCACCTGACGGCTAAAATAATAGTTGATCTCCTGGATAATTTTGGTTCACTGATCCCGATGAAAGCTATCATCCCTCTTCACCATCCATACCTTAATAGTTTGCTAAGTTGGCATAAATGTGCTGTCACTGTTTGCAAAAAAAAGCTATGATTCTTGAACCTTTCAGCCCAACATATCCATCTTCATCACAGTATTTTGAGCACCAGGTTGCCCTCTCTTTCGATCCCTGCTCACTTGGTCAGACTAGACTGGTTAGTTTGTTGCTTGAGGCACCACAGTGAGGTGGAGTAGGGTTTTAGATGGTTCTGGTTCACCAATCCTGGTGCAAGCCATCAGCTTTGAGGCTCTAGCAGTTTCCAGCTATGAGCTGTACGGACACCTTACCTCCACTGATATCAATTTCAAACATGGTCATTAAACACCAATACCATAATAGTCACACCTGTACCATATGTATGTGGATAGTACATGATAAAGGACTATCTGCAATCAGGACCACATTTATACTGCAATATTCACATTTATACCAAATATAGTAACATAATTCCTTACATTTGCGTGTGAGTGAGAGCTGGAAAACTATAAAAGACATGGAAACAAAGTTCAATGCATTTGAAAATAAGTGTCTAAGGAAAATACTTGGCATAGCGTGGAACGAATTCAAAACAAGTGAGGAAAATTAGAGAAATTGTCAATCAACTACTAATGTCATCAGTAATCAAGAAAAGATGTTGGACATGTGATGAGTAGAGATAATAACCGAGTAGCAAAGCAAGCCCCCAAGTGGGAAACAACAGATAGGAGGAAAAGAGGCCGACCCAGAGAAACAATGAGAAAAACATTGATCAGGGAGGCAAAGCCAGCAGGAATCGGCTCCCTCAATGAGATCGAGTTGCTTGCACAGAATAGAGACAAATGGTGAGATTGATAAAAGATCTTTGCAAGAACTGAGACTGCTAGAAATAAATTTAGAAACAGGGAAAGAGTATCTGAGTCTATGCCCTATGGGCTGACTATGGCTCGAAAGGTCGATACTTACATATATAGCAACAGAAGACAGTACATCAATACAGAGTCCAACAAAACAATGTTTACACACTTCAACTGCCATCTATGGACTTTGTTTAAATTGGATCAAATTACAGTAACAATGTGCAGTATAATGTTTTCTTAAAAGATATCTTTACTCGCATGACTATAGAATCAAGAATATGATGTGTACAACTGTAAATGTGAGGCAGGTGACTATGCGTACCATTGTACTGTGATATGTACAACTGTAAATGTGAGGTAGATGACTATGCGTACCATTGTACTGTGATGTGTACAACTGTAAATGTGAGGCAGGTGACTATGCGTACCATTGTACTGTGATGTGTACAACTGTAAATGTGAGGCAGATGACTATGCATACCATTGTACTGTGATGTGTACAACTGTAAATGTGAGGCATATGACTATGCGTACCATTGTACTGTGATGTGTACAACTGTAAAACAATATTCAGTTTATACATCACATTTACAATCGTACACATCACATTCTTGATGCTACAGGCACAAGAACAATGACATCTTTTATGAAAGCATCATACTACACATTATTGCCATAATTCTATCCCAGTTTGAAAAAAAAGGTCCATAGAAAGCATCGGTAAAAGCAAGTGTATCTATTTTTTGGCAGATTGTATTGCAACAGAGGGCACAATATTGGCACTGCACTGGCAATTAATTAATTATTATTAATTACATTAATATTTTATATTTATAATATATTTTTTAATTATTATTAATTATGTCAATAAAGCGACAAAAGTTGTTCAAGAGCAAAAAAAAAACAAACAAAAAAAAACTAGTGAATATAAACTTTACAAAGAGAACAGGTTTCTATCTATCTATTGACCTCTACAGCCATAGCCGCCCCATAGACCCAGATACTCTTTCTCTTATCTAAATTGTTATTCTAGCAGTTTTGAATCCTTGTAAAGTAAAGATCTTTTATCAAACCTTGCCATTTGTCATGAACAGGTTTACAAGCAAGCAAACTCATTCCATTTTTTTTTGCACAAATATTTATGTTTCCTAAATATCAACCCATCTTTTCTGCAAAATGGAAATCTGTTTACTTCCTTGACAACTGGGCCATCTAATATTTTTTTATTCATCATGTGCCATACCAGTTGGCATAGGCGATCATGTCCTTCCACAACCTTCTATCCATCATGCATTGTACCAATTCTGTTGTCGATTGTTTTTCCACGCCATGACACCAACTATCTATTATTTTCTCTCTTTGTCATCTGCGATCACTCTTTCCCTGTATTTTGCCAGTTGTAACTTAGTATTTCAACTTTCCTCTTCTTGTGATGTGCCCGAAGAATGTTCATTGTTTGTTTCTGATGTTTCTTGGGAGCTCCCTTTTGTGTTGGCCTCTTTGAGAATTTCCTCGATGGTCCTTTTTAGCTGTCCAGGGAACTTTCAACATTCTTCTGAGAAATCCCATCTCTATGGCCTCTAATCGTCTTTTCATTTGTTTGTTTACTGTCCATGATTCGCTTCCAAAGGTCAAAATTGGGTCTATATAGCACCAATGAACTCTCTTTCTCACTTCTACTGACATAGATTTGTTGCATAAGACGTTTTTCATTTTCTGAAATGCTATTTTGCCTGAGCTATTCAGCTTTTTATTTCTGTGGTGCATCTTCCATCTGATGTTATTATTGTACCAAGTAAATATTTTTATTACAAATTTCAAAACAAAGAGAAATGAAGAAAAGCATCTTATGTAAGGATGTCTACATAGAGCCTGTAAATAAGAACCATATGCCCAATATAGTCACAATGTAGTCTAATATATTGAGGTCTACATCTAGAGAGCACAAGTTAAGCAATCCAGGTCACAGGCAAGATATAGGGCACTTATGAAGGAATCATGTTGATGACTATTCTATTATATCCGCAGAACCAGTTTCAATGCAGTCAGGAATTCCCCATATCTGCTCCACCACTTGTCACAGCATTTCCCAAAATGCATCAGTAAATTCCGATGACAAGGTCGCTCTGTGCAAATCTTACTCGACTGCACAGATGCTGATTACAAACCTCCTTTGTCACCTCTTATGACATGTATAACGGGTTACAGTGGCTCTGTTCTTGTCTCCCCTCACTGTGAATGTCTCAGTAGCCATACGGGGGCAACATTGATGATTCAAGAAAGCAACTCAACTCTCTGTGGGTATGCTAAGCATAAAAAAAAATGACCATAGAAGAACATGGAGATGAAAAAGAAGGTGGGAAAAAAAACCTTAATACGTAGGGAGGTCAAAAAGTAATGCACACCAATTTTTTCTCGGAAACTATTCGGGCAAAATGTGTGAAATTTTCACAGATTGTAGTGAACATCCCCTTTACACTACCTATTTTTCAACATAATCTCCGTCCAAGCGTATTGCCTTACGCCAACGCGAAACTAGGTCATGAATGCCTCGTTTGTACCAAGTTTTGTCCTGCTCGCGTAGCCATTTTTTAACTGCACGGATCACATCCTCATCATTGTCAAAGTGTGTCCCACGCAGGAATTTTTTGAGTGGTCCAAACAGATGGAATTCTGAGGGAGCCAGATCAAGGCTGTAAGGAGGATGGGGCAGTACAGTCCAACCAAATTTGTTGATTGCTTCCCGTGTTACCAGACTTGTGTGAGGCGTGCATTGTCATGTTGAAGCAACAAATCTGCAGATGGCTTATTAGGCCGAACTCTGTGGAACCGATTTTTGAGTTTTGTCAGTGTATTGATGTAAGCGGTTGAGTTGATTTCTCACCTCTTGTCATTACATCAACAAGAATCACACCATCAATGTCCCAGAAGACAGTGATCATCACCTTTCCGGCTGATGGAGATGTTTTGAATTTTTTTCTTTTGGTGACTGCGGATGATGCCATTCCATTGACTGCATTTTTGTTTCAGGCTCATAATAATGTGCCCACGTTTCGTCACCGGTAACAATTTTGACAAAAACATTTCTCCTTCAACACCGAAACGCTCCAACAATTCAGAACAAAATGTTTTCCTTTGAACTCTGTGATCATTTGTTAGGCACCGAGGAACCCATCGAGCGCAAATCTTTGAATATCCGAGAGTTTTAAAAATTGCGATTGCACTTCCCTTGCTGACTGTAAGCTGCAATGCCAATTGCTGACTAGTGATACGCCTATCCTTACGAATAATGGCATCAGCCCGGTTTAACATGTCTGTGCTAGTAGCCGAGGCAACACGTCCAGAACGCGGTAAATCATGCAGCTCCACTCGTACACTTTCTGCAGCTTTATTCTCTGAACCCAGCGACTAACTGTGCTCCTATCGACTGCAGAACATTTGTACACTGCACACAGTCGTTTATGAATGTTTGCCACAGTTTCTTTTTCCGCAACCAGAAATTCTATGACAATTCGCTGTTTGTAACGGACATTGTTGACAAGCTCCATTTTAACGGTTCATAGATTGCGTAATATTTATCAGAATGCTGTGCAATTTGGTACACATAATTGGAACATGTCATATTCCAAGTGTGCAAAATTTCATATTCCTATCTTTATTATTAGCCGAGAAAAAAATTGGTGTGCATTACTTTTTGACCTCCCCTCATATAATAGACTTAAGGCTAGGAAAGATTCTAATCTATACTATTGTAATATCAAGGCAAAGATGGCACATAGGGCAGATATTCTAGACTCTCAATGTCCAACTAACTGTGCAACCAAGTGTCAGACTTTGCACAGAACCTGCATCGTATCTCACCACATGTTCCCATTCTAGTTGGGTCTTAACCAGGTGAGGGAGCTGGTGCCTGCTATTGTTTCTTCATACCTCAGTGTGCTTTTTAGTTTTTTCTCTAGGTCAGCCTCTTTTCCTTTTACTCTTTGGTTCCCATCTGAGGGCCTGCTTAAGATTTTTTGTCTTTTCTCATTACATGACTAACAAATGACCATCTTCTTCTCTGATTATAGATTATGTTTTTAATGGTTTTTAGAGAAACTCATTACAACAAGAAATGTAAATAAAAACATTAAAATTGTTTCACTAATTTGTATTATGTACATCAAAAGACAAAACATGCATTTTAATCAGAAAGTAAATAGACTATGCACAGCAGGTCTAAAAAAATAAATAAATAACATGGATGATTAAGTTAAAAAAAATTATGAATAAGAATAGGTAATGAAACAATCATCATCATCATAAAGTACCATGCCTGCTGGCATAAGTGATCATGTCTCTTCAAAACTTTCTAACTCTACAGTTGTTGTTTACCAATTATGTTGTTAATTTTCTATGAAACTGTTCTCTTAACTATTTGAATCTTTTCTCTCTGCTTTCCTCTATCTCTTCTTCCTTCAGTTTTGTTCAGTTGTCACTATATATATTTCTAATTATTTTCCTTCTCATTACATGGCAGCCAAAGTTGATGATGGTTTCCTTCTGATAATGAAAATGAAACTTTATTTTCCTTTGACAGTTTTTAGAACATCCGCATTAGTCTTTAGCTGTCCATGGTATTCTCTATTTACCTGCTCCGTAGAACATTTCTGTGACCTCTAGCAATTTTTTCTCTCTTGCCCCACAGAATAGGACTCACATCCATGCATCGAACTTGCCCACAGAATAGGACTCACATCCATGCACCAAGACTTGCCCCACAGAATAGGACTCACAACAATACATCAAGACTTGCCCACAAAATAGGACTCACATCCATGCACCAAGACTTGCCCCACAGAATAGGACACGCATCCATGCATCAAGACTTGCCCCACAGAATTGGACTCACAACAATACATCAAGACTTGCCCACATAATAGGATTCACATCAAGACTTTTCCCACAGAATAGGACTCACATCTATGCATCAAGACTTGCCCCACAGAATAGGAATCCACGAAGACTTGCCCCACAGAATAGGACTCACATCAAGACTTATCCCACAGAATAGGACTCACATCTATGCATCAAGACTTGCCCCACAGAATAGGAATCCCATGAAGACTTGCCCCACAGAATAGGACTCACATCAAGACTTATCCCACAGAATAGGACTCACATCTATGCATCAAGACTTGCCCCACAGAATAGGAATCCCACGAAGACTTGCCCACAGAATAGGACTCACATCCATACATCAAGACTTGTCCCACAGAATAAGATTCACATCAAGACTTGCCCCACAGAATAGGACTCACATCCATACAACATGACTTGCCCCACAAAATAGGACTTACACCCATACATCAAGACTTGCTACACATAAACACAGATTAATTTTGTTATTGCACTGACAAAAATGGATTGCAAAACACCTTTCTCATTTTGGAATGCAGCCTTTGCCTGAGCTGTTCTGCATCTTGTCTCTGTTGTACTACCATCCGAAGTTAACATTGCTCCCAGGTATTTAGATTCATTGACATGTTTTAATAACGTTCCATTTACTTTAGTTATGCAATGTAGATTTCTTTTTCTTTCATTGTAACCATATTTCTTTGTTTGCTGTTGAGGGTTGTTGTTGACGGATTGCCACGAGTTAATGCAAGCATGTTGCCTTTTGACTCATAAGATGTGGCAGGTCATAATGGCTTTCTTGACATTCCCGGCTCTTACTGGCAAGTTTGGATTTCGTCTGTCCTAGGCTATGCTGGGAAACTACTAGTCAGCCCAGAGGTACTGCAATACTGGGTCCTCTATATCAGTAACAGCCACCACTACAGTGAACACAGCGATCCTAGCTTCTGTTAGCCAGTCTGGTTTGACGCAGACTGTTATCAGGGGAGACCACGAGGAGGTAGAACTGTTAGGTCTTGGTCGGCTGATGGTGCGCCGACCCTGCTAGTGCGACCGCAGGTCCTTGCTGTTGAGGGTAATGCCATTATTTTGTATTTTCCCTCACTATAATGAAATCTATAATGAATTTCCAGAAATCATTTTCACTCTTAGTAATTAAGACGGTGTCTTCAGCATACCTCAGGTTATGTAATGATCACTTACTGATATTCCAGGTATATCCTTTATGGTATCTTAGTATAATTGAGTTATTTGTGGGTCATCATCATTGCACTCTAAACATGGCCATAAGTGCCCAAATCCCCTTCTCAGCAAGTCTCGCCCATGAAGTTTCTCGTTTCTGGCTGTGCCCATCTTAACTCCCTTCTCTTTCATCTGAAGGAATGACATGGACTCATGGTTGTTGAAGTCCTGTGCCCTCTCCATTTCCTGGAGGGCATTGATAATGTCCGCCTGATCCATTGGAAAAGGTGACCGCATGTATTTTGGACTTCTGCAATGACTCTACCCATTGAATACAGCCTGCCTCCACTTTTTTTTATCATGCTCATCGAATCAGTATACAGGTGTGGGTGTAGTCTTGTGACTCTAACCAGTTGAATGTGCTGCCCAATGCAATCAACTCCATCGTCATGCTACTCGTGGTCATAAACGCATGCACCACTGTCTTCTTTGACTATTCTGCCTGCCAACCATGTTGTTTATGCGCATGCACTCCTTTTTTGTCATATTACAAATGTATAGATGACTGCATCTTTCTCATCGATGTTATCCCAGATAAGACCGTTGACCTCTGCATTGACCACAACTGAGTTCAGTTCCCTACATTTCTTGTCAAATGTATAATCTTTGTATAATCTCACTATCTACTGTCCTTACGAGCTAAAGGCGGCACATAGGGTAGAAATTATAGTCTTCAATAATCTCTCAACTGTCAGACCTTGCATAGGACCTGCATTGTATCTCGCCACATGGCTATATTCTGAGCGAGTTGCTCATCTTGCTTTAATGCTCTTTTTAGTGTTTCTCTAGGTAGGCCTCTTTTTTTCTTTGTCACTTTATCTATAATCTCACTATAGCACACAAGAAATAAATCCTAAGATAGTACACACCTTTACCTAACTCAACTTTCCTTGATCTTGTTATTAAAACATTCACAATTGATTTGCAATTTTTATGGTCGCTTTTTGTTGCTAGTACATTTTCCTTATTATTCTTAGAACTTTGCTGATGTTATTAGTCCATGTTAGTCTTGGTCTGCCTCTGCCTATTTTACCTTGTATTTTCCCCTCCAAGATAACTTTTAGTAGTCTGTTGTGTCTTTTAACATGGCCCAAAAATCTCATTTGTCTGTTTGAATTGTATTTAGTAGTTCTCTTTTAATTTTAGTTGTTTTAAGACTTCATCATTTGTTATCTTTTCTTTCCATCCAATTATTCTATAAATCCACATGACATTTCAAAGGCTTCAATTTTCTGTTCTATTTTCTTGTCTAAAGTCCATGTTTTCTGCAGGAATGTTCATTATATATAAACATTTTGCCATTCTAATTCTTAGTTTTAATACTATAATAATACTATTATCTTATGATGTAAACACTCGGCGTTGTTTGTAATTTTACCTCCAGAAATCCACACAGATGTTCAACAATTGTTCATCACTATTTTACTTCTGGTTTGGTTTCTCATTTTTGGCAGGATATCCTTTATGATTCTTAGACCACTACTGTAGTTACCTTGTTAGTTTCAAAGCAAAATCAAAATTTATACGGATGAGTAAACCTGAAACTTAACTCGTTATTCGTTAAGTTAATCTGACTTAGTATAAATTAAAAAATCAACACAACACCACAGAGTAGAGTAACAGACAACTGCGGGTCCACGTTTCAAAAGTCTAAATCAAGTATCACTGTGCGCTGTGATACCTTTAATTTAAAAAGTAAATTATCGTCGGTTAAGTCTAAGTTAAGTTAAGTATAAGACTATATATAAACTATAAGTAAGTAATTTATTTAGTAAGCTTCTACTTCTACTTTGTTAACTTTGTATTATTATAATTATTGTTAGTCTTTAATTTTTGGTACTTACTGTTCACATAAAACGTAAAGGTAAAAGATCACTGCCAGCCTCCGTTGTGGTTGGCAGATATTTGTATAACAAACAAATAGACAAGGATATAAAAATACGGGGCATATAATAAGTCGAGAGGCAGGCATCGTATCCAGTCAACCAACCAGACCCAAGTTTTGATCATCAGCCAGCAGCAGGCCCAGTCAGTCAGAGTTGTTGGCCCTTGCTTCCTTCCGGTCATGTCAGTCTAGATATCTAAAGTGGTCATAAATATTAATGAGAGACTTTGAGATCAGATAACATCAACTATAATTTGTCAATGTTAGAGTAGCGATTGTGATAAAAACACAAACATAACGACAGCAAAAAAAAAAAAAAAACAATTAGTCTACACCAGAATTGATCTCTTACCATTTGGTTTAGCTGTCGACGTAGACAAGAAAACAGAACAGAGAATTGAAGCTTTGAAATATGGATATATAGAAGAATAGGTAGAATTGGACGGAAAGAAAAGAAAAAACGATGAAGTCTTAAAACAACTAAAAATGAAGAGAGAACTACTAAACACAATTTAAAAAGACATGCGATTTCTGGGCCATGTTAAAAGACACAACGGCCTACTAAAAGTAATCTTGGAAGGGAAAATACAAGGTAAAAGAGGCAGACCAAGACTAACATGGAAGAGTAACATCAAAAGATGGACAAATCAGTCTATGACAACCTGCACCATCAAGCAAGAGACAGAGCAGAATGGCGATCCATGGTAGCCAACCTTCGTTGCAGAGACGGCACTCGATGGTGATGATGAATATGGTGTTAGTGACCATAAATTTTACAGACCTTCAGCACATGATTTTCGGGGTAATGTGGTCGGTATTACGCCTGTGCCGCCATACTTTCACAGAAACAATCTGGTACCCATTTAAGGCTGGGTGAACCCGGAAGCCGTCGGTTGGGATCTAACCCTACCTCTTGTCATTTGTAGTCCAGTTCACTAACCACTGAGCTATCGCGGCCCCAGTACATCAGCATACCTGAGGTTATTTATATTATGACCTCCAATTATTATTCCAGACTTATGGATCTTAAAATAATCTCACTATACATATTAAATATATCTGATGACAGCACACAGCCTTGCCTGACACCCTGTTTTATTTGTTGAAACATTCCCAATTTCTTTATAGTTCTAATGGCCGCTGTTTGTTATCAGTACATGTTCTTTATTATTCTTAGATCTTTGTTGTCAACGTTTACGCCTTCTAAAATGTTGATCATATCTGGCTGCTTTACTTTTGTCAATGCTTTGGTATAATGTACGAAACATAGGTATAGATCTGTTTTCACCTCTATGGCTCTTTCTACTAAAGATCTTATGATGTATATGGCATTGCTCGTTCCTTTATCTCCAACAAAACTACACTCGTTCGTTATTAATTTCTGGACGACTATCTGTCTGTCTGTCTAATCTAACTACCTCCATACCTACCTACCTACCTACCTACCTACCTACCTACCTACCTACCTACTACCTTTCGAGCCGTAGTCGGCCCATAGAGTATAGACTCAGATACTCTTTCCCTGTTTCTAAATTGTCTTTCTATCAGTCTCAATCCTTGCAAAGAACTTTCATCAAATCTCGTCATTCGTCTCTGTTCTGGCAAGCATCTCGATCTCATTAAAGGAACCGATTCCCGCTGCCTTTGCCTCCCTGATCAATGTTCTCAGTGTTTCTCTGGGTCAGCCTCTTTTCCTCCTACCTGTTGTTTCCCACTTGAGGGCTTGCTTTGCTGTTTGGTTATTATCTCTTCTCATCACATGCCCAACGTCTTTTCTTGATTACTGATGATATTAGTGTTTGATTGGCGATTTCTCTAATTTCCTCGTTTGTTTTTAATTCGCTCAACGCTATACCAAATATTTTCCTTGGACATTTATTTTCAAATGCGTTCAACTTTGTTTCTATGTCTCTTGTTGTTGTCCAGCTCTCACATGCATACGTAAGGGTTGATAGTACGTTTGATTTGATAGTCTAGGTTTTGTCTTTGTGCTGATGAGTTTTGATTTCCACATCTTCTCAAAGCTTCTGAAAGGGATTGCTGTTTTAACTATTCCGATTCTAATCTCTTTACTTATATCCCCTTCCCGATGATACATAAGTAATGTAAAGTACCCCCGCCACGCCAAGAGGCGTATAGGGAATATGGTGTCAGTGACCATATATTTTACAGACCTTCAGTTCATGATTTTTGGGGTAATGTGGTCGGTATTTACTTTTCCAAGAAAAAAATCCGGTACCCATTAAAGGCTGGTGAACCGAAAGCCGTCGGTTAGGATCGAACCCTACCTCTTGTCCTTTGTAGTCCAGTTCACTAACCACTGAGCTATTGCGGCTCCCGATTATACATACTTGACCCATAATTAGACACCTGAATCATAGACACGTGACTCGCAAATAGACACCTTTCTAAACTCATAAATAGACACCTACCTAACTCATAAATAGACACCTGACCCACAAATAGGGACCGTCCTAACTCATGAATATACACATGACTCACAAATAGACACCGTCCTAACTCATGAACAGACACATGACTCACAAATAGACACCTTCCTAACTCATAAATAGACACTTGACTCACAAATGGACACCGTCCTAACTGATAAATAGACACATGATGACTCACAAATAGACACCGTCCTAACTCATATATAGACACCGTTCTAACTCATAAATAGACACATGGCGCACAAATAGACACCGTCCTAACTCATAAATAGACACATGACTCACAAATAGACACCATCCTAACTCATAAATAGACACATGACTCACAATAGACACCGTCAAACTTATAAAATGACACCTGACTCATAAGTGTCACCTGACTCACAAATACACACCGTCCTAACTCATAGACACTTGACTGATAAATAGACACCTGATTCATAAAGTTTGGTAATATTTTTTTTGAGCAGCCGCTGAAACCATTGAGAACGTCCCACGCCGTCGATATAATAATAATAATAATAATAATAATATAATAATAGCACAAATAATAATGTAATAATAAAAGGCCTAATAATGCAATTTTAAGACCGCCTGACGCACTGTCTTCAATAAATGTAGCCAGTCATTTGTTATCGACTTTTGTCAGATTTCTGCTTTTAACAGATTTCAGTAGCTAATCTTGTGCTTAACATTCCTTAATTGCCTCTTACGAAATACCTGGCATTTTTCTCGGAGTTCTTTGTTTGACCCTTCAAACTAACAACAAACACGGTGGCTTCTATAATTAACTGTTGAAAGACGTTGACCGTGTTGTGGCACTTAAGAGAGTAGGTGGCTGGCGTTAGCATCAAATACCTGAGATAAGACGATGTGTCAGGTAGTGGTTATAGCGTGGAGGTTAGGGTGCTCGTACTAAGTTGAAATCGCACATGTGGTAATGGAGTTTTTTTTTTTTTTCTTTTCAGTGATCTCTGATTTCAGGGTTGGTGTAATTGAGAGTCTAGTCTTATCTGAGGCGGACATAGTGCCTCTCGCGTTTATTCTGCCGGGAAAGGAACCACTGATAGTTTAAATAAAATTAAAAAAATAGCCGTATGCTGCTTTTCAAAAAGTGAAACTCTTACTACTACTGTTATCATTGCCGTCGTGATCATCATCGTTGCTGTCATCATTATCATTGTTATCATCATTATCGTTATCATCATCACCATCATCATCATCATCTTCGTTGTGCTCATGATCATTGTCGTCATAACCATCGTTGCCGTCATCATGGTTGCCATCATCATTATAATCGTTGTCATCATTATCGTCATCATCATCATCATTATCAACACCATCATCATTTTCGTTATCCTCATGATCATTGTCGTCATCATCATCGCTGCCATTATCATTGTTTGTATTATCATCATTATCATCTTCGTCATTATTATCGTCGTCATATCATCACCATCATCATTATCATCATCATCATCAAAATATCATCAACATCACATCACTATCATCAACGTCATCGTCATCATCAACACCACATTATCATCACAAGAACCATGCCACCTAGTGTAGATGTCTCTCCACAGCTTTCTTTCTACCCGGTTGCTTACCATTTGTATTGTCTACTCCCAATCATCAATTTCCACTATCATTGAAATTACATCATCACAATTTTAAAATTACTTCAGCTATCCATAAAGTACGTGCTCTGTGCTAAGATCTTTATGTGTGATCAGGAAGTGACTAGAAGTGCTGGCTGACACTATCCAGGGACATGTAAAGAGACCTAAGGTCAGATCAGTACTGAAATATAAGGATGTCTGCAGGGTATCCCTGAGTGAATTATAATTACCCCAAGGCCCCGGTTTCACTGCAAACGGATGAAAATCCGTAATTGCTCAATCGCCCGTGCAAGGAGAATCATCCGAAATAACATCTCATCGAATGTCAAAAACAATGAAAGGCAGCTGCAGTCCCCATCATAGCAAACACAGCACACGTCAAAAGACTTAAGGCGTATTAGCACCGGAAGTGAACGCAGCTGAATTGTCCTTCGTCGTACGATATCATCATTCATCGTAAGCAATCTGAATATAGAAACACCATCCAGGTGAAAAGCACAGCTCACGGTGTGCACAGAGCACTAAACTCAGAAGCTCCGGCATCAAGCTGGACTTGGAATATGAGGAAACTGCAACAAGGAACACTTTTCAGGCAGTGCCTCACCGGTTCCTGTCGCCTATCCGCCATATTGACCGGAAGTCCCCTGAGTGAATTCTCTATCAGCAAAATGGACTGGGAGAATCTGGGGTCAGATTGTAGCAAATGGAGAACATAAGGAAAGATACAGCAACATTCGAGGATTATGTTAAAGTGAGAAGACGAAGGACGTAAGAGAAAAGAGAGATTATGTCAAGCAGTAGAAGTGTTTCTTGTTATACTGCGGTGGGATTTGTCGATCAAATTTTGACATTTTCAGCCATGAGAAAAGCTGGGGGAGAATTGAATAAAAAAATAGAAAAAATGGTATGGTAAAAGCTTTACGTGATTGATAGACGACACAAATTTGAACGACGTTTCGGCTCAATAGGCCTTCAGCATGAACAAACAAACAACACACACACAGATATATAAGTAAATAAAACTAATACTTCATATCTAACTAGTAAGGAAACATCCAAACAAAATAATCGAAATTGGTTTAAGAAACGAAACATTCCTTCCCTGTGTCGTGGACCGTGGCTGGAATGAGGAAGAAGGAATCGCGGGTGTGCGCTGTAATAAACCCTGCTTGTCGGAGGGTCAAAAACGAGCAAAGGGTTCTAAAAATGTGTGAGTGGGAGGAACACTGTCTAGGTTACCTCGACTACAAAGACATTGACAATGTCTATAAAGATCTAAGAGTCCACACATACATGTGTGTATGTATGTATGTATGTATGTATGTATGTATGTATGTATGTATGTATGTATGTATGTATGTATGTATGTATGTATGTATGTATGTATGTATGTATGTATGTATGTATGTATGTATGTATGTATGTATGTATGTATGTATGTATGTATGTATGTATGTATGTATGTATGTATGTATATGTATGTATGTATGTATGTATGTATGTATGTATGTATGTATGTATGTATGTATGTATGTATGTATGTATGTATGTATGTATGTATGTATGTATGTATGTATGTATGTATGTATGTATGTATGTATGTATGTATGTATGTATGTATGTATGTATGTATGTATGTATGTATGTATGTATGTATGTATGTATGTATGTATGTATGTATGTATGTATGTATGTATGTATGTATGTATGTATGTATGTATGTATGTATGTATGTATGTATGTATGTATGTATGTATGTATGTATGTATGTATATGTATGTATGTATGTATGTATGTATGTATGTATGTATGTATGTATGTATGTATGTATGTATGTGTGTGTGTGTGTGTGTGTGTGTGTGTGTGTGTGTGTGTGTGTGTGTGTGTGTGTGTGTGTGTGTGTGTGTGTATGTATGTATGTATGTATGTATGTATGTATGTATGTATGTATGTATGTATGTATGTATATAAATATATATACATACATACATATATATATATATAAATATCTATACAAACATATATATATATATGTATGAATATATATACGTACATATATATGTATATATATAAATATCTATACATACATATATATACATACATATATATACATACATATATATATATATAATATCTATACATACATACATATATATATATATATATATATATATATATATATACTTACACCCATACATATGAATACATACATGCATATGCACACCCATACAGGGACAATCATATATATTTAGAGATGTGCGCATAACGCCCACATAACAAGAAGAGTACACACCGAGGTCAGTATGTATACATGCAAGAGAAAGAATAGAACAGAAAAATAACAGGTACTCGAAATGAGGAAAGAATGAGATGTCTGAGAGTGGGGTAAGTAAAATAAAAACATGTGAAAGGTAAGTACCACAGACAAAAGAGGTATATGAGACCACTGAAGTATCGCAGTCGGGTCTAGTGGCGGAGAGCTATGAATAGCATGGCACAGTGGATAGACTAAAGTGCCCAGCAGAAAAAAAACCCAGCGGTCGACTCCGCCGCTGGCAGAAGTAGGTAGCAGGTTAGTACTCTGGGAGGGTGAGGAATGCCGCCTCGCATCGCGAGTTTCGATGCATGAAGCGACACTATCCAGAAGTCTCCGAGCAATCTTCCTCATTTTTTGGAAAACTGCTTTAACCTGAGCCCTTCTACATCTTACCTCTTTTGTACATCTACCATCTGAGGCTAACAATGTTCCCAGATATTTTAATTCAACATTTACATATTTATAGATGTATGAGTGTAATAATGAGTGTCCTATTTATGTTAATTAAGAAAAAGAGTTCTTAAATGTTATGATGTCTTATCATATGGATGTGAATCATAGACAATTGGACAACAGACAAGAAATCACTGAAGTCTATAGAAATGTGGTTCTACACAAGAATGTTGAGAATACCATGGACAGCTAAGAAAAGTAATGAAAACGTTCTGAAAAAGACCAAAGCAAAAAGAGAGTTAATTTCCAATATTAGGAAGAAACAATCATCATTTTTTAGCCATGTAATGAGAAGAGAACAGCTGGAATATATTGTAACAACTGGGAACATTGAGGGACGAATAGAGGGAAGCAAAGAGAAAAGATATCAGACAGCTTAAGAGAAAGGCTTGGCAGAAGGTCAACAACAGAAATGATAAATAACAGTCGTGATCGAAAATTGTGGACAGACATGATCACCTACGCCAGCAGGCCCGGTACTTGATGATGATGATGATGATGATTACTGTTAACTTTCTTTCTGGCGTTCACCTGACGACTACTGGAGGAATAAATAATCATCTTTGTCACCCGCCCTTAAAAGAACGTCAGTTGCAGTAATGCGTTGTCTTGTGATTTGCAGTAAAGTTAAAAAAAAAAAGGGGGAGAGGGGCACAGATTTCCTCTAGGCTTTGCTATAGAGGTGCGCGTGGCCGTGCGGCTAAAACCACTGTTCCGCTGGCTGAAAAGCCGACGTTCGTTGTTCGAAGCCCGCGGTAGACAGAAAGGATTTTTTCTATCGGGGGTGAAATAAAAATCCTGAGTCTCACACGTCGTGGCGACTGCTTGACCAAGCGGCCTTTATTCCTCTCGTTCTATCGTTGCCCCTCGTCATACACCAGCAATGGTACTATGTAACGTAAAGATAGTTTTCTTTTTTTTTTTTATATATTTTTTTAAAAACAATATAGCCTTACAGCCTCATGGAAAATGTGACGGGGCTATACATACATCACCCAACACATCCGACTTCAGCGAGACGTTTTTGAGTTCGGGTTAACTTCCTTTCTTTGGATCAATATTCTTTGGCCGGACTGGAAAGTCTATTTCCAGGAGCACTACTGGCTGGGAAGTAGGGTCTTGACCAGCTCTGTTGCTCACCAACCCTGACGCAAGCGGTCAGCTATGGTCGCTGACCTCACTCATCTCACTTGCAGGTGGGCGTCTTTACCTCACTTCTGTGAAGAACAACAACTCTTAGCTGTCAGATATTTACCAATTACTTTCCGAAAACTTCTGACTTCTGTAACGATTTTCTGAAATTCAAAATCCTTGTTGCGTAATGACAGCAAGAGCCAAACCGTAGTTGAGCCAATTAACTAACTCTCGGGAAGCTCACAAAAGCTGGGATCGAGAAAAGGAAGTCACTTGAAATGTTTTATGTTGTAGGAAAATATGTGAATGTATGTGTGGGTGTATCAAGGACGTAGGCAGCGATTGTGGGTGGTAAAGATTCATTCAAAGGTCTTATTTTTCTTCTTTCCTTTCTCATTTGCCTTTCAGCGTCGAGGGGAGATATCATTTGTAGTCTTTTGCTCTTCTTTTCACCTCTGCTATGTTTCATAGTGTTTCTAATATTCCGTCAATCCATCATTTTCCAACGTTTAATGAAGGCTTGTTGTGTTGTGTTTTGATCTATCTGCCTTATCATATGGTCAAACCATTTTACTTGTTTTTTCATTATTAATTATATGGCAGGGTTATTCCTAGCTTTTTTCTCAGTTCTTCATTTCTGATCTTATCTCTCAGACTGTTTCCTATCATTCGTCTAACACATTTCATCTCCGTAGATGTAATTTTTCTTATTGTTTTATGCATCTAGGGTCCAGGACTGGTGGCATTGGTAACAAAACGTTGGGATGAAGATTGTATTGTAGAGTGCCCGTTTTGCCTCCAGAGTATTTCCTTGTTGGACAATAGTGGTGATAGCTGTCAAATGATTTGACAAGCTTTGTTGCATCTTGAGTCTATCTTTGATGTTTATTGAAATGTCGTTTGTCACTAAACTTCCTAGGTATTTAAATGTCTCTACTTGTTTTAGTTGTTTGTTTATAGTTATGTTGATGTTCTGTTTCCCTTTTGCGATATTTATGACTTCTGTTTTGTTGATGTTGATTTTCATGTTGTATTTTGTGCTTGTGCTGTTGAGTCTATTTAAGTGTTCTTGTAGGTCTTCTATTGTTTCATGTATTAGTGCCTGATTGTCTACAAATAGAAGCTCGTTGATCTCCTCTGTCTCTGATGGGTTGGCTAACTTGCATTTATAGTCAATGTATGTAATAAACAGTATGGGGGAATTCAAATGTCAAATATGAAAAAATATTTTAAAGTAATTAATTACCAAAGGCTCGGTTGAGAAATATTCTGCCGCGGTCAGGTTTTTTGCTGGATATATCACACACAGAGACGTGAATTGTCTCAACAAATCTGACCGGCAGCAGTAAGTCATTATTTGTTCCCTAGACGAGACAGGTACAACAAATACATCTTATTAATTCTTTGATCGGATCTGTCTATCCAATATTGACAGATTCAGTAACAAGAGAAGCTGATCAGTGAAACAACAACCAAACTGTTGACAAATTCATTATTACGTGCTACCAATCATTTGTCAAGACGTTAAAGCTATATATATATATTTCACCAAACACTTTTGGATAGTCGGCCGAGCACATATGGGTGAAAACTCGCGTGCTAAAACGCCGATTAAAGTTGTCTATATATATATATATATATATATATATATATATATATATATATATATATATGTATATCTATATACAATAAACATATTTATGTTCACACCTATTCCATTTACTATGCTGATTGAGACTATTGTTTGATACTTAGTCTAGAATTGAGAACATTTTTCGATAACTGGTACTACGGAGTTCGTACACTATACTGACATCTTCTAGTTTAATCCAGTAAAAGATCGAAGTTATAGACAGTGCATGGACACAATAATGAAAGTTTGAAAATACACAAGATCAATAATATTTGAGGATTAACCGGGTTACATGACAGGCTATATCGCAGATCATCGCAAAGTGTAAATGTATTCATTACAAAATTTGAAATGGCATTCACAGTGTAACGAACCCGGAAGTTATATCTGCGGTTGATATGATCAAAGGAAAGCAAAACCTTGCATAACAACATCTTGACAACACCCGCCGTATAAGCGAAACAACTGTATTCTTAACACAAGCCTTAATTAACTCATAGTTCTGGTTATAACAGGTTAAAGGTCAAGTACGAGACTTGAATCGACGTCTAAGCATGAGAGTTTTCACCCATATGTGCTCGGCCGCCTATCCAGAAGTGCTAGGAGACTTCTGGATAGTGTCGATTCAGGCATCGAAACTCACGATGCGAAGCGGCATTCCTCACCTTCCCAGAGTACTACTCTGGTACACTCTTCTGTCAGCGGCGGAGTCGACCGCTGGGTTTTTTTTTCAACCATGAGTATAATTCACACTGCTTCAAGCTGGAATCGAACACGGGTTGTCCGAACATCGGTTGCCTTGTTGGGTGGTTTTCCCAGCTAGGTTACCGAGGCCCCCATTTTTAGGATGAATTAGGTGTTATATATTTTTTTAAAATTATATTATTATAGATATTATAACAGGTTAAAATCTGGCAAAAGAAACAGTAAAACTCACAAAGGAAAGATTTTTTTTTTGCGTTCGCCTGCTTTGACCTCTGACGAAGTCCCTAGAGACTAGGAACTAAATTTTGTGTGTTAATCCATTTTTACCTGGCAGCTGAGTGCACAGGGTTCCCTCGCTGCATAGGCACATAACCCCGTCTTCGGATGTACTCATATTTTTTTGGTCGATGAGTAATTGACGTTTCAAGCCTAGATTTGTTGGGGGACTAGTTGGTCTGGAGGCAAGACGCCGGCCTCAAGACAGAGAGGTTGTGAGGTAAGATCTAGGACGCAGCGCCAATATTCTTGCAAGAAATTGCCATATTACGTATTGGAATGTATAACGACAAATATTTCTACAAATAATTGTTTGGTGACGTCAGATATCAAAGTGTGATATTTACTTCCCTAATATTATGAGTCACGTGATAATTGTCCGATGAACTGATTGGAACATCGATCTCTGTACCCTTAGGTTAACGCGAGTAAAACTTTAGTGTTAGAAAATATTATGTCTAACAAGAAGACTCATCTCCATCCTCAATGATACCGTTCGTTAGACTGGCTATAACATTCGGACTCACTGTAAGCCTCCCTTAACGATTGGCGGCTGTGCCTTGTTAGTGGAATATGGGAGAGATTACCGGCCCTTGTACAACTGAGCTATGTCTGTCTGAATGCAGAAGGTACAGTTCATTTCATTCAGAATGTGGTGACGTTTTTCTGTGAATTTTTTGCCGTTAGCCCATGATTGCTTTGGGCGTTCTTACCGACTGAACAAGAAGGAAATGGGCGAAAGGTGTAGAGCTCATGTTACAGTAGCGTTGAGGATAATGTAAAAAAAAAATAATAAATAAATCAAAGAAGAATAAAAGCAAAGTTTGCCTCCCCTGCCTTGCTAGGCGCATGGAGAATATAACATGGTGTCAGTGGCTGTATTTTTCCATGACCTGTGCACTTTCGGGCTTTGTAGTCGGTATCACGCCAGGCCGCCTTTACTTCCAGAAAAATCTTTGATCTGATACACCAATATTTAGAGGATGAATGAACTGCAGATCTTTGTCGGTTAGAATAAAAATCCGCCACTTCTGGGAATCGAACCCTGCTCCTTCTTATCTGGAAGCGAGCGCACTAATCACTCAGCCACCCAGGCTTGAGGTAAAGGTGTTCAAATCCTAAATAGAAGTTCTGTTTGCAAAATCGATTTTTTTTAAATAGCAATTCTTGATTTAAATCTAGGTAGGTGAAAACGAGTACTTAGTTAAAACGGAGACGGATGATAAATTGTAGTAAGCTTGATCGAGTCGAGGAAGCCAAACAACAATATGAAAACCTTACAGTAGAACACATTTTGTATTAGCAGCTATCGAGTAGCATGTGTATGTACATGCTGGTATAGGTCGAGTAATAATCAAATATAAATAGAAGCGTGAATAGTGGCATACAGGGGAAACAACACAAGCAAATTTCCCATCTTTCGCTGCGTGTGTATGTATTCTTTGATTCTTTGGTTATGGAAGGCCCCGGTATCCCTGCAAACGAATTAAAATCCATAATTGCTCAACCGCCGGTGCTAGCATAATCATTCGGATTAATATCTCATCTCCCAAACAAAGAAAGGGGACTGTAATCCCCATCGTAGCAGTCTCAGCACACGCCAAAAGACATAAGGCGAAATCGCGCAGAAAGTTAACACAGCCAACTGTTCCCTGTCATACGATATCATCATTCATCGTAAACAATTGGAGTATCGAAACATGATCAAAAGGGATGAGACACACAGCTCACGGTGTGCATAGAGCAGTTAACTCAGTAGCTCCTGCAACAAGCCGGACTTGGAATATGAGGAAACTGCAACAAGGAACACTTTTCATACATAGCATTCAATGATTCCTGCCGCCTGTCCACCATATACCGGAAGTTCACGTCCTCCTGAAAATGATGATCGTCATATTTTTTTAAAATGTATAGCACGTGATGATGTTAGGCCATCGTTTTTGACTCAAATTCCGAACATATAAACACACAGTTAGTTGTCAGATTATCCCCGTCGCACATCAAACACAGACCGTAAGATTAGCGTATGGCCGGTCTAGGGATATACGATGAGCCATTACGATGACGTAGCACACACAACAATGTCTGCGCCCTTTAGATTCCTGATTACTCTAGTGAATGCAGTCTACGACGAATAAAACACGGTGCAAATGCCTAAAGAGATACAACTACGGCTGACTTGACGAAGCAGTTCACATTAATGAGTAACATGTAAATAACTTGTGTCAAGCAATTCCTACAACGGTCATGAACAAAATGTGACGTAAAGCACAGATCAAGTCTAGACGGTTGAAGGTCGCATTCACAACACTTGATTTGTCAAAATGAGTATTGCCGGCATACGACTCCGCTTTATCGGCGCAGATGTATTAAGTAGAACATCATTGTGACTTTAACGCAAAAAAGTGCAATGGAGAACCGAAATTAATCAGACCCAAATGCATTTTCTGCAGCGATCGAGAGAACGTGACTTAGTTCCACCATCTTAGAAACGGACTTCCTCGTGTGTATGTATATATACATATATACCTATACATGTACGCACGTGCAAGTGTATTCATATATAACCAATCATCATCATCATCATCGAGTGCCATCTCCGCATCGAAGGTTGGCTACCATGGAACGCCATTCTGCTCTGTCTCTTGCTTTGATAGTGCAGGTTGTCATAGGCTAGTTTGTCAATCTTTTGCTGTTATTCGTCCATGTTAGTCTTGGTATGCCTCTGCCTCTTTTACCTTGTATCCCCCCCCTCCCAGGATTACTTTTAGTAGGTTTTTGTGCCTTTTAACATCCCCCAAAATTGCATTTGTCTTGTTTGAATTGTGTTTAGTAGTTTTCTTTTCATTTCTCTCTCTCTCTCTCTCTCTCTCTCTCTCTCTCTCTGCGATCAGACTCAATCAGAGTAGGAATTCAGACTTTCTCATGAAGTCAGCTGACTGTTTAAGCGAATCGATTGCCCCATATAGTTTTTCTTCCAGGGAGGAGGGCGTGGACCACATTGCTCTTCTCAGGTCTGTGTACTGGGGGCATTCCTGTAGAACATGTTTGGGGGCCTCGGTAGCCTAGTTGGGAAAACCACCCGACTAGATTACCGACGTTCGGACAACCCGTGTTCAATTCCCGCTGGGAGCAGTGTGAATTGTACTCGTGGTTGGAAAAAAAAAAAAAATACCCCACGGTCGACCCAGCCGTTGGCAGAAATGGGTACCAGGGTATATTATCCTGGGAAGGTGAGGAATGTCGCTTAGCATCTGATTTTCGATGCTTGAGGCTACACTATACAGAAATATCCGAACATTTCTGGATAGGCGGCCGAGCACATATGGGTATATACTCGCGTGCTAAGACGCCGGTTCAAGTCTCGTACTTTACCTTTACCTTTATGTTTTGTAGTCACATTGTCCAGTGTACAGTGGCATAGGCTGGTTGTACCTATTTTGAATTTGGTGAACATGTGATTTCTCATTCTATTATGGCCAGTGTGTAGGCGAAGTATGATGACTTGATCCCTCCTTGATAGTTGGTGGTGTCCGTCACTCTCGTTATGCTTTGGGTGTTCTCGTTTCCATTTTTCATAGAACTGACCCTTGAGGATGGATTTGGCTTCATCATAACTGAGCGGACTGTTCTCTTGTGGTAATCTCCCTCCCTCTTTAGCTAATTTGTCTGCGCGTTCGTTCCCTTGTATATTACAGTGTGATGGTAACCACTGAATGACTACTCTCTGGAAGTTATTGCATAGTTGGTCCAGGGTTGTTCTCAAGTCATCTAGTTCATTGTTCTTGGGGCTTTTTAGAGCTGATAATACTGACATTGCATCAGTCAGAATCACCAATTTCTTGTGCATGTTATTTTTGTGTTAAGTAGCCAATGTTGCAGCATCTCTGATGGCCTCAGTTTCTGCTTTAAAGTTGTTTGAGAATTTTCCAGTAGCTATTAAATTGGTTTCTTCGTAAGCCTGGGAGGGCCGACCATCTAAGGGCAGAATCCCCTACAGAAAAGACAATCTGCTGCCTTGCTGGAAGATTGGGGACAATCAAAGGCTAAGGAAAGCAAACCTGAATAAAATGCTGGCTGAAATCGGATGCACTGGGCCACTGGCGCAGAACACAGTGCAACGTTTTTACAAGTAATCAATCAGACTGGTTCTTTTCCTTTTTAGTTGTTTTAAGACTTCATCGTTTTTGTTTTTTTTCTCTTTCCATCTAATTCTACCTATTCTTCTATATATCCACATTTCAAAGGCTTAAATTCTCTGTTCTGTTTTCTTGTCTAATGTCCATGTTTCTGCACCATATAGGAATATTGAGAAGATGTAACATTTTGCTATTCTTAGTTTTAGCCCCGGTGTTATTTGTTTTGATGTTAATATATTTTTCATGACATTTAGATTACTTTTTGACATTCCTATTGTTTTGTTTATTTCAGCTTTACAATTATAACCAATAGCTAGGTGCTTGTCAAAGATGCCATTTATTTTTTTTATACATTTAATTTGTGCCCTGCGGCCATTCGAAAATTCTCGCAAAAAATGTCGCCAGGTTTATTTTCTTCCGCTGGGCCTCGGTAGCCTAGCTGGGAAAACCACCCGACTGGACCACCGACGTTCGGACAACCGTGTTCGATTCCCGCTGGGAGCAGTGTGAATTGTACTCGTGGTTGGGGAAAAAAAAATACCCCCAGATCGACCCAGCCGTTGGCAGAAATGGGTACCAGGGTATTACCCTTTGTAAGGTGAGGAATGTCGCCTCGCATTTGAGTTTCGATGCTTGAGGCGACACTATACAGAAATCTCCGAACATTTCTGGACAGGTGGCCGAGCACATATGGGTGGAAAATCGCGTGCTAAGATAGGCGGCCGAGCACATATGGGTGTAAACTCGCGTGCTAAGATAGGCGGCCGAGCACATATGGGTGGAAACTCGCGTGCTAAGATAGGCGGCCGAGCACATATGGGTGTAAACTCGCGTGCTAAGATAGGCGGCCGAGCACATATGGATGGAAACTCGCGTGCTAAGATAGGCGGCCGAGCACATATGGGTGGAAACTCGCGTGCTAAGATAGGCGGCCGAGCACATATGGGTGGAAACTCGCGTGCTAAGATAGGCGGCCGAGCACATATGGGTGGAAACTCGCGTGCTAAGATAGGCGGCCGAGCACATATGGGTGGAAACTCGCGTGCTAAGATAGCCGGCCGAGCACATATGGGTGGAAACTCGCGTGCTAAGATAGGCGGCCGAGCACATATGGGTGGAAACTCGCGTGCTAAGATAGGCGGCCGAGCACATATGGGTGGAAACTCGCGTGCTAAGACAGGCGGCCGAGCACATATGGGTGGAAACTCGCGTGCTAAGACAGGCGGCCGAGCACATATGGGTGGAAACTCGCGTGCTAAGATAGGCGGCCGAGCACATATGGGTGGAAACTCGCGTGCTAAGATAGGCGGCCGAGCACATATGGGTGGAAACTCGCGTGCTAAGATAGGCGGCCGAGCACATATGGGTGTAAACTCGCGTGCTAAGATAGGCGGCCGAGCACATATGGGTGGAAACTCGCGTGCTAAGATAGGCGGCCGAGCACATATGGGTGTAAACTCGCGTGCTAAGATAGGTGGCCGAGCACATATGGGTGGAAACTCGCGTGCTAAGATAGGCGGCCGAGCACATATGGGTGGAAACTCGCGTGCTAAGATAGGCGGCCGAGCACATATGGGTGTAAATTCGCGTGCTAAGATAGGCGGCCGAGCACATATGGGTGGAAACTCGCGTGCTAAGATAGGCGGCCGAGCACATATGGGTGGAAACTCGCGTGCTAAGATTGGCGGCCGAGCACATATGGGTGTAAACTCGCGTGCTAAGATAGGCGGCCGAGCACATATGGGTGGAAACTCGCGTGCTAAGATAGGCGGCCGAGCACATATGGGTGCAAACTCACGTGCTAAGATAGGCGGCCGAGAACATATGGGTGGAAACTCGCGTGCTAAGATAGGCGGCCGAGCACATATGGGTGGAAACTCGCGTGCTAAGATAGGCGGCCGAGCACATATGGGTGGAAACTCGCGTGCTAAGATAGGCGGCCGAGCACATATGGGTGGAAACTCGCGTGCTATGATAGGCGGCCGAGCACATATGGGTGGAAACTCGCGTGCTAAGATAGGCGGCCGAGCACATATGGGTGGAAACTCGCGTGCTAAGATAGGCGGCCGAGCACATATGGGTGGAAACTCACGTGCTAAGATAGGCGGCCGAGAACATATGGGTGGAAACTCACGTGCTAAGATAGGCGGCCGAGCACATATGGGTGGAAACTCACGTGCTAAGATAGGCGGCCGAGAACATATGGGTGGAAACTCGCGTGCTAAGATAGGCGGCCGAGAACATATGGGTGGAAACTCGCGTGCTAAGATAGGCGGCCGAGAACATATGGGTGGAAACTCGCGTGCTAAGATAGGCGGCCGAGAACATATGGGTGGAAACTCGCGTGCTAAGATAGGCGGCCGAGCACATATGGGTGGAAACTCGCGTGCTAAGATAGGCGGCCGAGCACATATGGGTGGAAACTCGCGTGCTAAGATAGGCGGCCGAGAACATATGGGTGGAAACTCGCGTGCTAAGATAGGCGGCCGAGAACATATGGGTGGAAACTCGCGTGCTAAGATAGGCGGCCGAGAACATATGGGTGGAAACTCGCGTGCTAAGACGCCGGTTCAAGTCTCGTACTTTACCTTACTTTACTTCCTTCCGTTTCCTTAATTTGTCAGATTCTGAAGTGTGACGGGGCTCTTTTCCTCTTCTTCTTTTTTCTTTTCTTTGTACTTTATCTTCTTCTTTCTAATAAGGCAAACCTTGATGGCATTATATACCAGATACTAAAATGTTCTTCCACTGAAATGAAAAGACCTGTTTTACTCAACCTTTTGAAAGTATGTCCTCCAATTCAAAAAAAAAAAATATCGCATGGCTATTCTAAATACGCGCGCATGTATATGTGTGTTGTGTGTGTCTCCACGCTCACATGTGTGCATATGTGTGTGTGTGTGTGTGCACGCTCGCCATTGTGCATATGTGTGTTGTGTGTGTGCACGCTCGCATGTGTGCGTATGTGTGTTTGGGCGCATCCGCTACGCGTGAATTTTCCTGACACTAATCATGTTAGACCTGAAGCGAATCGAACGGGAAATATGAACATGTCTGGTGAAGCACGTTGACAAGCAGGGCCCATCTGGAAAGGAGAGGAATATTATTATTGTCATCATCATCATCCTCATCATCATCATTATCATCAGATCTTTTTTCTGGGTCGTTTGAAGGAAGTGGTGTTTGATTATTCATTTTTGAGATAGAATTCATTGGAACCAGAAGAGTAATGGCCCGTGGTATATTCATGTCGCAATGAAATATAAAATGTCATAGTTCAAGGTGAGCCGTGATAGCTCAGTGGTTAGTGAACTGGACTACAAAGGACAAGAAGTAGGGCTCGATCCAAACCGATGGCTTCCGGGTTCACCCAGCCTTAAATGGGTACCGGATTTTTTTTTTCTGGGAAAGTTAAGCGGCACGGGCGTAAAACCGACCACATTACCCCAAAAATCATGTGCTGAAGGTCTGTAAAATTTATGGTCACTAACACCATATTCCCTATACGCTACTTGGCGTGACGGGGGTACTTTACTTTTTTTTTTTTTATAGTTCGTCACAGCTAAAACATGTATTGCAAGAGGAGATGTAAGAATACCCCTCTCCCCCCCCCCTCCCTTGTAGAATGAGAGTGACAACTGGGAAAATTGAGGGACGAAGAGATAGAGGGAAGCAGAGAGAGAAGATACCAGACAGCTTAAGACAATGGCTTGGCGGAAGGTCAACAACGGAAATGATAAATAGCTATCAAGATCGACAGTTGTGGAGAGACATGATCACCTATGCCTGCGGGTATGATACATGATGATGAGACTTAGAGTAGGATGGATTGAGAACATGTGAGGAACACTACGACATCAAATGATAACGGTCGAGGCTGCCAGAAAGGCAAGAACTAGAACTTGATATCTCTCTCGACACCTGAAGGAATGAATATGCTTACGCTTGCTTACGTTCGCCCGATGACTACAGTATTCTAGAGCAGGGATGGCCAATTTCTTTCAAATGGCGGGCCACTTTTTTATTATATTTTTTGTGGCGGGCCACACACATAACAACATCAATATAAATAAACTTGGCATTTGTTTTAAGGTAATATTTTTGTTACTTATCGGCATTATTTGCTTACATAAATCATTTTATTGCAACAGAGTTAAAAATGCCTAGTTGATTTATAAAAATGAAAAAAAATTTGCTATTTATATTGTTTAACAAACATGTTTTAGTTAGGTCATTTTAAAGTTGACATGTAACAAACCTTAATGAGAACAATGTGGACGTTCATGTGCAGCAACAAGTTCATCCAAGTCAATGTGTAAAGATGATGATGATATTCGTAATAAATCCTGAAGGTGGCCATCAGTGAGTCGGTTTATTTGTGACGATTTAATCTCCTTCATTGTTGAAAAAGCGCATTCACATATATATGTGCTTCCGAACATAGAAGTAATTTTCAAACTGAAATCACTCAATGCGGGATATTTTTTCCTGTGGCACAAGTTTCCAAAAGTCAACTCCTATCTCCATCCTTGATTGGAAAAAGGGGTCACTTTGGAGGTTACATAACTCCAACTGAAAAGTGTCATGTTGTTGGAAAATGTCACACTTCATAGGGTTGTTAAACAATGCCAGTTCTGGCCGTATACCACTGAAGTCAGAAAATCGTTCATTGAATTGCTCCACTAGTTTGTCTAACATTAATACAGCAAATTTGAAATCAGTGTCACTGCGCACCTCAATCAATTCTTTGCACGAAGGAAAATGAATGAAGTTTTCTTTGGCCAGGGTAAATCTAAAAACTTTTAGTTGACTTATAAATCTATCTAGGTGACCTACCAAATCTGAGACTGTTTGGGAACGTCCCTGTAGCTTCACATTGAGTTCATTCATGTGCTGGGTGATATCAGTTAAAAAGGCCAATACGCTGTTAAAATGTGGATCAGACATTTTTCTGATCAGTTCTTTGTTGGTATCATGTTTCTCTAAAAACTGCTTTATCTCGTTTCTCAAAGCGAAAAACCGCCTCAAACAATTCCCTCTGCTTAGCCAGCGTACTTGTGTGTAGAGCATCAAATCGCCATATTCCGCCTCAACTTCTGATAGAAAATTTATAAACTGTTGGTGTGTCAAAGACCGATTCCCGCCTTTTATTAAATTCACACACTTTATTACAGTTTTCATAACATCCTCCACGTCTAGAATCTTGCCACACAGTGCCTCCTGGTGTATAATGCAGTGTAATGCTGGGCAATGGAGTCACCGTCACATAATGATTTTTTTTTAATTTCGCTATCTCTGCGCTTACAACAAACGATGCCATTAAGGAACTTGTTTGTTTTGTTGTTAATGTAGTAAAAACAGATTTCTGAGCACTAACCTTTTTCTTCAAATCGCACACAAGTGTAGAACGTATTGTACCAATGTAGTCCTTGTATTTAGCGGCGTGATGCTGTGTGTAATGCCGTTTAAGATTATACTCTTTATTTACAGACAACACTTGCAAACACACAAGGCACTGCGGTTTGCTATCCTTATTGTTGATAAATAAAAAAATCATGTTTCCATTTCTCATTAAAAAATCGGATTTTTTTCATTTAATTGACGTTTATTGTTCATATTATACCACGACCGAAGCAACAGACAATGAAAACACAGATTACAACAATAGCACTGTTTCCTGTTAAAATGGGACTGTTCACTGTAACTCGACAAAATCAGATTGATCAGATCGGATATATAATTTTGACTGATGAAAAGAGGTTTGGAGAGAAAGAAACTGAAAGTAAAATAATTGTGAGGTGAATGTGTTGGGGTGGAGGAGGTGGGTGACCGACAGTATTTCTTGGCGGAAACTGTTTGAACTCGCCGAACCGAGAGTCGGCTCTAGAACCGTTCGTTGGCTTCTTCCTTTGTTTAAGTCGGCCGCAGGATGATCAAAAGAAAAAAAGGATGGGCCGGGAATGACGGGAAGTCGACGTTAAACTAACTACAAGAGTGTTCCGAGTTTTAAACATAGGTCTACTAGGGAATATTTGAGTTAGCTTTCTCCACGGTATAAGTTAATGTAACAAATTTTAAATCAATTTTACCCAGGACATTTTGCTCAATGCAACCTGATTTTATTTTTTATCCGCAGCGGGCCACAAAAAGGACGTCGCGGGCCACTTGTGGCCTAATTGGCCATCCCTGTTCTAGAGTATTCCTAGACTGTAGAATTCCTCTTCGTCACCGCCCTTAAAAGGACGTTAAGTGGGCGTGTCTGCGTTGTGTTGTGGTTTGCAGTATAACTGTTATATTTGCGCCTTTCGGCCCAACACATCCGACTTCAGCACGACATTTTTGAGTACCGGGTTGTCTTCCCTCTTCGATCCCTGCTCGCTTGGCCAGACTAGACAGGTTAGTCTGTTACTAGAGGCACCGCGGAGAGGTGGAGCAGGGTCTGGATGGTTTTGGTTCACTGATCCTGGCGCAAGCCATCAGCTATGGGTCGCTGACAACTTCCAGCTCTGGTGCTGTGAGGCGCGCCTATATACGTGGAAGTGAAGAGAGTGGGGGAGGGGAGAGAGAGAGAGAGATAGAGAGAGAGAGAGAGTAAGGACCGGCGAACATTACAGCTGACCGTTCGCCTCTCAGTGATGTCCCTGAAAACAGATTAACTAGTCTGGAAATGGAATGAAAGAGAAAGGGCTTTTGTTTTTTCTTGTTTTCTGAAGTCTATTTTACTAGCCATTAATGACAGGACTTTAGTCATTTCTTGGTTGACCTCAATTTTATTTTACTAGCCACGAATGACAGGACATTTGTCTTTTCTTGGTTGACCTCAAGTCTATTTTACTAGCCATTAATGACAGGACATTTGTCTTTTCTTGTTTTCTCAAGTCTATTTTACTAGCCATTAATGACAGGACTTTTGTCTTTTCTTGTTTTCTCAAGTCTATTTTACTAGCCATTAATGACAGGACATGTGTCTTTTCTTGTTTTCTCAAGTCTATTTTACTAGCCATTAATGACAGGACTTTTGTCTTTTCTTGTTTTCTCAAGTCTATTTTACTAGCCATTAATGACAGGACATTTGTCTTTTCTTGGTTGACCTCAAGTCTTAAATTTCTAGCCATGAATGACAGGACATTTGTTTTTTCTAGCATCTTGTTCTCGTTACTACAGAAAAGAACTACGTCGGCTATAGAATGAATGTGCCCTAACTGAGATCCAAGCATCAAAGTCAGAGCATTGGCCACAGATGTGTGGAAGTAAATAAATCTACGGGCATGTGATGCTACAGGGTGTTTATAAAGTCTCACTACACTTGGTATCTAGGTCAATTTGAAAAAAAAATGTTTATGACGTCATCACAATATGTGCTCCCACTGTCAATGAAATTTGTTGAATAAGTTTATTGCTACTGGAAATGTGGAAGATGCTCCACGATCTGGTAGGCCTGCTGTGAATGATGAAATATGTTTAGATATCCAAGACAGAATCCTTAAAAGTCCAGACAAGTCATTAAGAAAACTGTCGCAACAAGTGAACTTACCATTGAGCACATATTGTGATGACGTCATAAACATTTTTTTCAAATTGACCTAGATACCAAGTGTAGTGAGACTTTATAAACACCCTATAAAAGAAAAGCATTGAGAATACCATAACAACGGGCAGAAGGAGTGGAGAGAAAAGTAGAGAAAACCCAAGAGAGAAGAAATATTGGACATCTTATCCAAATAGCATAATTAAAGACCATCGACCGAACTTAAGAGATGCGTGAAGGGACCGAGAGATCTGGGGAGAGATGATCACCTACGTCTACCGACATGGCACATGATGATGATGGAGGTAAGAACGAAACTTCAGATTAAATTATCGCAAGCACTTGCCTGATCTCTGCCAACATCAAGAATTGAACACAGGGAGAAATAACAGTTGTGATCAAACGTGAAATTGATGGTGCTTTTATATAACGCCAAGTGAGTTGAACGTTGTTCTACCAATGCCAGTCTTGGGTCCTAGATGCAAGAACAATAAGAAAAATAAACTCTAGTGAGATGAAATGTGTTAGGCAAATGACAGGAAACAGTCTGACAGATAAGGTCAGAAATGAAGAGCTGAGAAAAAAGCTAGGAATATCCCCCGCCATAGAATATATAAAGAAACAACAGATAAAATGGTTTGGCCACGTGACAAGGCAGAAAGATCAAAACACAACACAACGAGCCCTCAATAAACGTTGCGAGAACACCAGACCCAAGGGCCGACCACGAAAAAGGTGGATTGACGGAATATTAGAAATACTAGGAAACGTAATAGCAGTAGACGCGAACAGAAGAACAAAAGACCGCAAATTATATCTCCCCTCGACGCTGAAAGGCAGTTGAGGAAGGAAAGAAGAAGAGGAAGAGAGTTTAATGTCCAGACCACCTTTACATCCAAATAGAGTATACATTTATTTGTAATTCCTTAATCAGTCCTTTAAGTTTCCTATTATCATGTATAGGTCAATGCGAACATACACCTCAGACAACACGCACGGACACATAGCACGCACGGACACACTAGCACGCACATACACTGTTTGAACGATAGAAAAATACATTTTAATCAGTTGAATCAAGGATTGAAGAAAGATAAACTTTTCAGGGCTGCAATCTCATAATATCCGAGATTAATTCTCCTTGATTGCTGCCCTTTGTCACGCGTCCGGTTGCGTATAATGGCTCCTCTGTAATTATCCCCAGAACAGTGATTCCCCGAAGGGAGACTGTGTCGCCCCCCTAGAGTGATATTCTTGACGTAGATGGCGCTGGAGGGCATTGCACCAATAAATGTTGGGATCTCATAAAGAAGGGGTTTAAGACAAACTAAATGCTCGTTGTTAATTAATAAGATTGGAGCCAATGTGTTTTAGATTGGAGCCAATGTATCTTTTATTGGAGCCAACGTGTCTTAGTTTGGAGCCAAT
Source organism: Megaustenia siamemsis (assembly GCA_032433765.1). Taxonomy (NCBI): domain Eukaryota; kingdom Metazoa; phylum Mollusca; class Gastropoda; order Stylommatophora; family Ariophantidae; genus Megaustenia; species Megaustenia siamemsis. The sequence goes on from JAVIAB010000117.1 coordinate 67,950,685, forward strand.
GTGTCTTAGGGTGAAATTCTCTTCTCACGCACTGAGCCGGTTTTACGGAATAATCTATCCTCTATTTGCTAATTTCTTAGTTCTTTTATTTTCTTTTCCTGACATATAACCTTCTACTGGTGCATATGCCATCATCATCATCGTCATAATCATCAAGAGCTCTCTAACCCTTTATGCCCTTCGCGCTTTCTTCTAATCTTCTCCATGTGTAAATTTTCGGGTTCTCTCTTTCTCATGGTTTTTTGTTACCATTTTTTTTTCTAAGACGCCCAGTTTCCTCTTTCCCTATGGGTTCCATGTGAGAGCTTATCTGATTATGCTTAATAGTTGGATTTGGAAGTGTACATTCGTTCGGCCCATCACCGCTGTATTTTATTTATAATTTATTCAACTGTGGATTGATCTGAACTTGTTCTTTGCCACAGTTCATCTTCTTTAATGATGTCTTGATATCTGGTCTTGATTCCTTTCACACCTTTGAAGTAAAATACAAATAAATGTCTGCAGTTTATTTATAACCCTGGATAATATCGAAACATAAATAAGTTTATTGGGTCAGTATTGCGGTAGTCATAAGTTTTTTGGGTCAGTGTTGGAGTAGGCATAGGTTTATTGGGTCAGTGTTGGAGTAGGCATAGGTTTATTGGGTCAGTGTTGGAGTAGGCATAGGTTTATTGGGTCAGTGTTGGAGTAGGCATAATAATTTTATTGAATCAATGTTACGGTAGTCATAAAGTTATTGAATCAATGTTAAAGTAGGCATACGTTTATAGAATAAATGTTGGGTTAGGCATATGTTTATTGAATCAATGTTGGGGTAGGGATAAGTTTATTGCGTCAATGATGGAGTAGGCATACGTTTATTGTGTCAATGTTGGAGTAGGCATACGTTTATTGTGTCAATGTTGGAGTAGACATACGTTTATTGTGTCAATGTTGGAGTAGACATACGTTTATTGTGTTAATGTTGGAGTAGACATACGTTTATTGTGTCAATGTTGCAGTAGACATACGTTTATTGTGTCAATGTTGGAGTAGGCATACGTTTATTGTGTCAATGTTGGAGTAGACATACGTTTATTGTGTCAATGTTGGGGTAGGGATAAGTTTATTGTGTCAATGTTGGAATAGACATACGTTTATTGTGTCAATGTTGGAGTAGACATACGTTTATTGTGTCAATGTTGGAGTAGACATACGTTTATTGTGTCAATGTTGGGGTAGGGATAAGTTTATTGTGTCAATGTTGGAATAGACATACGTTTATTGTGTCAATGTTGGAGTAGACATACGTTTATTGTGTCAATGTTGGAGTAGGCATACATTTATTGTGTCAATGTTGGAGTAGGCATAAGTTTATTGTGTCAATGTTGGAGTAGACATACGTTTATTGTGTCAATGTAGTATAAGGCAAACGTTTGTTGAATCAATGTTGGAGCAGGCACAAGTTTATTGGGTCAGTGTTTGAGAGAGCATAATTTTATTGATCCGTGTTGGAGTAGGCATACGTTTATTGAATCAAAATTGGAGTAGACATATGTTTTTTTAATCCATGTGGAAGTAGACATAGGTTTATTGAAACAATGTTGAAGTAAGGATAAGTAAAAAAAAACCTATTTCAATATTGATTCAATAAACCTATATCTACATATGCCTAGGCATAGATTTATTGAATCACTCTTGAAGTAGGCATATGTTTATTGAATCAATGCATACGTTTTGTATTACAGTGTTGGAGTAGGCATAAGTATATTGAATTAATATTGGAGTCTGCATATCTTCATTGAATCAGTGTTGTAGGCATTGTTTATTGAATACATGTTAAAATAGGCATATGCATATTTAATCAATTTTGGAGCAGACATATGTTTATTGAATCAGTGTTGAAGTAGACATACGTTTATTGAATCAGTGTTGAAGTAGGTATAAACTTATTGAATCAGTGTTGAAGTAGGCATAAACTTATTGAATCAGTGTTGGAGTAGGCATAAACTTATTGAATCAGTGTTGGAGTAGGCATAAACTTATTGAATCAGTGTTGAAGTAGGCATAAACTTATTGAATCAGTGTTGGAGTAGGCATAAACTTATTGAATCAGTGTTGAAGTAGGTATAAACTTATTGAATCAGTGTTGAAGTAGGCATAAACTTATTGAATCAGTGTTGGAGTAGGCATAAACTTATTGAATCAGTGTTGGAGTAGGCATAAACTTATTGAATCAGTGTTGAAGTAGGCATAAACTTATTGAATCAGTGTTGGAGTAGGCATAAACTTATTGAATCAGTGTTGAAGTAGGCATAAACTTATTGTATCAGTGTTGAAGTAGGCATAAACTTATTGAATCAGTGTTGGAGTAGGCATAAACTTATTGAATCAGTGTTGTAGTAGGCATAAACTTATTGAATCAGTGTTGAAGTAGGCATAAACTTATTGAATCAGTGTTGGAGTAGGCATAAACTTATTGAATCAGTGTTGAAGTAGGCATAAACTTATTGAATCAGTGTTGAAGTAGGCATAAACTTATTGAATCAGTGTTGAAGTAGGCATAAACTTATTGAATCAGTGTTTAAGTAGGCATAAACTTATTGAATCAGTGTTGAAGTAGGCATAAACTTATTGAATCAGTGTTGAAGTAGGCATAAACTTATTGAATCAGTGTTGAAGTAGGCATAAACTTATTGAATCAGTGTTGTAGTAGGCATAAACGTATTGAATCAGTGTTGGAGTAGGCATAAACTTATTGAATCAGTGTTGGAGTAGGCATAAACTTATTGAATCAGTGTTGGAGTAGGCATAAACTTATTGAATCAGTGTTGTAGTAGGCATAAACTTATTGAATCAGTGTTGGAGTAGGCATAAACTTATTGAATCAGTGTTGGAGTAGGCATAAACTTATTGAATCAGTGTTGGAGTAGGCATACGTATATAAGCAGGAGCGGAGGTCAATTTAGAAGAAAAGGGCAACTACTCCCAGTTTTGTTTTAGAGTTACTGTAGTATATAAACAAACGGGCGGTTATTGGTATTGTAGTGATTGTATCACAACAACTCTGCCTTTAACATAGCTCTGTATCTAAATAAATAAATGCGATATGAATATAAGGTTTGTTCAGACTATTTAAGAGAAATATATCGGGAAAATTATCGACGAAAAACAAGTCTTCTCTTGCGCAGTTCGAACAGCGGTAGGATTGAGTGAGTGGTGTCAGATTTAAGCCAGAATGAAACAACGATGTGGTTGTTATCTCCATTGTTATTTGGAATTGGTGACGACTTTATAATGCAGGAATACTGAAGGGCCAATCACAATTTCGATTTATGGACGTGTGTAAACGTGACATGAAGACCCTGAAATTAAACTCTGTACCTTGAGAAGAAAGAGCTGCGACTGAAATCTTTGGAAACACATTTTAAAGCTCCAACTCAAGCAAACAGCAGACAGATCCATTAAAAAAAAAAGAGAATACAGTGAAATAAAATAAGAAAATACATTACTTAGAAGCGCTGCAAAATCCATAGTCAACTATGATTGATGAGGGCTATGATTGACGGAGGCTACTAATCAACTATGACTGACAGAGGCTACTATAGTCAACTATGACTGACAGAGGCTACTAGTCAAATATGACTGACAGAGGCTACAAGTCAACTATGACAAACAGAGGCTATTATAGTCAACCATGACTGACAGAGGCTACTAATTAACTATGTCTGACAGAGGCTACTAGTTAACTATGACTGACAGAGCTAACAAGTAAACTATGACAGACAGAGGCTACTAGTCAACTATGACTGACGGAGGCTACTATAGTCAACTATGACTGACAGAGGCTACTAGTCAACTATAACTGACGGAGACTACTACTCAGCTATGACTGACAGAGGCTACTAGTCAAATATGACTGACGGAGACTACTAGTCAACTATAACTGACGGAGACTACTTCTCAACTATGACTGACGGAGGCTATTAGTCAACTATGACTGACAGAGGCTACTAGTCAAATATGACTGACGGAGACTACTAGTCAACTATAACTGACGGAGACTACTTCTCAACTATGACTGACGGAGGCTATTAGTCAACTATGACTGACGGAGGCTATTAGTCAACTATGACTGACGGAGGCTACTAATCAGCTATGACTGACGGAGGCTACTAATCAACTATGACTGACGGAAGCTACTAGTCAACTATGACTGACGGAGGCTACTAATGAACTATGACTGACAGAGGCTACTAGTAAACTATGACTGACGGAGGCTACTAGTCAACTATGACTGACGGAGGCTACTATAATCAACTATGACTGACAGAGGCTACTAGTCATCTATCACTGACGGAAGCTATTAGTCAACTACTACTGACGGAGGCTACTAGTCAACCATGACTGACGGAGGCTACTAGTCAACCATGACTGATGGAGACTGTTTCCACCACTACTACTTCTACTACTACTACTACTATTATTACTACTACTACTACTACTACTACTACTACTACTACTTGAGTGTGACGCTTTAAGCTATCGTTGCTATAGATGGCTACGTCATTCTACCCACAACCACCCCTGCTCGCAAAGCTAAAAACGTCACGTTAGTTGACAGTTTTTCGAGGTTTCCATTTCTGCCCCCAGTTTTATATTTAATAGGCCATGGTTTACCCGTCATCACCGATATCTTAGAGCCTGCCCACTGAGTGGGGACTAGCCAATAGCTGTGACGTTTTCAGTATTGTGAGCAGACGTGATTGTGGGTGAAATGAGGTCAGCCGTCTATAGCTCGAGACGTCACAAGTATTGGGATGTTTTCGGGAAAACCTCCTCATGGGGCGGGCCCAGAGATATCGGTGGAGACAGTCTATCATCCAAGCCACCTGCGTACCTAAGATCAACCAATCACATTTTTTTTAATTGACAGGCGCCAATGACAGTCATCTCTAGAGAATGTTTTGTAAATTAACTTGGGTTCCATGCGTCACTCAATGATTTGGGCTTCCGGTCAATATGGCAGATAGACGGCAGGAACCGTTGAGGCTCAGTCTGAAAAGTGTTCCTTGTTGCAGTTTCGTCATATTCCAAGTCCGACTTGCTGCCGGAGCTACTGAGTTTAGTGTTCTGTGCACACCGGGAGCTGTGTTTGTCATCCGGATCGTGTTTTAACATTTCATTGCTTACGATGAATGATGATATCGTATGACGAAGGACAGTTCAGCTGCGTTCTCCTTCGGTGCCACTTGGCATTATATCTTTTTGCGCGTGCTGTAGACTGCTATAAAGCAATACATATTATAGACAGGAACTGCTATAAAGCAACACATGTTATAGACAGGAACTGCTATAAAGCAACAAATATTATAGGCAGGACCCGGTGTAAAGCAACACATATTATACGAAGAACTGCTATAAAGTTACAAATATCATAGACAGGACCTGCTCTAAAGTAACAGATAAAAACAGGAAAGTCGAAAGGCAAACGGTGGAACTCTGATCTGAAAATGATGAAATAGAAAAAAGTCCAGATTAACGTCCCTTGCAGCTTATCATAAACAACGACACAAAGCAACCACATTCATTTAATGCACTTTTAATAGCGAACAAGGAAGAAATAACCATCAAGCTAACTCAAATTACGTCAAGAATTTATGTTTATCTGTGTTTTCTTATGTTTAATTTTCTACGGAAAACTCAAAAAATACTCATCATCATCATCATCATCATCATCATCGAGTGCCGTCTCCGTAACGAAAGTTGGCTACCACGGAGCACCATTCTGCTCTGTCTCTTGCTTTCATGGTGCAGGTTGTCATAGGCTGATTTGTCCATCTTTTGATGTTACTCGTCCATGTTAGTCTTGGTCTGCCTCTGCCTCTTTTACCTTGTATTTTCCCCTCCAAGATTACTTTTAGTAGGCTGTTGTGTCTTTTAACATGCCACAAAAATCGCATTTGTCTTGTTTGAATTGTCTTTAGTAGTTATCTTTTCATTTTTAGTTGTTTTAAAACTTCATCGTTTGTTTTCTTTTCCTTCCACCCAATTCTACCTATTCTTCTATATATCCCCATTTCAAAGGCTTCAATTCTCTGTTCTGTTTTCTTGTCTAATGTCCGTGTTTCCGAAGAAATACTACTGTCTTTATATATGGAAACTTCTGGAACATCTCTTGTTTTACAAGTTAAATACAAAATATAAATACAAGTTTTCTTAGTGATAACTCTTACAAAAACTATGACATTTAATCGAAACACATTATCTGTTTCTCTGTGCGTGCTGTTGTCAAGAAGACAAACCATCACAGTTTTATTTTACCATTGATTGACATCACAATCTCACATATTTTCTCACTTATATTAATACACGACAAGATGTCGGCAGAATTATTTTTACGTTTAATGAAGCCAAGTCTAAAAAAAATAAATAAATAAAAACAAAAACGTAATATGCAATCTATAAATGTGGGTCAGAATTTTAATTTTCTAGGAAATAAAAGAGCCACGCATGTAATTCACGCATGCGCGGTGCAGTGTGTCAATATTTTTTTTTCTGGCTGGAAAGTGATAATTATTTCAATGGCTTATTTACAACGCTTCAGAAATGTCCTGTCAAGTGCTAGCGAACTTTATTTAATATTTTAACGTGCTTGAGTGCTTTCAATCTGGATTGTATTAGGGAATAGCCCAGGGGAATACGATCTAGATTCAATGTGACCTACGGTGATTGATTGAGAAAATGGTTAGATGTGAATCAGCAAGATGGGAGATACGATTGATGAAACATTTCTCAGGAAGATGGGAGATACGATTGATGAAACATTTATCAGGAAGATGGGAGATACGATTGATGAAACATTTCTCAGGAAGATGGGAGATACGACTGATGGAACATTTCTCAGAAAAATGGGAGACACGATTGATGAAACATTTCTTAGGAAAATGGTAGATACGATTGATGAAACATTTCTCAGGGAAAATGGGATACACGATTGATGAAAAACATTTCTAAGGAAAATGGGAGATACGATTGATGAAAAATTTCTAAGGAAAATGGGAGATACGATTGATGAAACATTTCTCAGGAAGATGGGAGATACGATTGATGAAACATTTCTCAGTAAGATGGGAGATACGATTGATGAAACATTTCTCAGTAAGATGGGAGATACAATTGATGAAACATTTCTCATGAAAATGGGAGACACGATTGATGAAACATTTCTCAGGAAGATGGGAGATACGATTGATGTAACATATCTCAGGAAGATGGGAGATACGACTGATGGAACATTTCTCAGAAAAATGGGAGACACGATTGATGAAACATTTCTTAGGAAAATGGTAGATACAATTGATGAAACATTTCTCAGGAAGATGGGAGACACCATTGATGAAAAACATTTCTAAGGAAAATGGGAGATACGATTGATGAAACATTTCTAAGGAAAATGGGAGATACGATTGATGAAACATTTATCAGGAAGATGGGAGATATGATTGATGAAACATTTCTCAGTAAGATGGGAGATACGATTGATGAAACATTTCTCAGTAAGATGGGAGATACAATTGATGAAACATTTCTCAGTAAGATGGGAGATACGATTGATGAAACATTTCTCAGGAAGATGGGAGATACGATTGATGAAACATTTCTCAGGAAGATGGGATATACGATTGCTGAAACATTTCTCAGGAAGATGGGAGATACGATTGATGAAACATGCTCAGGAAGATGGGAGAAGCGAATGATGAAACATTTCTCAGGAAGATGGGAGATACGATTGATGAAACATTTCTCAGGAAAATGGGAGATACGATTGATGAAATATTTCTCAGGAATATGGGAGATACGATTGATGAAATATTTCTCAGGAAGATGGGAGATACGATTGATGAAATATTTCTCAGGAAGATGGGAGATACGATTGATGAAATATTTCTCAGGAAGATGGGAGATACGATTGATGAAATATTTCACAGTAAAATTGGAGATACGATTGATGAAATATTTCTCAGGAAGATGGGAGATACGATTGATGAAATATTTCTCAGGAAGATGGGAGATACGCTTGATGAAATATTTCTCAGTAAGATGGGAGCTACGATTGATGAAATATTTCTCAGGAAGATGGGAGATACGATTGATGAAATATTTCTCAGGAAGATGGGAGATACGATTGATGAAATATTTCTCAGGAAGATGGGAGATACGATTGATGAAATATTTCTCAGGAAGATGGGAGATACGATTGATGAAATATTTCTCAGTAAGATTGGAGATACGATTGATGAAATATTTCTCAGGAATATAGGAGATACGATTGATGAAATATTTCTCAGGAAGATGGGAGATACGATTGATGAAATATTTCTCAGGAAGATGGGAGATACGATTGATGAAATATTTCTCAGGAAGATGGGAGATACGATTGATGAAATATTTCTCAGTAAGATGGGAGATACGATTGATGAAATATTTCTCAGGAAGATGGGAGATACGATTGATGAAATATTTCTCAGGAAGATGGGAGATACGATTGATGAAATATTTCTCAGTAAGATGGGAGATACGATTGATGAAATATTTCTCAGGAAGATGGGAGATACGATTGATGAAATATTTCTCAGGAAGATGGGAGATGCGATTGATGAAATATTTCTCAGTAAGATGGGAGATACGATTGATGAAATATTTCTCAGGAATATAGGAGATACGATTGATGAAATATTTCACAGTAAGATTGAAGATACGATTGATGAAATATTTCTCTGGAAGATGGGAGATATATATGACCGAGGAAGGTATCGATTACCTAAGACTGGATTCAGAGAGATGGGAGCCGAGAATGGTGTGATTGAGAAAGATGGGAGAGATATGGTTAAATATTTATGGGGAGTGTGAAAGAAGTGATTTAAAAAGATGGAAGATTGTTATATGTGATTAAGGAAGATGGGAGGAGGGTATGATGTGGTTCAGAAAGATTGGAGGTGGATAAGACTTTATTTAGAAAGATGGGAGATGAGTAAGGTGTCATTAAGAAAGGTGGAAGGTGGGTAAAATGCCTATAAGAAAGGTAGGTGATAGGTAAGACTTCATTAAGAAAGATAGGAAACTTGGTAAGATGTGATTTAGAAAGATAGGAAACTTGGTAAGATGTGATTTAGAAAGATAGGAAACTTGGTAAGATGTGATTTAGAAAGATAGGAAACTTGGTAAGATGTGATTTAGAAAGATAGGAAACTTGGTAAGATGTGATTTAGAAAGATAGGAAACTTGGTAAGATGTGATTAAGAAAGATAGGAAACTTGGTAAGATGTGATTTAGAAAGATAGGAAACTTGGTAAGATGTGATTTAGAAAGATAGGAAACTTGGTAAGATGTGATTTAGAAAGATAGGAAACTTGGTAAGATGTGATTTAGAAAGATAGGAAACTTGGTAAGATGTGATTTAGAAAGATAGGAAACTTGGTAAGATGTGATTTAGAAAGATAGGAAACTTGGTAAGATGTGATTTAGAAAGATAGGAAACTTGGTAAGATGTGATTTAGAAAAATTGGAAATTGATACGATGTCATTACGAAAGATAAGAGATGGGTAAAATGTCATTAAAATAAAAATTTTCAACTAAAATAAAAATGTTCAACTCAAATGTTAAGTCGGTCCTATTATATGGCTGTGAAACATGGAGAATAACAAAATTGACAATCACGAAGGTACAGACTTTCATTAATGGATGCTTACGCAGAATAAAGGGATGGAAATGGCAGGACAAAGTCACTAATGTAGAGTTATGAAAATGTACCGGTCAAATACCAATGGATAAAGAGATACAGCGAAGACGATGGCGATGGATAGGACACACACTACGGAAGCCAACTGAGAGTATTACACAACAGGCCCTTTTTTGGAATCCCCAGGGGAAAAGACAAAGAGGAAGACCAAGGAATTCTTGGGGAAGACAGATCGAAGCAGAGATGAAGATGATGGGAAGACATGGAATGATCTTAAAAGAATTGCAAAAACATAACGACTTGGAAAGTGCTTGTTGAAGACCTATGCTCCACTGGGAGCTAAAAGGTAGACGAGAAGAGAAAATGTCATTACGCAAGATTGAAGATGAGTACGATGTCATTAAGAAAGGTGGGAAGTGGGTAAGATTGTGCCAGGGTTGCTATGTTACTTCTACTTATTTATATCAGAGTTCATATATATCACAGCACAACTTAGTCAACAATCACAGACGACACAAATCAAGTTCATTCAAGTTTATTGAATCGTTCTCTCGGCACATGATAAATTAATGGTATAGTCCGTTCAGATTCGTTTGCCGAGATGTTATGATTTATAATTCAAAAAGTTCTTGATGATTTCACATGATTTTTGGCATACGGTGTTAAAATGTCCATGTCACGAGAACATATGTGTTACTCGCATTTCTAGCTATAACGGTTTTCTTAAAGCGGCGAATTCCTTTGATCTTTGCCCATGTAACTATTATTTTGACCCTAATCAAAATGTTTTACAGTAATCTAGTGCAACGATGACCCATAGGCGTGTCCATAAAATTTTACTTGGTGGCAAGTATACCAATTTTAGATTATATATAGAACTTTTGTTCGTAGAGTCAATTTGATATAGTTCCATGCTCTGGTGTGAGTTTCCCAAATGTTGTCGCTGCCTTTCAAATACGTACATTTAGTTCCTCATCTAAGGAAAGTGTGGCTATAATAGTGGATCCAAGATAGCTGAACTTCTGTACTGACTCAAGCAGGCTTCCATTCAAAGTAATGGTTGTTGGTTTGCTTATAACATATTTTTGATTGCTTGGGTGGTCTTGAACAATAAACTGTTTAACAAATCAACTAGGAAATTTTGCAAATCAAACTATTTATCTGTAGACTTAATCAGAGTAATGATCATTCAGAATCAGACGAGTCAAATAGGTCGATTACTGTTTTCGGCTGAACAAACAACAAACCATCCTTTTTCCAATATTCCTCTTCTTGTCGTAACACACGATCCTCACATTTTACCCAGTAGTCTTTATTTATATTTGATAGAGCCTGATTTGTAAGTGTCTCAACATCGCATAATTTGAAAGTTTTATTTGTATATGCTACGTGTCCTTTAACTTTTGCCCAAACTAGTTCTATAGGATTTAAGTGTGCATGATATGGAGGTAGTCTCAAACATCTATGGCCATGTTCTTGAATTAACTTGTCTATTTTAAATATCTTTGTACGTTGTGTCTGTTTTACAAGGCTAAGCAATTCGGGTTTCAAGTAGCTGTCGTTAACTTGTATGTGTTCTTTTATGAGCCACGTTTTGATTGCATCTTTTGTACTTGATGATGTTGGGATTCTATCTTCTACGTTAACTACGTTATGGTATGAAGCATTGTCCATTATCAGACAAGAAGGTCGATCTAATATTGGAAGGATACTTTTCTCGATCCAGTCTTTAAATATGTGCCCATTCATTTCGGAGTGGTAGTCTCTATTGTCTATGGATTTTGAAATGAAAACGAGATGAGCATTCTGCAACAACCCATTATGTCTGCTACCTGCATGTGCAACTATCAAACGTTGCCCTTTACTGCTTGGTACTGATCTTTTAATACTTCCATCTGCTAACTGCCATTCCTTTTCATTTGTATGATGAGCGTTGATCCAAGTTTCATCTAAATAAACAATATCATAATCATTTTCGCGCATTTCCTTCACTTCACGTAAATACTTGCTTCTAAGAGCTACTAGATGTGGCTTCTCACAAATAATGTTTTTTCCACCAGCATACTTTCTAAAGGTGAAGCCTGCACTTCTTAATATTTTCCATAATGAAGTTTTTGATATTTCAATGTCGTTGTTAGTTTTCAGCCAAAGCTTCAACTTTCTAAGTGTCACTTCTTCGTTTATATCAAACATTCGACAGATTTCTCTTTTTACTAGGTTCTTATCAAAACTGTCTAACGTTTCTTTCCTTCCTTGCTTTCTTGCATTTGTTGGCAATAAATATCCGCTTCCTTTAACTATTCGATCAAATGAACGTTTACACAAACCTAAAATATGCATTGTTCTCTTCTCAGGGTTTGATAAAGAACAATAAAGATGTCCCTTTTTACGCTCTCTGCAGAAGTATTGATAAATCTTTATAGCAATGTTTTGCTCAGTAAAATATTTTGCCTTTATATTCATTATCACATAGACTTGCAGAAGATAATATGGATAGTGCCGCCTCCTTTCTGTAAATATTGAGATTTGCCTCTGAATTATGACTCGAACTCGAGTCTACGGCCGTGATTTTGACGTCACATAATTTCCGGTTTCGGCTAAAATGTCATTTTGTGCTAAACGGGAAATTTCATATGTAACATTTCTTTATAAAAATTTATAGTGGAAACATAACTATTTTAGGACGGTGCGCATTCAGCCGTGAAGGTCATGCCTATATGTTAAAGAATCAGCTGTGAGATGTAAGCATCTACATAATCCCGCCGGTGTTTATAATATCGATTAACTTTTTTTTAATATAGGTTAAATAAGGCATCTTTGAAACTGGATCACGTTTCTTTGATAAAAAAATATTTTTATAGCGACATTAGTATTCTAAACCTAACTTCAAAAGATCAATGCAAATGAACAATAAGTTTTTGAAAAAAATAAATTAATGTCTAGGCAAACGAATCTGAACGGACTATAGTACTTAAAATTATAATCATGTGCTTTATTTGAGATGAATTCATGAGGCTATCGCCGGTGGATATTGATTGATCTATGTATCTACTGATTATGACATATACAGTTATATCTCTTACATTCACAACTATCTTACGTTATACTTTTGTTGTATTTGATCTACTTACTATCGTCCTCTGGAACACAAGACTTCTGAGTCCCCCCTGAAAACACTTCACAACTAAACTATGTTATTACTGACTGACTTATCTCTACTTCTCTATATTGGACTTGTTCTCTAAGTTTCTAATACTATTTGTTCTGTTCTTGTTCTGTCTACTTCTCAACTATTTGCCCCTAAATCTTGACAGAAGTGACAGACTTAACTTGTGGAAATCCACCACTTCTGACGTTAGGCAGTTTTCGGCCGAAGTCGAACTAAGCTCGTCTAATTTACATTTCTAATTCTGATTCTAGTTCTCAATAACTTTAAACTTACGAATTCCTTGTGTGCATGAGGTTAAGTATATATATACATATGGAAATCCAAAGAAATTAAGTTTAAACACAATGTTAAGTCGGTCCTATTATATGGCTGTGAAACATGGAGAACAACAAAATTGACAATCATGAAGATACAGACTTTCATTAATGGATGCTTACGCAGAATAAAAGGATGGAAATGACAGGACAAAATCACTAACATAGAATTATGGAAATGTACCAGTCAAATACCAGTGGATAAAGAGATACATCGAAGACGATGGCGCTGGATAGGACACACACTACGGAAACCAACTGAGAGTATTACACAAAAGTCCCTTTTTTGGAATCCCCAGGGGAAAAGACAAAGAGGAAGACCAAGGAATTCTTGGAGAAGACAGATAGAAGCAGAGATGAAGATGATGGGGAAGACATGGAATGATCTTAAAAGAATGGCAAAAACCAGAACGACTTGGAAAGTGCTTGTTGAAGACCTATGCTCCACTGGGAGCTAAAAAGGTAGAAGAAGAAGAAGAAGATGTTAAGTACCCTCGCCTCATTTGCAAAAGTTCTTGGCTTAGTCTTTGCGCAGGCCATCCGCAGCCAATAATTTATCAAGAGGTCTAAACTATGAAATATGTGTCAAAATTGTCAAAACAATACGACATCTTGCCACTTTGTTTAATCTTTAAGTTTCGAAATAACGCTGTTTTGAACTCTTAATAGTGATATTTATCTCATGAACTTGACCTATCCCTGAAGTTGTTTGTCAACCTAATTTATGATTATTTTGACGGGCCAAGCCAAATACATTTACTCACACTTTTAAATAACAAGTTTAAAAATGTTAATCGACTACTGCTAATTTTCTGAATCTGAAATGTTTACCACTAAGTATGTTACCACTAAGTATGTTTACCACTAAGTATGTTTACCACTAAGTATGTTTACCACTTAGTATGTTTACCACTAAGTATGTTTACCACTAAGTATGTTTACCACTAAGTATGTTTACCACTAAGTATGTTTACCACTAAGTATGTTTACCACTTAGTATGTTTACCACTAAGTATGTTTACCACTAAGTATGTTTACCAATTAGTATGTTTACCACTAAGTATGTTTACCACTTAGTATGTTCACCACTTAGTATGTTTACCACTCAGTATGTTTACCACTAAGTATGTTTACCACTTAGTATGTTTACCACTAAGTATGTTTACCACTAAGTATGTTTACCACTAAGAATATTTACCACTCAGTATGTTTACCACTAAGTATGTTTACCACTTAGTATGTTTACCACTAAGTAAGTTTACCACTCCCTAACTGCTTGGGCTTCCTTCTATTTCAATCTATATACTCGTACAAGATGTTATTAAGGTAGATTGGTAAGATCTTATTTAAAAAAGGAGGGTGATACTTAAGTAAAAAAGTAAATTACCCATGTCACGCCAAGTGACCCCATAGGGAATACGGTGTTAGTGACCATAAATTTTACAGACCTCCAGCACATGATTTTTGGGGTAATGTGGTCGGTATTACACCCGTGCCGCTTCACTTTCCCAGAAAAAAAATCCGGTACCCATTTAAGGCTGGGTGAATCCAGAAGCCGTCGGTTGGGATCGAACCCTACCTCTTGTTCTTTGTAGTCCAGTCCACTAACCACTAAGCTATCGCGGCTCAGAGTGATACTTAAGATGTCATTAAAAAGATTTTAAATTGGTGAGATTTGGTTTTTTAAAAATGGGAAATGAATAAGATGTCATATTACAAAGGTGAGAGATGGGTAATATGTTATTAAGACAGGTTGGTGGGACGTAAGATGTCATTTACACGATTTTAAAAGGGTAAGATGTGGTTTAAGAAATGGGAAATAAATAGGATGTCATTAAGAAAGGTGGGAGCTGGGTAAGATGTTATAAAGAAGATGGGACATTTGTAAGATGTTTCAGAAAAAATAAGAATGACGTAATCAAGAATGGAAATAGACAGACACCAGAAACAAGCGAACAATATAAATATAAAACGCGGGAAAACAGCGGGCAAGGTTAATACACAGGGGGTCTCCGTGAGGCAGAGAAATGGATTCCAAATGAAGCACGACAGCCTGGATGTGGCTAATGCTGTGTCCATTCTTGCTCGCATAAAAATATACATTCCATCAGTTTGGCAAATGGCGTAAGTTGCCCTTTCGGGGGAGGACGGAGGATTTAATTTCACGACGCTTTTGCAGAGAGAAGAAGGAAACCATGATCCGGATAAAAGAAAAATGAAATGGCGGTTCCTTGGCGAGGTGAGAAAAATGGAAATCTTGACGTGTCATACAAGACAAGTTTGCGCGCGTTGTAAGATTGAGGTTTATAAGGGAAGAAGCTCGTACAATGATTTAATATTTGCTGATTTGTTTGTGCACGAAACTATTTACAAACATAGCGTTTCAGCTTTGCGGATAAGACAAGACTAAACAAACCAACGTTTTGACTCAAGATGCATGCAACTGGAACAGTCAAATACTTAAATGATTACCTATATTGTTATTGTATTAAAATAATATATTACTCTATCACTCTCCTATAAATATAACATTCATTATGTTTTTATTTTATAAAAAATATTACATTGCTCCATCACTCTCCTACAAATATAAAATTCATATGTTGTTATACTAAAATATAACATTACTCTATCACTCTTCTATAAATATAACATTCGTTATATTGTTGTTATATTAAAACATTACACAGCACATGGACAGCAAAAATAAAAAAAATGACGGCAACAATCGAGACAATGTTTATATTAAATTCAGAAGACAAAACCCACAGGAGAGAAATGAGACGAGACCAGGCACGAAGAATACATCTTGTTCATTCTGCGGATGGATCTGTCTCTCCAATATTTGCAGATCCAGCCACGAGAAAAGCTGTTCAGCAAAATAGCGTCCAGGACAAGTCACTAATATTTTACCAAACTACTGACTTAACATGACTGTTTGCTATCAACAGTCCGTCAAGACGCCAAAGATCATATGTATATATATATATATATATATATATATATATATATATATATATATATATATATATATATATATATATATAATAAAGTACCCCCGTCACGCCAAGTGGCGTATAGGGAAATATGGTGTTAGTGACCCTATATTTTACAGACCTTCAGCACATGATTTTGGGGTAATGTGGTCAGTATTACGCCCGTGCTGCTTTACTTTCCCAGAAAAAAATCCGGTACCCATTTAAGGCTGGGTGAACCCGGAAACCGTCGGTTGGGATCGAACCCTACCCCTTGTCCTTTGTCGTCCAGTTCACTAACCACTGAGCTATCGCGGCTCCCATATATATATATATATATATATATATATATATATATATATATAAACATTATATTACTCTATCACTCTCCAAAATCTCAAAAAGGACTAAAACTATGATCATAAACAAAGATAATACGCAAAACCTACAAGTGGATATCAAAGTTGAAAGAATAGACCTAGCGACAGTTCAGAGCTACAACTATATTGGACATAAAATAACCAGTGGTGGGAAAATAAACAACTGAAATAAACAAAAGAATAGGTATGGCAAAAAGTAATTTTAAAGTCATGAAAAATATACTAACATCAAAACAAACAACACCAGGGCTGAAACTAAGAATAATAAAATGTTATCTTCTCAATATTTCTGTATTGTGAAGAAACATGGACATTAGACAAGAAAACAGAACACAAAATTGAAGCCTTTGAAATGTGGATTTATAGCAGAACAAGACGAATTTGATGGTAAGAAAAGAAAACAAACGATGAAGTTTTAAAACAACTACAAATGAAAAGAGAACTACTAAATACAATTCAAACAAGACAAATTAGATTTTTCGGACATGTTAAAAGACACAACAGCCTACTAAAAGTAATCTTGGAAGGGAAAATACAAAGTAAAAGAGGCAGAGGCAGACCAAGACTAACGTGGACGAGTAACATCAAAAGATGGACAAGTCAGCCTATGACAATCTGCACCATCAAAGCAAGAGACAGAGTGGAATGGCGCTCCATGGTGGCCAACTTTCGATGCGGAGACGGCACTCAATGAATGAATCACTCTCATAATAATTATAGCACTCATTATATTCTTGTTATATTCAAATAATATATCACTCTATCAGTATCGAATAATGATATCATTCATTGTATAATATATTTGGAATGCTGTTGACTACATATACAATTTTCAGCCTATCAAGAAACACACTCTCTGCAAACTTGAAGATAAAAGACCATACACTCCATATTAACCAAAACCCAACATATCTTGGCGTCACCATGAATCGCAGAATGACTTGGACAAATCAGATAGACAGAGGAAAGCCAGAAAACGAACAAATATTATGAAGAAATTGACAGGAACGGACTGGGGGGGGGGGGGGGGCAGACAGCAATATTTTGAAAAGACTATACGTAGGAAGAGTCAGACCAATTCTAGAGTATGGAGTCACAGCCTGGGCTATGGCTTCCAAATCACACCTTAGCAAAATTAACAGAACACAGAACCAAGTTTCCCGTATCACCACTGGTGCTATGAAATCTACACCTATCAAGACTCTAGAAACAGTAACAGGTTTACAACCTTAGATGACAAACGGGTCACTAAAGTATTGCAACAAGCGGAGAAATATAGAAGGCTCCTTAGCCACCCCATGCACCAAAGAATAACTGGTTCCGGAATTGTACGACTAAAGAGGAGCAACTTCACTGCAATTGCCAATGAACTAAGTACTGGAGACCCAGTACTTTCCCAAATAATATCGAAACCCTTGGGCCCATCTGATATGTTTCCTCATGGGAAACATAAAATACCAGAACTTAAGGAAAATATAACAGGAATCATGAAAAAGGCACCCAATCAGACATAGAAAGAAAACACGTAGCAGAAAAACACATACACGATACCTACCCACATGACTCTTGATCCCACATATACACAGATGGCTCTGCTACAAATGCCACCAGAAATGGAGGGGGAGGTGTGTTCTTGACGCTGAATAATCAGGACGAGATCACCAAATCAATAGCTACTGGAAAATTCTCAAACAACTTTAAAGCAGAAACTGAGGCCATCAGAGATGCTGCAACACTGGCTACTCAACACAAAAATAACATGCACAATAAATTGGTGATTCTGACTGATGCACTATCAGTACTAGCAGCTCTTTAAGCCCCAAGAACAATGAACTAGATGACTTGAGAACAACCCTAGACCAACTATGCAAAAACTTACAGAGAGTATTGAGTTATTGAGTTATTGAGTTATTTGCGGGTCATCATCATTGCACTCCGAACATGTCCATAGGTGCTCAGATCCCCTCCTCAGCAATTCCCTCAGTGTCCAGCGACTGACGACTCCAGTTCTATGTTGGTTGATAAGTCTTCTTACACGGCCACCAAGTTTCTCATTTCTGGCCGTGCCCATCTTAACTCCCATTTCCATCATCCGAAGAAGCGACGTTGATCTGTGTTTGTCGAAGTCCTGTGCTCTTCCAACATCTCGGAGTGCATTGATGACGTCCGCCCGATCCATCGGTTGCCCGTCCTCAACGACAGCGCAGCTAGCCAACCTGTCCGCTCTCTCATTTCCCCGTACTCCCGCATGTCCAGGGACATAGACAAAGGTGACCTTACGTATTTTGGATTTCTGCAACGACTCTACCCATTGCATGCGTACAAAGCCCGCCTCCACTTTTTTTATCATGCTCATCGAATCACTCAGTATACATGCGTGGATGTAGTCTTGTGACTCTAACCATTTGAATGCCTTGGTCACTGCCATCACCTCCATTGTCATGCTACTCGTGGTCATGGCGTATGCACCACTGTCTTCCTTGGCTATTCTGCCTGCCGAACGTGCTGTAAATGCCCATGCACTTTTTTCGTGTCGTCTTACAGATCCGTCTGTATAGATGACTGCATCTTTCTCATCGGTGTTATCTCAGATGAGACCGTTGACCTCAGCATTAACCACGACTGGGTTCTGTTCCCTACTTTTCCTGTCGAGTGTGACAATACATGAGAAAGTCCCCTTGAATGACGTAGGCACCGGTATCCACTCCTCACCAACGCTGATATTGGTAAGCCCACAGACCTGTTTGATGACATCTTCTGCTCGGCCCACCCATGATTTGCCTCTTTTTAGCCTGGTACCTTTCTCTGTGTTGAGCACGTGGAGCAATGGATGCTCTGTATCTGTACTAATCTTCAGGTATGCTCGTGCTCTCCAGATCTTGATTCTGTCATCCATGGTTGGAAAGTCAAGAAGATACCTCATTGCCACACAGGGAGTGTCCCTCGTACATGCCAGGATAATGCGCATGGCTTCATTTTGTATTTTCTCCAGCCTATCAATTTGAGTCGTACTGACAGTAAGAATGGCCAGGGCATACTCGATTGGTGCGAGGACTAATCCCTGGAACAGAAGAGTAAGTAGCCTCTGCTCGATGTTGGCAGCTGCCATGACCTTCAAGGCGGCTAATCCTTTGCGGGATTTTGTTATCACATGGTCAACGTGGTCCCGAAAACACAGGCTGCGATCAAACTTAACTCCGAGGTATGTCATCAACTTGTCCCTGGTCACCTCATCAGCTCCCATTCGTACTACCGGTGTGGTCGTATTAACGATATGATTGTTAAGGGAGAACCATGAAACTGATGCTTTATTAGGATTAACCAAGGCACCTGAAACCCCACACCAGGAAGAAATGCGATCGAGTTCGTCTTGCATTGTGGAGGCGATTCCCCGTCTGTCTCTTCCCTGTCGATATACCAGAATATCATCAGCAAAAGTCATAGTTCTTCCCCTCCCATCCAGCTGTTGGGCCGTGATCGTTATTGTGTACATATTAAATAGAACTGGTGACAATGGTGAGCCTTGTGGCAGCCCAGGACAAATGGATGTTGGCTCGGAAGACCAACTTCCACATCTGAGTATCACCTTCCTCTGAAACAGTGCCGCGGCGATCCATCTTATGAGGAAGGGGTTCACCGCCAGTTTGAGAAGCATATGCATGAGATATTCAAATGGTACCCTGTTGTATGCATCCTCCAGATCTATAGCAGCAGCACATGTCTCCTCTCGTCTGTGGAAGCCTTCGAAGACGTCATAGGCAAATACTGCCGCATTGAGCCATGTCTCTTTGTTATATCTATAACCTCCGAGTGTGGATGGGAATACGCGTTTCTGTTCAAGGCGACACGTGAGGACACGGGCAACTATTTTCTCCAGCAGCTTGCCCGCAGTATTCCGCATTGTGATGATTCTGTAGGCACTGATCTGAGAATGGTCCTTGTTTGGCTTCGGTAGCGGTAGTAAGTAGCTGTGTAGCCACTCCTCCTTAATCTGGCCACTCCGAATACTGGCATTAAATCATTGGCCAGTGTTGTCAAGTCGTCATCAGCTAAATCGCCTATGTCATCATACCGAACACCATCTGGACCAGGAGCAGTGCTGTGTGACCTTTTAAGTGTCGCGCGAATGGTATCGGTTGTGATTGTGAGATCTTCTTCCAGCCCTACATCCTCACACAAATTTGACAAAGATCCCCGTATCCTCATTCTTACAGCCTCATTTCTTTGGTCCGTCTGCTCAATGTAGCGGGCAAGCAGGGCCTTCCCTTTGCTCTCATCAGATTTGTGCCATATCTGGTCTGTGCTCTGAAAGTCTGGTATACCTCTGTGTCGTGGTGTGCCATTCATGCATTCCAGAGAGTAGTCATTCAGTGGATACCCATCACACTGTAATATACACGGGAACGAACGCGCAGACAAATTAGCTAAAGAGGGAGGGGATTACCACAAGAGAACCATCCGCTCAGTTATGATGAATCCAAATCTATCCTCAAGGGTCAGTTCCATGAAAAATGGAAACGAGAACACCCAAAGCATAACGAGAGTGACGGATACCACCAACTATCAAGGAGGGATCAAGTCATCATACTTCGCGTATGATGCCACAATAGAATGAGAAATCACATGTTCACCAAATTCAAAATAGGCACAACCAGCCTATGCCACTGTACACTCGACAATATGACTACAAAACATGTTCTACATGATTGCCCCAGTACACAGACCTGAGAAGAGCAATGTGGTCCACGCCCACCTCCCTGGAAGAAAAACTATATGGGGCAATCGATTCGCTTAAACGGACAGCTGACTTCATGAGAGAGTCTGGAATCCTTCTCTGATTGAGTCTTGATCGCAGAGAGAGAAAGAGAGAGAGAGAGAGACACGAGAGAGAGAGAGAGAGAGAGGAATACTGTTGGAGAGCTTTTAGTGTCTAGAAAAGAATAATTAGAAATATGCTATTACTATTGAGAATAGTTGCTGATGTCTCATCCAGAAAATGTTGATTTCTATTCTATTCTATTCTATTCTATTCTATTCTATTCTATTCTATTCTATTCTATTCTATTCTATTCTATTCTATTCTATCATGTTCTATTATGTTCTATTCTATTCTATTCGATTTTATTATGTTCTGTTCTATTCTATTTTAAAAATCTTCCATTTGGACCACGCCACCAAAGAGAGCTCTACGGTCCCTTCTATCCTTTACTTGTTTGATCTAATCTTCCCCAATGTACTTTATCCCAGTGAGCTCTATATATATTCACTCACACCTTGTGGTGTAGTGCCATACATAGTCGCTGACGAAAGAACATTAAGAAAACTAGTCACCATAGGATTACATTTTTTGGAAAAAGCGAGCAGGGATCGAAGAGGAATGCAACCCGGTTACTTAAGGTGCCATCTAATGTTCTAAGCAGAAAGGCGCAAATATCACAGCTAATTAAGCTACAACACAGCACAACTACGCCCACTTAACGTTCTTTTAAGGGCGAACAACGAATATGAATAATTGACTTCTTCTTCTTCTTCTTTCTTCTATCCTTCCTCTGCTGCCGTTGGCGTCGAGGGGAGAAACAATCTGCGATTCTTTTGCTCTTCTGTTGGCATCTTCTGATGTTATTCCTCCTAGTGACTCTAGTATTCCCTTTATCCATCTCTTTCTCGGTCTTCCTCTTAATCTGGCGTTTTCGTAGCGTTTATTTAAGGCTCTTTGAGTCATTGTTAGTTCTTTTTGTCTTGTTATGTGGCCGAACCAATTTATCTGTTGTTTCTTTATGTATTCGATGGCTGGTTCAATTTCGAGTTTCTTCCTCAGGTCAGTGTTTCTTACTCTGTCCCTTAAGCTGTTTCCTGTCATTCTTCTGACACATTTCATTTCGGTGGTCGTTATCTTCTTATTGTTCTAGAGTCCAGCGTCCAATTCTGGCACTGATAGCACAGAGTTGGTAGAAAAATTGATTTGTATATTGCCCTTTTTGCTTCCGTAGTTATTGCTTTGTTTTTCAATAGTGTTGATACTTGGCTTGCTTTGTTACACCTTATATCTATCTCAATCTCTTGGTTATTGTCTTGTGTTAATGTGCTACCCAGATATTTAAAATTGTCTACTTGCTTCAAAGTCGTATTACCTATTATGATGTTAGTTTTTCATTCTTTCTCGCTATTGCTATTACTTCGGTTTTACTTATGTTGATCTTCATGTTGTATTGTTTACAGGTGTTGTTTAGCCTGTTGATATGTTCTTGTAGGTCCTCAGTTGTTTCATGTATCAGAACTTGGTCATCTACAAATAGTATTTCATTTATTTCTTCCTCTCTTCTGTTGTTTTTCTGGTACGTATATTTCGTTCTCTTTTGTGTTATCGCTTGTTATCATCCGCGTTGGTATATTTCCTGGAGTGGGCATGCTAATTTGCATATATTGTCATATATGTGATGAAAGTTAAGGGGAAAGCACGCAGCCTTGTCTTAATCCAGAGTTAGTGGTGAAGTGTTTAGAGTAGCCTGCTGAAGATCTTACTGTAGTGCGACTACTTTCATAGAGGCTCTTGCATATCTCTACTAGGTGGTGACCCACTCCGTACAAGGGCAATACGTACCACAGTTGTTCCCTGTCCACCCTATCGAACGCATTTTCTTGGTCAATAATTGACTGAAGAACAAAAAAGAAAAGATAAGATCCTACTATATGGTTTGTTAGAAAAAGAGTTCTTAATGTTATGTAGAGCCAGTCTCAACATATGGATGTGAATCATGGACAATAGGACAACAGACAAGAAAAATTACGGGAGGCTGTAGAAATGAGGTTTTGCAGAAGAATGTTGAGAGTACCATGAACAGCTAAGAAGAGTAATGAAAACATTCTGAAAGAGGCCAAAGGAACAAGAGAGCTAATTTCCAATATTAGGAAAAAACAATAATCATTTTTTGGTCATGTAATGAGAAGGGAACAGCTGGAATATATTGTAACAACTGGAAAAATTGAAGGACGAAGAGATAGAGGGAAGCAAAGAGAAAAGATACCAGCCCGTTTAAGAGAATGACTCGGCAGAAGGTCAACAACAGAAATGATAAATAACTGGCGAGATCGAAAGTTGTGGAGAGACATGATCACCTACGCCAACAGGCATGGTACTTGATGATGAGGGTGAATAAATTAAACAAGTATTATTCAACGGAATAATCTACATTCGTACACATATAAATGAATGTCAGAAGTCTAAGTGAGCAGTACATAATTATTGATGAATGGCGCTCCATGATTGTTGACCTTCAATGTGGAGACGGCACCCAATGAATGAATGACGCTCCATGGTAGCTAATCCTCAATGTGGAGACGGCACCCAATGAATGAATGACGCACCATGGTATCTGACCCTCAATGTGGAGACGGCACCCAAGAATGAATGACGCTCCATGGTAGCTAATCCTCAATGTGGAGACAACACCCAATGAATGAATGACGCTCCATGGTAACTAATCCTCAATGTGGAGACAACACCCAATGAATGAATGACGCTCAATGGTAACTAATCCTCAATGTGGAGACAACACCGAATGAATGAATGGCGCTCCAAGGTAGCTAATCCTCAATGTGGAGACGGCACCCAATGAATGAATGGTGCTCCATGGTAGCTAATCCTCAATGTGGAGACAGCACTCAATGAATGAATGGCGCTCCATGGTAGCTAATCCTCAATGTGGAGACAGCACCCAATGAATGAATGGCGCTCCATGGTAGCCAATCCTCAATGTGGAGACAGCATCCAATGAATGAATGGCGCTCCATGGTAGTTGACTCACAATGTGGAGACAGCACCCAATGAATGAATGGCACTCCATGGTAGCTAATCCTCAATGTGGAGACAGCACCCAATGAATGAATGGCGCTCCATGGTAGCTAATCCTCAATGTGGAGTCAGCATCCAATGAATGAATGGCGCTCCATGGTAGTTGACTCACAATGTGGAGACAGCACCCAATGAATGAATGACACTCCATGGTAGCTAATCCTCAATGTGGAGACAGCACCCAATAAATGAATGGCGATCCATGGTAGCCAATCCTCAATGTGGAGATAGCACCCTATGAATGAATGGCGCTCCATGGTAGCTGACTCTCAATGTGGAGACGGCACCCAATGAATGAATGGCGCTCCATGGTAGCTGACCCTTAATATGGAGACAGCACCCAATAAATGAATGACGCTCCATGGTAGCTAATCCTTTATGTGCAGACAGCATCCAATTAATGAATGGCGCTCCATGGTAGCTAATCCTCAATGTGGAGACGGCACCCATTGAATGAATTGCGCTCCATGGTAGCTGATCCTCAATGTGGAGACGGCACCCAATGAATGAATGGTGCTCCATGGTAGCTGACCCTCAATGTGGAGACGGCACCCAATGAATGAATGGCGCTCCATGGTAGCTGACCCTCAATGTGGAGACAGCACCCAATGAATGAATGGCGCTCCATGGTAGCTGACCCTCAATGTGGAAACAGCACTCAATGAATGAATGGCGCTCCATTGTAACTGACCTTCAATGTGGAGACAGCACCCAATGAATGAATGGCGCTCCATGGTAGCTGACCCTCAATGTGGAAACAGCACTCAATGAATGAATGGCGCTCCATTGTAGCTGACCCTCAATGTGGAGACAGCACCCAATGAATGAATGGCGCTCCATTGTAGCTGACCTTCAATGTGGAGACGGCACCCAATGAATCAATCAATGAAAGCTCCGCACGAAGCAAACGTCATCTGATAACATCCTCATCTGGGATGCACTAAATACACGACCTCGCGAGACCACCATAATATGACTGTCAGCGCCCTTCTCCGGCTAATATTATTTCTATTTGAATAATTTTCTTTATTTCGCTGAGATCAGCCTGAGAACCTCTGGAAAGGACTATACAATATGGACTTCTAAAGTATAAAGATCTTAAGAATAAATTACGTCTGAATATAAGGTGCTGTAGAAGGTGAAAGTGGGGAGGGGAGGGTGATGGAGGTGGCGATGTTTTAGTTCCGTCAGCGTGCAAAGATGGATTGATGAGGCCAGGAATGCGCAAATCTGTTTCCCTTGTTGGCGAAACTCATTAGACTTTGACTTGATCCTGCCTTGTCGGGCAGACCAATCGAATTCAAATAGATCAAACGTTTGATTGATGCCTGATTATGTGCTCCGCCCATTGATACTTTCCACTGATATTTTATTATTTGCCTAGGAAGAAGTTGGACATTGGAAAAAAAAAGGGGGGGGGGGGGGAGTGCCATTGTTGAGTACAGGTACTGTGCGTGTTTAATGCTGAATAGCGCCATGTCAGAATTCTGCATGGAGTTGTCTTCTCCTTTTTCCTATTATTTTCGTCTACAACTACCACAACCACAACCACAACCACAACTACATAACAACAAAAACAACTACTACTACAAATACTACTACTACAACTACTACTACTACAACTACTACTACTACAAATACTACTACAACAAATACTACTACTACAAATACTACTACTACAAATACTACTACTACAACAACTACTACTACAAATACTACTACTACAAATACTACTACTACAAATACTACTACTACAAATACTACTACTACAACTACTACTACTACAAATACTACTACTACAACTACTACTACTACAAATACTACTACTACAAATACTACTACTACAAATACTACTACTACAAATACTACTACTACAACAACTACTACTACAAATACTACTACTACAAATACTACTACTACAACTACTACTACTACAAATACTACTACTACAAATACTACTACTACAAATACTACTACTACTACAAATACTACTACTACAAATACTACTACTACAAATACTACTGCTACTACAACTGCTACTACCACTGCTACTTCTACTACTACTACTACTACTACCACTACTACTTCTACTACTACTACTAAACTACTGCTACTACTACAACATCTACTACCACACCTACTACTACAAACTACTGCTACTACTACCGCTACTATTACTACTACAACAACTATTACTACTACCACTACTACTACTATTACTACTACAACTTCTACTACTACCACTACTACTGCTGCAACTACAACTACTACTACAACTACTACTACTACTACCACCACCCATACTACTACTATAACTACTGCTACCACCACCACTACTACTACTACTACTACTACTACTACTACTATTACTACTACTACTACTACAAAATCTACTACTACAAGTACTACTACCACTACTACTACCACCACTACTACTCCTAAAACCTCTACAAAATCTACAAGAACAACTACTGCTACTACTACTATTACTACCACTTCTACTACTACTTTATCAAATTTCTTTCTACTTTCTTTTATTTGTCATCTTCAATTTTTTTCTTCTTACTTCTCCGACTGTCCATATAGATGATCTATTTCCTTATTTTTTCTTCTTATTTGTGTTACTTATTATTTCCGTTTATTTCATTTTATTCCTTGTTCTGTCCTTATTTTCTTCTTTCATTCTCTCGCTGCTCTTTCATATATTTCCAGATATTATAACAAATTTGCAGGAGTATTTTTTCTCAATTTGTTACCTCTGACCTTGACACCTAGACTACTTTTCCAAGAATTCAGAAGTTTAACAATTTGATGAAAGCGTTTCAATTTCAAAGAAGAAAATTTGAGGTATCTTCACACACAAAGCTAATCATATTTCAGGGATACGATTACGAGAACGAGGCAGGATGAATAACAATACCCCGGCAAATAAATATATGAAGTCAATAATTGACACAATACAGAGAGAATAGAAATTAAATCGTATCAAGCAAATCCGAAGTTTTATTTTTATTTATTTTTGGAAAAAATGTGAGGTTATTATTAAAATTATATCAGTGTGGAGTGTATCAAAGGTGCCTCACAGCAGCAGAGCCGGAAGCTGTCACAGGCCTACACCTGGTTGCGCCAGGATCAGTGAACTAGAATCATCGAGATACTACTCCACCGCGGTGTTCCCAGAAATAGACTAACCAGTCTAGTCTGGCCAAGCGAGTAGGGATCAAAGAGGGAAGACAAATCTGTATCCAAAAATAACATGATGAAGTCGGATGGGCCGAATGGCGCAAATATCACAGCTCTACTGCAAACTACAACACAACGTATCTACTTCAATTTAACGTCCTTCTAAAGACAATGATAAAGTGTACTTCAATTTGCTTAAGTAGTCATCGGGTGAACGACAGAAAGAAAGAGAGAGATATCAGCATGTAGGTCAGGTGATATTTTAAATATAAGGAGAGGTGTGATAACAACATAAATAAGGAGGAAAGTAAAAAAGCTTAGATGAACACGTCTTTCAATATCTTTGTTCCTCCACAATCGGTTTTCAGTTATTTATTTTCTATCACACCATTCTACAAGTAGCTGCCTGGTGTCCATTTGTCACTGTTTCTCTCTACCTCTTCTTTCGTAGATTTTTGCTGTTGTCACAATATCCTCTCGCCATTCTTCTGTGATCTAGCAAACATTTCCTGTTGTTCGACTGTCCCTGTTTGACGTCCATATGACTGGACTAACTATAGGCTTACATGGCACTCATCACCAGGTCGCATCTCCATTACAGAATGTTGCATTCACATCATAACAGTCAATCTGAAAGAATCTCTGTCTCTAGCCAGATCTCTCACTTCTGCTGTCACGCCCAATGTCTTCTCGATGCTTTGAAACCCCTCACCTCTTGGTCTACCTCTAATACGTCGTCCAGGAACCACGGCTTCCACCACTTACATGGCACTCAGCCATTGGCATATTCTCTATGTTACCGCAGCTACCGCAGGTAGCCTGAACATATTTACGAAATATAAAAGGAAATGATAATTTATTATATTTTTTAAAATAATTATATTACAAATTTTCGAATATTCTATTACACATTTATTTTTTATTTTTATTTATTTGCTTTGATTTACATTTATTAAAGCAAGGGTTTCCTATGACCACTATAGCGTTTGTGAATGAAACCGAAACTACTCTACGATAGTACATGAAACCGCTAATAAATAGCGGTACAGTTCTCTTCTGTCGGACTTAGTATTAATGACTTTGACATTCAAAAATTTCAGTGAAAATAATACAGCGGGAGCTATCTATACAAAATGCGGTTCCATGGGTTATTTTTAGCTCTAGCCAATTAGAAGTGTTACAAAGTGAAAGTGAAACTATGTCTGATTACCGGAACTTCCTAACCTATTTATAACTACGTTATGTGCATCATTATCTGTAGAAGGAACTTTTTCTGCTCTCAAGAGAATCAAATCTTATTGTCGCTCAACTCAGACACAAGAACGCTCATCTGGTTTGGCATTAATGTCCTTTGAGAAATCATTCCTTCAGAAACTTAGAAACCAACCCAACAGTACTTTCAATAATAAAGTCATCGGGGCATTTTCGTCCCAACAAGACGGATAGAATTTATATATAAATAAGAAAGTAATTTAAAATGTAGTAATGTCATTACCAAATATTACTTCATGTTAGCCTACTGAATATAATATATGTGTTTATTTATTATGTCAGCGGTAGCCCAGACCCTAAAACCAGTATACGCCACTGCACTCAGCAATTATATTTCCTTCTTCCATCGTTTTGTGTTCGCCAGCTTCCACCTTTGGCGAAGTCAAACTAGGATCAAGAACTGAATTTTGTATGTTACTCCGTTTTTTCCTGGCAGCCGTGTGTACAGAGGTCCCTCGCCGCACAGGCGGATAACCCCATCTTCAGAGGTACTCATACTTTTTCCATTAATGAATAATTGACGTTTCAAGACGTGCCTCGCTGCTGAGACCAGGGGTGGTTGCTGCAGAGAAAAATCACAAAAATTGACATGTCACGCCACCGTATAGGGAGGGGGTTAGTGACCATAATTTTTACAGATCTTCGGCACATGATTCGGCACATGATTTTTACAGATCTGTGGCACATGATTTTTACCGTATGGTTGTTCTACCCACAACTAGATAATATGGACATTCGCCCTGTTACTACTAAAATGAAGGATTCACTTCTATAATAACTTAGGTCAACTATCTCTTCCGACCTCTCTAGCCTGACATGTCATCTCTATAGCCTGACATGTCATCTCTCTAGCTTGACATGTCATCTCTCTAGCCTGACATGTCATCTCTCTAGCTTGACATGTCATCTCTCTAGCTTGACATGTCATCTCTCTAGCTTGACATGTCATCTCTCTAGTTTGACATGTCATCTCTCTAGCTTGACATATCGTCTTTCTAGCTTTACATGTCATCTCTCTAGCCTGACATGTAATCTCTCTGGCTTGACATGTCATCTCTCTAGCTTGACATATCATCTTTCTAGCTTTACATGTCATCTCTCTAGCCTGACATGTAATCGCTCTGGCTTGATATGTCATCTCTCTAGCTTGACATGTCATCTCTCTAGCCTGACATGTCAACTCTCTAGCTACACATGTCATCTCTCTAGCCTGACATGTCAACTCTCTAGCTTTACATGTCATCTCTCTAGCTTGACATGTCATCTCTCTAGCTTGACATGTCATCTCTCTAGCTTGACATGTCATCTCTCTAGCTTGACATGTCATCTGTCTGGCTTGACATGTCATCTCTGTAGCTTGACATGTCATCTCTCTAGCTTGACATGTCATCTCTCTAGCCTGACATGTCATCTCTCTAGCCAGACATGTCATCTCTCTAGCTTGACATGTCATCTCTCCAGCTTGACATGTCATCTCTCTGGCTTGACATGTCATCTCTGTAGCTTGACATGTCATCTCTCTAGCTTGACATGTCATCTCTCTAGCTTGACATGTCATCTCTCTAGCCTTACATGTTATCTCTCTAGCTTGACATGTCATCTCTCTAGCTTGTCATGTCATCTCTCTAGCTTACATGTGGTTTCTTACTGCTTCCCATCTGCCCAACAGCTTAAGATTCTATCTAATATGACTGATATTACGCCCGTGCCGCTTTACTTTCCCAGAAAAAAAAAAGAAAAAATCTGGTACACATTGAAGGCTTGGCGAACTTGGAAGCCGTCGATTAGGATCGAACCTGACTTCTTGTTTTTTGTAGTCCAGTTCTCTATCCACTGAGCTATGGCGGTTCCCATGTGATCTAAACTGACTAATATCTTGTTCATTATGTTGTTGATGGAGCTACGTCTACTTATTTTTAACACTTTCATTATCTATTATTCCTCTAATTTGCTCCTGGTTTCTCTCTATAATCCCCTTATCTTCATTAATCACTATCTCTTGCTCTCTCACTTACTCTGTATTTCTCTCTCACCCCCTCTCTTTCACTTAATATATCTCTCTCACTCTCTCCCTCTTAATCTCTCTCTTACTGTGTCTCTCTCACCCTCTCCCTATTAATCTCTCTCTTACTGTGTCTCTCTCAACCTCTCCCTCTTAATCTCTCTCTTAATGTGTCTCTCTCACCCTCTCCCTCTTAATCTCTCTCTTACTATGTCTCTCTCACCCTCTCCCTCTTAATCTCTCTCTTACTATGTCTCTCTCACCCTCTCCCTCTTAATCTCTCTCTTACTATGTCTCTCTCACCCTCTCCCTCTTAATCTCTCTCTTACTATGTCTCTCTCACCCTCTCCCTCTTAATCTCTCTCTTACTATGTCGCTCACCCTCTCCCTCATAATCTCTCTTTTACTATGTCTCTCTCACCCTCTCCCTCTTAATCTCTCTCTTACTATGTCTCTCTTCACGCTCTCCCTCTTAATCTCTCTCTTACTATGTCTCTCTCACCCTCTCCCTCTTAATCTCTCTCTTACTATGTCTCTCTCACCCTCTCCCTCTTAATCTCTCTCTTACTATGTCTCTCTCACCCTCTCCCTCTTAATCTCTCTCTTACTATGTCTCTCTCACCCTCTCCCTCTTAATCTCTCTTTTACTATGTCTCTTTCACCTCCTCCCTCTTAACCTGACTCTCTTACTCTGACTCTCTTACTCTACCCCTCTAATCTCCTCCCTCTTTCTCTCTCTCCCTCAGGATCCAAGTAGTTTATTTGTCCCGCTTTGTCTTTCTCCCCGTTCGCCAGAGCGAAGCATAATCCGCTCTATTTACCAGATCTCCGTAGTGTCCTCACACTTTGTATCGTGAGTCTAGCATTCGATCTGCAGCCTGAAACAGTTTTGCGACATCAAAATATAGCAGTAACCGTAACACGTTGTCTTGTAAGTACAGACAGACATCGCCACTAGTTTCTTGGAAAAGTTCCCCATCCCCCTCCCCTCTCCCCCCGCCCTTTCCCCAAGAATCTGTCAACGAAATAGCATCGTAGAAATAATCCAATTTGGCTTTACTGTCAGATGTAATGAATGCCACCTAATATGAGAATGGATGTAAAACAGCCAAATTTTAATCAAATTTGGCACGGCTTCGTTATAGTGATAAAAAATGTGACGTTCGGCAAATAATTGATTAATTATATTGCGAAGAAGAACTATGACGTTATTAATAACACCTAGTCAGAGAAATATCGTGGTCTTTTTCCTGTCCTTTTTTTTTAATGTACGCCCGACGACTACTATTCATCGTCCTCCCTTAAAAGGGTGCTAAATGGGCGTGGATTTGTTTGTATCGATGTTTACTGCAAATTACGTACGATATCACAATAATGTTTGGCCACCCACAGTAGGAGAGAGGGTGGTCGACTTGATAACTCGATGAGCTCCAAACCAGGTGAATGCAGTTTCGAATTCCGGTACGTTCAAATGTGTGTTTTTTGTCTTCCTTTCGGGGGTGAAAAATTCTCAAGACCTACAAATAAATATCAAAGTTGAAGGAATACATCTAGAGAAAGTTCAGAGCTACAACTACCTGGGACATACTATAACCAGTGATGGAAAATGTACAACTGAAATAAACAAAAGAATAGGTATGGCAAAATGTAATTTTAATGCCATGAAAAATATACTAACATCAAAACAAATAACACCAGGGCTAAAGAATAGCAAAATGATACATCTTCTCAACATTCCTGTATGGTGCAGAAACATGGACATTAGACAACAAAACAGAACAGAAAATTGAAGCCTTTGAAATGTAGATCTATAGAAGAATAGGTAGAATTGGATGGAAAGAAAATAAAACAAACGATGAAGTTTTAAAACAGCTAAAAATGAAAAGAGAACTACTAAACACAATTCTATCTATTGACCTTTCGAGCCGTAACCGGCCCATAGGGCGTAGACCAAGATACACCTTCTCCTATATGGATTTTTTTGTTCTAGCAGTTTTCTTTTAAAGATATTTTATCAAATCTCGCCATCTGTCTCTGTTCTGTGCAAGCAGTTCTATCTCATTGAGGGAGCCGACTCCTGCTGCTCTTGCCTCTCTCATCAATGTTCTTCTCAGTGTCTCCCTGGGTCTTCCTCTTTTTCTTTTACCTGTTGTTTCCCATATGAGGGCTTGCTTTGCTATTCGGTTATTATCTCTTCTCATCACATGTCCAACGTATGACCATCGTCTTTTCTTTATTACTGAAGATATTAGTGGTTGATTGGCGATTTCTCTAATTTCCTCATTTGTTTTGAATTCGTTCCATGCTATACCAAGTATTTTCCTTAGACATTTATTTTCAAATGCGTTCAACTTTGTTTCTATATCTCTTGTTGTTTTCCAGCTTTCACACGCATACGTAAGGGTTGATAGTACATTTGATTTGAATAGCCTAAGTTTTGTGTTTGTGCTGATAAGTTTTGATTTCCACAACTTTTCAAGGCTTCTGAAAGACATTGCTGCTTTAGCTATTCTGATTTTAATTTCTTTGCTCGTATCCCCTTCTCGATCAATGTGACTTCCAAGATAGATAAAGTGATCGATCTCTTCTACTGGTTTGTTTTCCATGTATATTTTGTCACCTGTTGGAATTAAACTAGTCATGACTTTAGTCTTTTCATGATTGATCTCAAGCCCAATTTTGCTGGCTATTGATGATAGTTCATTTGTGTTTTCCTGCATCGTTTTTATCTGACTGCTGATGAGGACTATGTCATCAGCAAAGTCGAGGTCCTCCAAATGGTCTCCTTGTATCCATTCGATGCCTTTATTACCAGTGCAGCATTTCTTCATTATGAAGTCCATAACAATTCCAAATAACAAGGGCGATAAAATACATCCTTGTTTAACCCCAGTTTCTATTGGGAAACATTCGCTCAGTCCTTCCTCTGTTCGAACTGCACATGTGTAACCATCATACATGTCTTTGATAATATTTATGATTTTTGATGGTAAACCATATTGCTTCAGAATTTTCCACAAAGAATCTCTATGAATACTATCAAATGCTTTTTTGAAGTCGATGAAGTTAAGTACAAAAGGTTTTTGCTTTTCAATGTGTTCCTCCAATATAAGTCGTAGAGTGAAAATGTGGTCAATACAGCTTCTCCCTTTTCTAAACCCAGCCTGTTCTTCACGCATTACTGTATCTATTGAATCCTGTATTCTATTTAGGATGATTTTGCAGAATAACTTTGAGGCAACTGACAAAAGTGTCACGCCTCTCCAGTTGTTACAATCTCTAAGATTGCCCTTTTTTGGGATCTTAACAATGATTCCTTTTTTCCATTTATGAGGCGTCTTCTCTGTTTTCCAAATGATGTTGAACATTTTTTGGAGATGTATTAGATTATGGCTATCAATTGCCTTGAGGATCTCAGCTGTTAACTTATCCTCTCCAGCAGCCTTGTTATTGGTCATAAGCTTTAAGGTGGTTTCTATTTCACTCAAGGTGAAGTCATCTAAATTTACATTTAATTCTGCTGCTGGTGTTTCAGTTTCAAAATCTATTAAACTGTGGGGTAGTGGACGGTTAAGAATTTCTTTGAAGTGTTCCGCCCAACGGGCTTTTATGTCTGCGCTTGTTGTTAGCATTGATCCAGATTTGTCTAGAATTGGTGTTCCACTGGATGTATAGGTGTTTGTCAGCATCTTTTGCACAGTATAAAGAGTTCTGCTGTCTCCTGTAATTGCAGCTGTTTCTGCTTTCTCTGCCAAATTGTCTATATAAGCTCTTGTATCTCTTCTTGCTGAACTTTTCACTTTGTTGTCTAATTCTTTGTATGTTGCTTTTGCCAGAACCTTTCCAAGATCTGTCTTTACATTAGTCATGGCTCTCTTCGCTTCTCTTCTTTCTTTGATGTATTTCCACGTGGTGTCTGAGATCCAAGCTCGTTTTTCCATTTTCTTCAGTCCAGCACTTGCTTCTGCTGCTGTCATTAGTATTTTGCTCTGTGAGTCCCACATCTCATTGATATCTAAGTCTATTTCACCGAGTGCTGTATAACAATTACTTAGCTCTATGTTAAACTTTTCCTTTATGGCTTCATCTTTCAGTTTGAATTCTAAACACAATTAGAACAAGACAAATGAAATTTTTGGGGCATGCTAAAAGACACAACAGCCTAATAAAAGTAATATTGGAAGGGAAAATACAAGGTAAAAGAGGCAGAGGCAGACCAAAAACTAACATGGACGAGTAACATCAAAAAATGGACAAGTCAGCTTATGACAACTGCACCTTTCAAAGCAAGAGACAGAGTGGAATGGCGCTCCATGGTAGCCAACCTTCGATGCGGAGACGGCACTCAATGATGATGATGATGATGATGATGATCGGGGGTGAAATAAAAACACAGACCTGTGCACTTTGTGGCGACTGCTCAGGATAAGCTGACCCCAATAATGAGAAAACGCCGTAATGATATTGTTTGCTTTATTTTAACAGCCTAACATATTTGGGAATCGTGTTTGTCTCCCCTCTTCGATCACCACTCTGTTTGCAAGACTAGTTAATCTGTTTCCATTCACTCACGTGGATATGGGGTAGAGTCTTCATCAGCTCTTGTTCGTTGAGCTTTGGCACAAACAGTCGACTATGTGACTACTGACTACTTTCAGCACATATGCTATTTCACATATCGGGCTCAAGTGGACCTTCGAAATTTAAAAGTAAAGTATGTCCTATAGCATTTAATGCCGCGGGTGTTAAGTGACGTACTCTGTTCGCTACTGTTTATTTAATCAGTATCACTGCAGTTCGGAATCCCCCGTACCCGCTCCACTCATGTCACAGCTCCTGACAAAGCACGGTGGAAAATTGTGTCAATATATTGATTGAGTGAGTGAGGGAGTGAGTGAGTGAGTGATTTGAAAGGTTTAAGTCAATGAATGAGTTACTGAGTAAATGAGTGAGTGATGTTTAGCGACTGGGTAAATGGGCGAGTGATGGTTAGCTGGCAAAATACAGGGGAAGAGGTATCGCGGACGATAAAGAGAAAAGATACGATATAGATAGCTTGGTGTCATGGGAAACAGTCAGCAACAGAAATGTTGCGATATAGATAGCTTGGTGTCATGGGAAACAGTCAACAACAGAAATGATGCGATATAGATAGCTTGGTGTCATGGGAAACAGTCAACAACAGAAATTATGCGATATAGATAGCTTGGTGTCATGGGAAACAGTCAACAACAGAAATGATGCGATATAGATAGCTTGGTGTCATGGGAAACAGTCAACAACAGAAATGATGCGATATAGATAGCTTGGTGTCATGGGAAACAGTCAACAACAGAAATGATGCGATATAGATAGCTTGGTGTCATGGGAAACAGTCAACAACAGAAATGATGCGATATAGATAGCTTGGTGTCATGGGAAACAGTCAACAACAGAAATGATGCGATATAGATAGCTTGGTGTCATGGGAAACAGTCAACAACAGAAACGATGCGTTATAGATAGCTTGGTGTCATGGGAAACAGTCAACAACAGAAACGATGCGTTATAGATAGCTTGGTGTCATGGGAAACAGTCAACAACAGAAACGATGCGTTATAGATAGCTTGGTGTCATGGGAAACAGTCAACAACAGAAACGATGCGTTATAGATAGCTTGGTGTCATGGGAAACAGTCAACAACAGAA
Organism: Megaustenia siamemsis; assembly: GCA_032433765.1. Classification (NCBI taxonomy): domain Eukaryota; kingdom Metazoa; phylum Mollusca; class Gastropoda; order Stylommatophora; family Ariophantidae; genus Megaustenia; species Megaustenia siamemsis. The sequence goes on from JAVIAB010000117.1 coordinate 67,987,244, forward strand.
ACGATGCGTTATAGATAGCTTGGTGTCATGGGAAACAGTCAACAACAGAAACGATGCGTTATAGATAGCTTGGTGTCATGGGAAACAGTCAACAACAGAAACGATGCGTTATAGATAGCTTGGTGTCATGGGAAACAGTCAACAACAGAAATGATGCGATATAGATAGCTTGGTGTCATGGGAAACAGTCAACACAGAAATGATGCGTTATAGATAGCTTGGTGTCATGGGAAACAGTCAACAACAGAAACGATGCGATATAGATAGCTTGGTGTCATGGGAAACAGTCAACAACAGAAACGATGCGTTATACGGGTGGATAGAAGATTGTGGAAGCACATGTTGATGATGGGGGTTAGCGACTGAGTAATTGAGTGCGAGAGTGTGGATGTCCATAAAAGCGTGTGTGAGCGCACAGAATAAGTCGTGTATGTAATTGTACGTTAATGCATGTGTTTATACAGTTGTAGAGCTTACGCGAATAGTAAATGTGTGAGTGAGAGAGTGTTTTTGTAACTGAATGAAAGACAAAATATAATGTGCATGTTCTATCTCAGAATTTATGACTTTGCGGTCTCGTATCCGACGCAACAATAACACGAACATATATAACTGGTATTCAAAATTATCCACTATCTACAACAGGATTATCGCTCACAGATGAAAACACCCACAACTGAGGCAGCCACATAACAACTTTCTCGCCCCGCCATTTTGTTATCGCGCTCGAGGCGAGCGGCCGTTATTTCTCCGCGACAATTCTGATTGGTTAGCCGGGACCTATTTGATCCAACTACCACCCGCAATCTAAATTCAGTTCTGGCATTCTTTTGTTGAACAGCGATGCACACAGTCATCACTTTCCATAGTTTATATTAACTAACCACGCTGTCTAGTAAGTTGTGCTTGTTTTGAGTGTGATATATTCATCATTAACATAATTTATTTTGTATATTTCTTTCACTTATGGTAAACCATCTTCTATGTATTACACTTACAGTGCACGTACTTGGTACTCGTTTTCCACCGTCTCGTTTACTTTGCGGGTTCCAAAACGGAGTCCATCTAGTAAATTACGTTAAATTAGAAATGTGAATATAAACATTTTGTATGTAAGTTAAAAAGTCAAGAGCCCTGGTCACACCAAGTGGCGTATAGAGAGTATGGTGTTAGTGATCATAATTTTTTTTAGACTTTCAGCATTTGATTTTTGGAGTAATGTGGTCGGTATTACGCCCGTGCAGCTTTACTTTCCAAGAAAAAAATCCGGTACCCATTTAAGGCTGGGTGAACTTGTAAGCCGTTGATCAGGATCGAACCCTACCTCTTGTCCTTTGTAGTCCAGTTCACACAGCCACTGAGCTATCGCGGCTCCCATTTTGTAAGTAGCTCCATTAAATTCATTTGAATTCCTCAACTAAATAAATGTAATTAATTCTGTTACGTCCTGAGTTCATCATTAATAATCTTATCACATCATATAAGTCTAACTCTTTTCTGTCATCTCTGAGGTTATGTTTGATTCTTCCTGTCTAATTACTCCCCACTATCGCAATTTATAACTTCACGATCTGTTGTCCAGACAAAAACTCATTGGAGTAACTTTACGTTTTTTATTTTCATTGACACTGTTTCTAATGTTTCTTGTGCACGTATAGAACCCACTTTTCTCTGCTTCAATGTTATATACATGACATGTTTTGTTTGGTCTCTTTTACTGGACATTTTCATCAAATTGATTTTTCTATGCGTAGACGGGTTGTGTTTTGTATTCAGCCTACAACATATATGTCTCGCATATAAATACGTACATAATATTAAGAGGACAATATGTATATATTTGCCTAAATATAATAATAATAAGAGAAGAAGAAGAAGATGAAGAAGAAAAATAATAAGAATCAACAGCTCACAGAGGAGATTAAAATATCACAGCTACGTCAATATACACAGTGGAAAGGGGGTAAAGGAAGGGGGGGGGGGGCAATAATGGAAGGCATGGTTCATAGAAGATCAGTCATAGGTAGACTAAGAAGAAGGTAGTTTCAAGACATTTATTGAGAGATCTGGCTAGAGACAGAGATTCTTTCAGACGGGCTGTAATGAGTGCAATGTTCTGTGGGAGATCTGGCTAGAGACAGAGATTCTTTCAGACAGGCTGTAGTGAGTGCAACGTTCTGTGGGAGATCTGGCTAGAGACAGAGATTCTTTCAGACAGGCTGTAGTGAGTGCAACGTTCTGTGGGAGATCTGGCTAGAGACAGAGATTCTTTCAGACAGGCTGTAGTGAGTGCAACGTTCTGTGGGAGATCTGGCTAGAGACAGAGTTTCTTTCAGACAGGCTGTAGTGAGTGCAACGTTCTGTGGGAGATCTGGCTAGAGACAGAAATTCTTTCAGCCAGACTGTAATGAGTGCAACGTTCTACAAAGAATTTCGAACCTGATTCTTTTAATATAGTTTATCCGTTCAATGAAAAGGATACAGTTGGAATAGATATTAACAACTTGAAAAAAAATGAGGGGTGAAGCTCTAAGCAGAGAAAAAAAATATACCAGACAGTTTAGTAGAATGGTTTGGTGAGAAGTCAAGAACACAAATAATAAAACAACTGTAGAGACAGAAAATTGTGGAGAGACATTATCACATACGCCAGGAACCACAGTACCAGGGTTGAATTTAAACACACGCCAAATAAGCTACAACGTAGGGACACACAATCCGAGGGGCCTCAAATGATGTTCAGGGTTTGTTTTGGGGCTACACTTTTTCATCATAAGCCTTCTGGTGTTAATATCTTTTTACGAGAAGGCAGGGAACCCTCAAAGTTTCATTTAGCTTAGGGCCCCATCGAGTCTAAATCCGCCCCTGCACAGTACTATTTACTATAATTGTGCATTTAGGGAATGACTTTTGCTTTCTTTGCAATCATCACTCTTATGTTTTTTATTTTGAAGCAACCCCTTTACTTTGTACTTGCCATTACTTTAATAACGTCATTTATTTTATAGGAAGTGAAAAATAAGAAAAAGATGATAGTAGATATCCTTGTCTAAACGATACACATTCCAGTCCTTATGGCTGTTTGTTTTGTTTTTATTTTGACGCTATTGTAACTTCCTTAATTACATTGGGTTATTTACGGGTCATCAACATTGCACTCCAAACATGTCCATAGGTGCTCAGATCCCCTCGTCAGCAAGTCTCGAAGCGTCCTATGACTGTCGACTCCAGTTCTGTGCTGGTTGATTAGTCTTCTTAAACGCCCACTAAGTTTCTCGTTTCTGGCTGTGCCAATCTTAACTCCCATCTCTTTCATCCGAAGGAGTGCCATAGACTCATGGTTGTCGAAGTCCTGTGTCTTTCCCACTTCCTGCTTCATATAATGCAGAAGTAATGTGATATGTATTTCAACAGCAAAGTGTGATTATTTGTGATACATATTTCAACATTTTGATATCTATTAAGACACCGTATTATTGCTCTAATCTAATTATGGACATGTTTTGAGTACAATGATGACAACCCACATATAACTCAACACATTGTCATTTGTGGTTTGTATTACAACAGATTCCGTACAGCAACAGCGGTACACTTTCTCAAACTGGAGCAGCTATTCATTGGCCGCTTGAGACCAGATACACAAGGTCTGGATGACGTCAGTAGCCAGCCTTGACCTTCCATGTTCCTGTCGCCATCTCAAGTGCACTTCACTTCCGGAATTGACAACCTCGGGGCCTCCAAAATGGCTGCGGACTCGCACATTGGCGATGTTTACCACGAAATGAAAATCCGCAATGTGTACCCGCGCTTGCAGGTCAGTTGTTCATGCAGCGCCATTCTTTAGATGTAGAGAGTCTAGCGTACATTTCATTGAAATATGCAACCTGATGTAGATCTTAACCCCAAAGGGAAAATATTTGTCATCGATATATATATATATATATATATATATATATATATATATATATATATATATATATATATATATATATATACATAATATTCGGAGTGCAATGATGATGACCCGCAAATAACTCAATATATACATAAATACCATTTGGCATACGCTCTACACATCTCACAAGAGACCCTGAATTATAGATTATCTTAATACAGGGGCTCTAACTCTCACAGTTTAACGGAATTCTCTTTATATCAACATTATTTTAGTGATTCTACCTACCTACATACCCACCTACTTAGCTACATACCTACCTATCTATCCAGTATGGCAGATGTAGTCACTAAGAAGCTGCTCAGTTAAACAGTAAACGACACAAATATATTACCAAACCATTGAAAAATCATAACTGCTTGCTACCAACCGCCTGTTCAAACGTCAATAGCCATATCTACATACAAGTAAAAAAGTAAAGTACCCCCGTCACGCCAAGTGGCGTATAGGGAAATATGGTGTTAGTGACCATACATTTTACAGACCTTCAGCACATGATTTTTGGGGTAGTGTGGTCGGTATTACGCCCGTGCTGCTTTACTTTCCCACAAAAATATCCGGTACCCATATAAGGCTGGGTGTACCCGGAGGCCGTCTGTTGGGATCGAACCCTACCTCTTGTTCTTTGTAGTCCAGTTCACTAACCACTGAACTATCGCGGCTCATATCTATATGTATATTCTAAATGGTCCTGGCTCGCAACAATTCTGGTTATATTAAAAGAAATTCAAAATCCTTTCAAAATATCATCATCATGTGCCTTCCACTATCTTCTATCTACAGTGCATCGTATCAGTTCTGTTGTTGACTGTTTTCAATGCCATGCCACCAAACTATCTAGTATTTTCTCTCTTTGTCGCCTGCGATATCTCTTTCCTTGTATTTTGCCAGTTGTAACCAAGTATTCCAACTTTCCTCTTCTCATGATGTGCCCGAAAAAATGTTGATTGTTTCTTTCTGATGTTTTTTAGGAGTTCCCTTTTTGTGTTGGCCTCTTTGAGACTTCCTCATTGGACTTTTTGCTGTCCAGGAAACTTTCAACATTCTTCTGAGAAATCCTATCTCTGTGGCCTCTAACCGTCTTTTCATTTCTTTGTCTACTGTCCCTGATTCGCTTCCATAGGTCAAAATTGGTTCTATATAGCACCGATGATCTCTCTTTCTCACTTCTATTAACATAGATTTGTTGCATAAGATATTCAATATGTGGGGAAAATAAAAACGAGTTTCCTGCAGCGCCTTTACACACTTGGGAGGAAGTATAGTAGCACCAGCAGGAAAGATTTCAAACAAATAATTAAAGTTAGCGCAGCTTTGCACAATGAAATCAAAACAATTTTTGGAAGCGCACCAGTTCAACACACAAAAAAAAACAATCTAAAGATATAGGAAAGCTGTGTACATTCAATGTTGTTGTATCTTTATGGAGTGACCTACTTTAGACAGGTCAGAGGGAATCAGAGGAAACCCCCAAAACACTCTCACTAGCGTGACATTCCAGAAGTGTGAGCTGTGGCTGACGTAATCACAGTCATCAATAGTTTTGCTAAGTCCTGAAGACTCAGCAGGAAATCCCGAAATTACCCAAAGTTTGTGATGCCTTCAGCTAAATAAGCTATAGACGACTGATGTCATTTTACACACAACCACCCCTGCTCGCAAAGCTGAAAACGTCACAAACATTGGGAGATTCCTTTCAGCACGCTGGCCTTATTAATATTATAGATCTTGTGGGCATAATCCTACTCACAACTGCCCTTGCTCGCGAAGCTGAAAATATCCTGCTAGTAGGGTAATTTGTGCTTTCTTCTGCTGCCCTACGGCCTATATAAAGAAAGTCAATGGTTCTAAATGCAGAAGATTCAAGGAAACTGAAACGTCACGACAGTAGTGTTCACATCCAACTTTCCCGAAAAAATATTTTATTTTATTCTGGCCAAACAAAATCATCAAACAATGGCTGAGGAGAAATGAAAAATAAAATAGATATAGAAAAAATAGTAGAAAAAATATAGAAAAAAATAATAGAAAATAATAGGAAAAAATAATAGAAAAAAATAATAGAAAAAATAATAGAAAAAAATAATAGAAAAAAATAATAGAAAAAATAATAGACAAAAATAATAGACAAAAATAATATTTAAAAAAAACGGTATGGTTAAAGCTTCACGTAACAAGAGGACAACACAAACCAGAACGATGTTTCGGCTCAATAGGCCTTCAGTAAGAACAAACATACAATATATATATACACACACACACACACACACACACACACACACACACACACACACACACACACACATGTTTTTAAAATTAAAAAAAAAAATTAAATATTAATATCAATATAAAATTAAACAAATATAATAATTTCGAACGAGAAGGATTTCTTACCATAAAAACCATACCGTTTTTTTTCCTTTCTTTTTTTTTCATTTCTCCTCACAATTAACTTCACTGCAGCTTCGCAGATTGGGTGCATTTCTGTGCGTTTCTTTGCATTGACCAAACATGGACTGAGCAAGATATGCAACCAGGGGAAGTTATACAGGCAGTGGTTAGAGTACAGACATTCGATGGAGGCGGATCAATGTCTGACGTGTTACCTGACACGCACAAGTAGGAGTGGCGCGTGTTCGAATTTATGGCGGGCTACAACCAGTCTTTGGTTCTTTGTTTATGAAAGGCCCCGGTATGACTGCAAACAAATTAAAATCCATAATTGCCCAACCGCCCGTGCCAGCGGAATCATCCAAATTTCATCTCCCAAACAAAGAAAGGTAGCTGTAGTCTCCATCATAGCAGTCTCAGCACACGCCAAAAGACATAAGGCGAAACCGCACAGAAAGTGAACACAGCCATCTGTTCCCTGCCATACGATATCATCATTCATCGTAAACAATTGGAATATCGAAACGTGACCAAAACAGATGAAACACACAGCTCACGGTGTGCACAGAGCACCTAACTCAGTAGCTCCTGCAGCAAGCCGGAAACCAGAGCCATGTTTACCATGAAGCTAATAAGGCAAGAAGCTTAGGGCCACACAATCTGAGGGGATTCAGCAAATTTCAGAATTTATTTTGGGACAGCACTTTGTTCACAGGGAGCCGCGATAGCTCAGTGGTTAGTGAACTGGACTACAAAGGACATGGGGTAGGGTTCGATCCAACCGACGGCTTCCGGATTCACCCAGTCTTTAATGGGTACCGAATTTTTTTCTGGGAAAGTAAAGCAGCACGGGCGTAATACCAACCACATTACCCCAAAAATCATGTGCTGAAGGTCTGTAAAATATAGGGTCACTAACACAATATTTCCTTATACGCCACTTGGCGTGACGGGGGTACTTTACTTTTTCACTTTGTTCACACCAGTATATGATGTCAAGTATTGTGAGACATTGTGTTAATTTTTAAGGGGAGAGGAGGGAGGACCCTCAAAGTTCCATTTTACTTAGGGCCTCATCAGATCTAATTCGGCCCTGGTCCACACTTGTAACTTTAATTGTATAAAAATAAGCGGGGGAGGGAGAAAATAAAAACTCTTATTAGAACACCTTTTGGCGACTGCGCTGGAAACACGGCCATAATCCAATCCTGCAGTTCAACAGACACAAGAAATAAGGTAAATGCGTTAACAATAGAAGGAGCTGGATAGGTCACGTGATCTGCAATGAAAGATCGGGATCCAATCAGAAGAATTCCCATGTTGTGAGCTTGGAAAGGAGGGCAAAATAGAGGAAGATCATTGACAATATGACGAGAGACAGATGAAACAGAGGGGATAGTATGAACCAGACCTGGGGCACACTGGGAAGAATGGCTATGTAGAGGACGAAGTGGAGTAAAGAGACGCCCCAATGTGACTATTTTGTTGGCTAGTTGCCAAGACTGGTCGAGTTCTATTGATTTCTTATTCTTTGAGATTAGAGTTGGGTTCAGTGCTTTGTTTCTTGAAAATATCAGGAATGTTTTGTATTTCCCTTTCAGGGAGTACAGATTTGTAATTTCGCTTCAGCTAATTTGATACCCTGGCGAGGACACATGGGTTTTACTAATTCCCTAAAAATTAGTGGGAGCCGCGATAGCTCAGTGGTTAGTGAACTGGACTACTACGGACAAGGGGTAGGGTTCGATCCCAACCGACGGCTCCGGGTTCACCCAGCCTTAAATGGGTACAGGATTTTTTTTCTGGGAAAGTAAAAGCAGCACGGGCGTAATACCGACCACATTACCCCAAAAGTCATGTGCTGAAGGTCTGTAAAATATAGGGTCACTAACACCATATTTCCCTATACGCCACTTGGCGTGACGGGGGGTACTTTACTTTACTTTTTTTAATTTGATATAACTAGGGCAATTGTGCAACAACTGCCAGGGAGTAGCCATCCAGTGGATATCTTCACACTGTAATATACAAGGAACGAATGCATAGACAAACTAGCCACGGCTGGAGGGAGATTACCACAAGAGAACCATTTGGTAAGTTACGAAGAAGCTAAATTAAGCATCAAAAGGCCAGTATCATGTAAACTGGAAACAAGAACACTCAAAGTGCTATAGTGAGAGGGTTGGATACATCCAACTATTAAGGAGGAACCAAGTATTCATACTTGCCTACGCACTGGCCACAACAGAAACGACATGTTCACCTAACTCAAAATATGAACTACCAGTCCATGCCTCTGTTCCCTAGATAAAATTAGAATAAAGCACATCTTACAGGATGGATCTCCTGTACACATTTTATAGGATGGATCTCCTGTACACATTTTATAGGATGGATCTCCTGTACACATCTTATAGGATGGATCTCCTGTACTCATCTTACAGGATGGATCTCCTGTACACATTTTATAGGATGGATCTCCTGTACACATCTTATAGGATGGATCTCCTGTACACATCTTATAGGATGGATCTCATGTACACATCTTATAGGATGGATCTCCTGTACACATTTTATAGGATGGATCTCCTGTACACATCTTATAGGATGGATCTCCTGTACACATCTTATAGGATGGATCTCCTGTACACATCTTACAGGATGGATCTCCTGTACACATTTTATAGGATGGATCTCCTGTACACATCTTATAGGATGGATCTCCTGTACACATCTTATAGGATGGATCTCCTGTACACATCTTGCAGGATGGATCTCCTGTACACATTTTATAGGATGGATCTCCTGTACACATTTTATAGGATGGATCTCCTGTACACATCTTATAGGATGGATCTCCTGTACACATCTTATAGGATGGATCTCATGTACACATCTTATAGGATGGATCTCCTGTACACATTTTATAGGATGGATCTCCTGTACACATCTTTTAGGATGGGTCTCCTGTACACATCTTTTAGGATGGGTCTCCTGTACACATCTTTTAGGATGGATCCTGTGCACATCTTATAGGATGGATCTCCTGTACACATCTTATAGGATGGATCTCCTGTACACATTTTATAGGATCGATCTCCTGTACACATCTTTTAGGATGGATCTCCTGTACACATCTTTTAGGATGGATCTCATGTGCACATTTTATAGGATGGATCTCGTGTGCACATCTTATAGGATGGATCTCCTGTGCACATTTTATAGGATGTATCTCCTGTACACATCTTGTATGATGGATCTCCTATGCACGTCTTATAGGATGGATCTCCTGTACACATCTTATAGGATGGATCTCCTGTACACATCTTATAGGATGGATCTCCTGTACATATATATCTATCTATCTATCTATCTATCTATCTATCTATCTATCTATCTATCTATCTATCTATCTATCTATCTATCTATCTATCTATCTATCTATCTATCTATCTATCTATCTATCTATCTATCTATCTATCTATCTATCTATCTATCTATCTATCTATCTATCTATCTATCTATCTATCTATCTATCTATCTATCTATCTATCTATCTATCTATCTATCTATCTATCTATCTATCTATCTATCTATCTATCTATCTATCTATCTATCTATCTATCTATCTATCTATCTATCTTTCGTTCGCTCGAAGTATTGTTTATATCAGCAATGTCGTTTCCTGCATGAATTTTACTGTCTTTTGTAATTCTTGCAGTGGCCCATATAGTTTTGACGCAAATGGAAGTACATATCTAATAGGATGGATCTCCAGTACATATCTTATAGGATGGATCTCCTGTACATATCTTATAGGATGGATCTCCTGTACACAGACTTGAGGAAGTCAGTGTGGCTCATGGCTACCTCCTTGGAAGGGAAACAACGATGCACCGACATCCCTTAAACAGACAAGCTGCTTTCATAAGAGAGTCCTTCTGAATAAGCCACGGTGGCAGAAGAATATAACATTGGACCCTACTATTATAAATCTATAATTTAATAATTATCGCACGATGTTATTTTTGTCATTTTCTAACGGCTAACTCATATATAGGGAGCCGCGATAGCTCAGTGGTTAGTGAATTGGACTACAAAGGACAGGGGGTAGGGTTCGATCCCAACCGACGGCTTCCGGGTTCACCCAGCCTTAAATGGGTACCGGATTTTTTTTTCTGGTAAAGTAAAGTGGCACGGGCGTAATACCGACCACATTGATCCAAAAATCATGTGCTGAAGGTCTGTAAAATTTATATTCACTAACACCATATTCCCTATACGCCACTTGGCGTGACGGGGGGCTCTTTACTTTTTTTTTATTACTAACTCATATATTACATATTTATCAAAATAATAGAAATGACAAAAGAAATGTGGAAAACGATAGTATAGAAAAAAGAGAGATCAAGGAAGAAAGGTCTGGTTTTGTGCCAAACATAGCAATATGCGAGGAGCCGTCGAAAGAAATGGCTGGGCCAAGTCGTAAAAAGACTCCTGGTGTGTTTGGTGATTGGATGCGACGGAGCTGGTGACACGAGAACTGGGCTAGTGGGGGGTCAGTCAGTGAGTGGGGGAGAGAGTGGAACAAAATGGCGGGAGCAGTGGAGGTTTATAAAGTCTATATGATGTAGCAATTCCACCAGACTACGGGGGAGCTAAGGAGTAGAAGTGGAAGGTAAACTCCGGGCAAAACAAATGACATATTTAAATAGAAAATTTGGGATTTAGTGCAATAAGTAAAGTCGGAGGGAGGAAAATACAGGAGTCAGGTTAGGAGAGTCATCGCCATCAAATACACATTTTAAAATGTTTATTCTCTGACACAGTTATTTGTCACTGATACTTTCGTTGATTTGTTCATTTGCATATTTTCAGACAGATAAAATGCACTTACCTCTTCTGTTAAATATTCAAAGTGATTAGAGGAAGCTGTCCACAGAGATGGGATTTCTCAGAAGAATGATAAAAGTTCCCTGGACAGCTAAAAAGACCAATGAAGAAATTATCAAAGAGGCGAACACAATAAGGGAACTCCTAAAAAACATCAGAAAGAAACAATAAACATTTTTTCGGACACATCATGAGAAGAGGAAAGTTTGAACACTTGGTTACAACTAGCAAAATACAAGGAAAGAGAGATCGCGGACGACAAAGAGAGAAAATACTGGATAGATTGGTTACATGGCATGGAAAACAGTCAACAACATAATTGATACGATGCACTGTAGATAGAAGATTGTGGAAGGACATGATCGCCTACGCCAACCGGTATGACACATGATGATGCCGATGAGAGGAAGCTGAATCTTACAACTAAAACTGATCTTGTTAAAATCTAATATTGCACGCCGGATACTCTCAGATTTGTCAATCGTTGATCTTTCAACTACGATCACTAACTGCTAAAACTGATTCATACACAACTACTGGCTTTAGCTGAAAGAAACAAATACATTGTGTGTGTGTGTTGTCACAGATTGAAACCACTTCCATTCTTCTTCTTCTTTCCTTCCCCAATTAATCCCAACTGGCGCAGCCGGGATTTGAACTCACAACCTCTCTGTATCGAGACCAGCGTCCTGCCTCAAGACCAACCAGGCCCCCCCCCCCAACCACCCACCCCTACTCCCAACCCCTTTATAATATATATTTTAAACATAATTTTCTTATAATATTCAATGTTTAAAAATCACTTCAACAGACAACCGCTATCCTAAAAGAGTCCGGAATCCTAGTCTGAATGAGCCATGATCGCAGAAGAAGAAGAAGAAATTAAAAAAAAAAACATTCTCATTAACTGTTAACTTGCCATGCACAAATATTCCTCTTCAATCTTGAGCCGTGACAGCTTGTTTGTTAGTACTTTCTGACAAGCCCATCTCTTAATCTTATGCTTCCAACAACTAAATATGTCACTCTTCCCTATTAATGAGGCATTCTGATAGGCCAGAGGTTCCCAAACTTTTTCGAGTCGCGACCCCTTTTAAAGAGGTAAAGTGACCCTCGACCCCGATACATTGAAAAATAGGATTTTGAATAAGGTGAAATAAAGCACGTCGAAAATGGAATTGTTCAGGATAATAATGAAACCTGACGAACGAATGATCGTTACTTGTTTACGAAAACAATTTTCTGTCCAGGACGCGATGACATGATTTTTGTTTCCCGTAAATACTTGTGTTGTAGACAAACATTCATTCAGTATTCAGTATAGTATTCAGCCCTACTGGGAGATACTTGCATTAATAGGAAAGTACAAATATACAATTTATTTCCGGTCTGTGATCGTTACCCTATGCTATAGTCATTGAGATCGCCTTTCGTGGAAGACACTACTGCAATAGCCAATTTTTTAGTTGGCTGCGTGGCAGTGTACCAAGCGTTCGGCTTCTCGTGGCAAGGCGCGGTGCCACTGAGTACGGGTTCGATCCCACTTCGGACCATATATTGTTCTTCGTTTTTTTCTATTGTTGTTTGTCTGTCAATTTTTCCGAGTGCTAACACATACTTCTTTGTTCTATTATTCCCTATTATCGCCTCGGAAGTTCCCCATATAATAATATTTATGTATTATTATTTGTACCCAGTATATAACCACTGGGAACTACTATTCGTGCTGTTTCGTCCATAAATGTTTGTCTACAACACAAGTATTCAGCCCTACTGGGAGATACTTGCATTAATAGGAAAGTACAAATATACAATTTATTTCCGGTCTGTGATCGTTACCCTATGCTATAGTCATTGAGATCGCCTTTCGTGGAAGACACTACTGCAATAGCCAATTTTTTAGTTGGCTGCGTGGCAGTGTACCAAGCGTTCGGCTTCTCGTGGCAAGGCGCGGTGCCACTGAGTACGGGTTCGATCCCACTTCGGACCATATATTGTTCTTCGTTTTTTTCTATTGTTGTTTGTCTGTCAATTTTTCCGAGTGCTAACACATACTTCTTTGTTCTATTATTCCCTATGTTTCCTAGTGTTTCTAAGATTCCATTAAGCCATCTTTTTTTGTGGTCGATCCTTATGTCTAATGTTTTCGTAGCGTTTGTGGGAGGCTCATTGATTGGTTTTTTTTTTTTTTTTTTTAATCTCTGTATTATCACGTCGCCAAACCATTTTATGTGTTTCTTTATGCATTAAATGGCGGGAATTATTCCCAGTTTTTTTTTCTTAGTTCTTCGTTTCTGATCTCATCTCTCTGGCTAATTTCATGTCACGTTTCTAAAACATTTCATTTCTGAAATGGCTACTTTCTTACAGTTTCTGTGTCTAGTCGTGAACCAACAGTGAACTTAGCAGGTCGAGGGTGGAAACACTGTTTTTCCAAATGCAGTTTTATATTTTCCATAATATGTTTCTCCATTGTGTATCTTTATGTTTTCCATTACTCGTGTTTATGTTTTCAAATTGTTAGTACTTCAAATCTCTTATTCTTCACACTTTAAAATGTTAATGTCTACTAAATTTATTAGTATCACCCATGTTTATATTTTCTTCTTATTGTTGATTCTGTTTCTGTTCACTCGCTGTTTTTGTTTTCTGATTACTCGCTGTTGTTTTTGTTTTCTGTTTACTCGCTATTGTTTCTGTTTTCTGTTTACTCGCTGTTGTTTCTGTTTTATGTTTACTCGCTGTTGTTTTTTATTTCTGTTTACTTGCTGTTGTTTCTGTTTTCTGTTTACTCGCTGTTGTTTTCTGTTTACTCGCTGCTGCTTATGTTTTCTGTTTAATTGATATTGTTTCTGTTTTCTAATTACTCGCTGTTCTTTTTGTTTTCTGTTTACTCGCTATTGTTTCTGTTTTCTGCTTACTTGCTGTTGTTTCTGTTTACTCGCTGTTGTTTTCTGTTTACTCGCTGCTGTTTCTGTTTACTCGATGCTGCTTATATTTTCTGTTTACTCGCTGTTGTTTCTGTTTTCTGTTTACTCGCTGTAGTTTCTGTTTTCTGATTACTCGCTGTTATTTCTACTCGCTGCAGTTTCTGTTTTCTGATTACTCGCTGCAGTTTCTGTTTTATCTGATTACTCGCTGCAGTTTCTGTTTTATCTGATTACTCACTGTTATTTCTGTTTTCTGTTTACTCGCTGTTGTTTCTGTTTTATCTGATTACTCGCTGTGGTTTCTGTTTTCTAATTACTCTCTGTTATTTCTGTATTCTGATTACTCACTGCTGTTTCTGTTATCGTATTTTTCATTGCTATTTCTGTTTTCTTATTACTCGCTGTTGCTTCCAGGTGGTTAAAAAGTCAGGGCATTACTTCACGCTGGACAACACACGGTTGTATATGTTGAGAAGGATGGAGGAAGAGGGGCACTGCAAGGTGGTGCCTGTTGATGAAGTGCTTCTAAAGAAAGTACCAGAAGCAGTTCAGAAAATGATGGTGTTACCATCCGATGTTCCAGGTCAGTATAACCGAAGCAGCTCTCCTGTCTACAGAGTATGAAGATTGTAGTCCTTCCTTTCTGCAACTGAACAATTCTGTCGACCTGGTGGAAGATTGTAGTCCTTCCTTTCTGCAACTGAACAATTCTGTCGACCTGGTGGATCATTTTGGATTCTAGCTAGTTCAACAATCGGTAGTTAAACGCCATTCCAGAGCAGTCTTTTTTTTTTTAACTTTGTATTCTTTTCAACTATCTGTGGAGCACGGGTCTTCAACAAACACTTTCCTAGCCATCCTGTTACTTGCCATTCCCTTAAGATCGAAGTGATGTCTTCCCCAACATCATCATCTCTGTTTCCTCCTGTTTTCTCCAAGTATATTTTGTCCTTCCCCTTTGTCTCCTCTCTTGGGGATTCCAAGAAAGGACCTGTCGTGTAATACTCTCAGTTGGTTTCTCTGTGTGTGTTCTATCGAGCCCAATCGTCGTATCTCTTTGTCCACTGGTATTTGACTGGTACTTTTCCATATTTCTATGTTAGTGGTGTGTCCTGCCATTTCCATCCTTTTATTCTGCGCAAGCATCAATTAATTAATGTCTGTATCATCGTGATTGTCATGTTTGTTGTTTTCCTTGTTTCACGGCCATATAATATGACTGATTTAACATTGGAGTTGAACATTTATATTTTTGTATTTAACCTAATTTCTTTGGATTTCCATGTTTCCTAGTCCAATAAAGACTCCTCTTGCTTTTTTTGTATTCTTATTTTGGTATAATTCTCTTTTTCTTCTTCTTTGTTTAAGTACCATACAGGATACATACGAAATGAACTAAAAACATCAACTTTTATTGCACTGCTTAAAAAAGAAGGATGCAGTTAAATGCAGAGATTTTAGAACAATAAGCCTAAAGAGCCATGTAACAAAAATCTTCCTAAAGGTTATACAAGAAATGATTCAGAATAAAATAAACATGGAATTAGAAGAACAACAATTTGTATTTAGAAAAAACAGTGGGACGAAAGAAGCCATATTCTGTATGAGGACATTAATCGAAAAGTACACAGAAGTAAACAAACCAATATGGGCCTGCTTCATAGACTGCACCAAAACTTTTGATAAAATATACCATAAACAACTTATCTATCTATCTATTGTCCTTTCGAGCCGAAGACGGCACATAGGGCAGAATTACAATCTCAAAAACAGAAACCTTGCGTGCCAAAATGGCACATATTGCAGAGATCACTGCTTCTAAAATCTATGGTTCTGTGTCCATAACAATGCTTTTTACAATGACAGCCTTATAAACAACTTATAGACTGCCTAAAAGAGATACCTCTAAATGACACAGACATATAACTAGTATGTAATTTATACTGGGAGCAAACAGCAATAACAAAATATAAGAAAGAGAACTCTACACCCATTGATATAAAAGAGCAGTAAGACAGGGATGCATCCTATCATTAAGCTTGTTCAATCTATACACTGAGCAAATCTTTAAAAACATCATAGAGATGCCAGGTCTAAACATTAATGGAAAGATAATCAATAACCTAAGATATACTGATGATACTGTATTACTAGCATAAAATCATAAAGACCTACAACAATTACTTAATGAAATAAACATGACAAGCACAAAATGTGGATTAGATATGCATATCAAAAAGACTAAAACTATGATCATAAAGAAAGATAATACTTAAAATCTACAAGTGGATATCAAAATTGAGGAATAGACCTGGAGACAGTTCAGAACTGCAACTATCTTGGACATACTATAACCAGTGATGGAAAATGTACAACTGAAATAAACAAAAGAATAGGAATGGCAAAAAGTAATTTTAATGTCACGAAGAACATACTAACATCAAAACAAATAACACCAGGGCTAAAACTAAAAATAGCAAAATGTTATATCTTCTCAATATTCATGTATGGTGCAGAAACATGGACATTAGACAAGAAAACAGAACAGAAAATTGAAGCCTTTGAAATGTGGATATATAGAAGAATAGGTAGAATTGGATGAAAAGAACAGATAACAAACGATGAAGTTTTAAAACAACTAAAAATTAAAAGAGAATTAGTAAACACAATTCAGACAAGACAAATGCGATTTTCGGGCATGTTAAAAGACACAAAGCCTACTAAAAGAAATCTTGGAAAGGTAAAATACAAGGTAAAAGAGGCAGAGGCAGACCAAGACTAACATGGGCTGGTAACATCAAAAGATGGAAAAGTTAGCTTATGACAACCTGCACTATCAAAGCAAAAGACAGAGCGGAATGGCTCTCCATGGTAGCCAACCTTCAATGCGGAGACGGCACTCAATAATCATATCTTTTTTCCTGCTCATATATATATATATATATATATATATATATATATATATATATATATATATATATACACACACACACATTTATATATCTATAAATTTGGACTACTTATACTGCGCAGAAAAAAGGGTTTAACAGCTTTCGTTCGATTATGAACATCAAATGGCAGGACAAAGTAACCAACTCTAAGGTTTTACAACGAGCCAAACTCCCAGTCATCATGGTAACACTTAGGAGTCGTGGACTAAGGTAGCTGGGTCATGTAAGAAGAATGGTAAACAAATATTCCAAACAAATATTGTATGGCAAAATGTAGGGACGGAAAAAGACCAAAGGGCAGACCAGTGCTGAGATATAAGGATGTTTGCAGAGCTTCCTTGAGGGAATTCTCTATCAGTGAAAGAAACTGGGAAAATCTGGCTGCAGATCGTAGCACATGGAGAACAAAAATATAAAATGGCACAGCAACTTTCGAGACAGTACTAATATCAAATTCAGAAGAAAAAAAAGGCGCATGAGAATGTAGACGAGGCCAGGGACCACGAATACAACTTGTTCATTCAGCGAAAGTATCTGTCTGTCCAATATTTGCAGATTCAGCCACGAGAGAAGTTGTTCAGCAAAGCAGCATTCAGCATAAGACATTAATATTTGTACCAAACTACTGACTTAACATTATTGCTTGCCACCAACCGTTTGTCAAGACGCCAAAGGCCATATTATATATCTATATATAAATCGTGTCAAAGTATGAAACAAAGAGAGCAGCGTGTGGGGTATCACAATATGGGTTAATGGGACAAAATGCAATTTGAAAACGAAACTGGAATCGTCATGAGCGTGAGTTAGGAGTTAAATAGTTCACGTAGTCTCATGACGCTAAATCAATTTGAATAACTAAACACACCGACTGGGAGCGAATTCCCAGTGATAGTTTTGTTGGCTTCACTAGCAGCATAAAGATCCACACAACAAACGTAGCAAACACATTTTATGTAGCCAATTACACAAGAGGCAGACCCAGATGGACAAGAAAAGATGGACAGACAACATTAAAGAAACTTTACAACAGCATGAATTGACAATGAGTGAAGTGGCCAAAAGGGCGAGAACTAGAACTTTGTATCTTCCTCGACATCCGAGCGGGTACAAGAGGAATTGGAGAAAGAAAGAATTACAGAACACATATTACATCAATTGCTTACTTCTTGTCTACATCAAACATTTGTTGTACATCAGCTCCAAACACAAGACGCAATTCTCTATTTTCAAACTCAAGACGCAATTCTCTATTCTCAAACACAAGACGCAATTCTCTATTCTCAAACACAAGACGCAATTCTCTATTCTCAAACTTAAGACGAAATTCTCTATTCTCAAACACAAGACGCAATTCTCTATTCTCAAACTCAAGACCCACCAGATCATACAGCAATCAATAAATGCATTAAACTAAAAGTATTAATCACAACATATGGACCAAAGAAAATCAACATGCAAGAGTTGCTCAAAATGCATAGCCCAGGTATGACCAAGAAAGCATACACAGTAACCAACGAAGCATACACAGTAACTAAGGAAGTATACACAGTAACCAAGGAATCACTCACAGTTACCATGGAAGTTTGCAAAGTAAATAAGGAAGTATACACAGTAACCAAGGAAATATACACGGTTACCAAGGAAGCATACACAGTAACCAAGGAAATATTCACTATGGTAACAGGAAGACGATAAAGCTGGGTAGGTCAGCTGCTGGTAAGGGATTCTGACACCTTAACAGGAACGGTTATCTAGAGGACACAGAAGGGAGGGCGAAAGAGAGACTGACGAAAGGTAAACAGACGGATAACAGTGAAAATGTTGATGAATAATGAATTATATTACACAGTGGTCATTATAATCGCAGCAGACTAGAGTCATTATAATCATATACTCTGACAATTATATATTAAACAGTGATCATTATAACCTTGGATAATGAAAAAGAGAAATGAAGATATGCTACATTTTAAACATTAAAAAGAACTTGCGTATAAACACCATTCTACAGAGGACATTAACATATTATGGTCACATCAAAAGACACAGCGGACTGGAAAGAACAGTAGTGGAAGGCATGGTTTCTGGGCAACGCATAAGGGGCAGACCAAGAAGAGGGTGGTCTCAAGACATCAATGAGACCTTGGACATGACAATAGAAAAAGTGAGAGATCTGGCTAGAGATAGAAATTCTTTCAGATAAGCTGCGGTGAATATAACGTTCTGCAAAAGACATGCGCCCTGATGATGGTCAGTATAACCATATTATACGATGGTCAGTATAACCATATTATACGATGGTCAGTATAACCATATTATACGATGGTCAGTATAACCATATTATACGATGGTCAGTATAACCATATTATACGATGGTCAGTATAACCATATTATACGATGGTTAGTATAACCATAAAATATGATGGTTATTATAACCATATTATACGATGGTCAGTATAACCATATTATACGATGGTCAGTATAACCATATTATATGATGGTTATTATAACCATATTATACGATGGTCAGTATAACCATATTATACGATGGTCAGTATAACCATATTATACGATGGTCAATATAACCATATCATACGATGGTAATTATGTATTACACAGTGGCCATTATAACTGTATCATACAGTTTTCATAATAACAACCATTTCCACCGTGGCCATAATAATCACAAAACACCAAAACACCAAAACCACAAAACACTAAACCACGTACATCAAAATCACAAAACATCAAAAACACCAAAATTACAAACCACCAAAACCACAAATCACTAAAATCACAAAACACAAAAAAAAAACTACGAAACACCAAAACCACAAAACACCAAAACCACGAAACACTTAAAACACAAAACACCAAAACCACGAAACACTTAAACCACAAAACAACAAAACCACAAAACACTTAACCACAAAACACCAAAACCACAAAACACTTAAACCACAAAACACCAAAACCACAGAACGCCATTACCACCAAACAGTCTTCTTTTCTCCCGTTGCTGTTGAAAAAAAAGAGTTGAAGCTGGTAACGCCTGAAGGAACTTACAAGCCTATTGCGCCATAAATTTTATTTATAAAATAAAAAAACCACTTCGCATAAAATAAAATTGAAAAAGGTCCACACACTTTCTTCACCATGATAATTTGCTGGCCTACGATGTTTCATTGCTTCATGTTACTGTAGCTATAAACTTTGATCTCAAGGTGGACTTTCTTTTTTGTTTTTTAACTTTCTACTTCCATCTTTACCAGAATGCAAAGTGAGGACTCAAAGAACGTGTTTCCGGCTTCGCAGAGCTTCGGCGCACAATTTAATGGGCAGTCCGCACAAGGTGAAGGTCATACGAGATGCTAAATCCGTTACGTGTAGCCTGGAGACAGGTAAGGCAATAACTATTTTAGCTATTTCCACAATTTTTTTATTGCAACACAAAAGAAATCATCATCATCATGTGTTATACCGGTTGGAGTAGGCGATCATGTCCTTCCACAATAGTATAACCACAGTGCATCGTCTCAATTCTGTTGCTTTCTATTCTCATGCCACCACATCAAGCTATCCAGACTCTTCTCTCTTTGTCGTTCGCGATCTCTTTTTCCCTGTATTTTGCCAGTTGTAACCAAGTATTCAAATGTCTCTCTTCTCATGTTGTGCCAGAAAAATTATTGTTTCTTTCTCATGTTTTTTAGGATTCCCTTTTTGTGTTGGTCTCTTTGAGAATGTCCTCGTTGGTCTTTTTAGCTGTCCAGGGAACTTTCAACATTCTTCTGAGAAATCCCATCTCTGTGGCCTCTAATAGTCGTTTTCATTGTTTGCCAACTGTCCATGATTCACTTCCATATGTCAGAATTGGCTCTACATAACACAGATTAACTCTCCCTCTCACTTCTATTGACATAGACTTGTTGCATAAGAGGTTCTTCATTTTACATAAGAAATCATCATCATCATCATCATCATCATCGTCAAGTACCGGGCTAGTGGCGTAGGTGATCATGTCTCTCCACAACTTTCTATCTCGACAGTTATTTATAATTTCTGTTGTTGACCTTCTGCCAAGCCTTTCTCTTAAGCTGTCTGTTATCTTTTCTCTTTGCTTCCCTCTATTCGTCCCTCAATGTTCCCAGTTGTTACAATATATTCCAGCTGTTCTCTTCTCATTACATCGCCAAAAAATGATGATTGTTTCTTCCTAATATTGAAAATTAGCTCTCTTTTTGCTTTTGCCCCTTTCAGAACGTTTTCATTACTCTTCTTAGCTGTCCATGGTATTCTCATCATTCTTCTGTAAAACCACATTTTTACAGACCCCGGTGATTTTCTTGTCTGCTGTCCTATTGTCCATGATTCACGTCCATATGTTAAGACTGGCTCTACATAACATTTAAGAACTCTTTTTCTTGTTTCTATTGTCAAAAATGGATTGCATAGTATCTTCCTCATTTTTTGGAAAGCTGCTTTTGCCCTGGGCCATTCTGCATCTCTTGGTCTTTTTGCTATTAAGACTGAGTCCTTTATTTTTGGTTTCTTTCACTAAAATGTCTAACATTTCTTGTAACTCATTTTCACTCTTAGCGATTAAGACTGTATCATCAGCATACTTTAGATTATTTATATTATGACCTCCAATTGCTATTCCAGGCATGCCCTTTATGGATCTTAAAATAATCTCACTATAAATATTAAACAAATCTGGTGACAGCACACAACCTTGCCTAACACCTTGCTTTATTTGTTGAAACATTCCAATTGGTTTCATTTCTTATGACAGCTGTTTGTTGCCAGTACATTTTCTTTATTATTCGTAGATCTTTGCTGTCTACGCTTATGCTTTCTAAAATTTTGATTATTTCTTGGTGCTTTACTTTGTCAAATGCCTTGGTGTAATGCCTTGTATAATCTATGAAACATAGGTATAGATCTGTTAGAAGGTGTGTATTATCCAAGTCTATTAATATTCAAACCTCTATTATTTATGGGGGCCTCGGTAGCCTAGTTGGGAAAACCACCCGACTGGACTACCGACGTTCGGACAACCCGTGTTCGATTCCCGCTGGAGCTGTGTGAATTGTACTCGTGGTTGGGAAAAAAATACACCCACGGTCGACCCAGCCGTTGGCACAAATGGGTACCAGGGTATTACCCTGGGGAGGTGAGGAATGTCGCCTCGCATCGTGAGTTTCGATGTTTGAGGCGACACTATCCAGAAATCTCCGATCATTTCTGGATAGGCGGCCGAGCACATATGGGTGTAAACTCGCGTGCTAAGAGGCCGGTTCAAGGCCCGTAATTTACCTTTACCTTTACCTGTATTATTTACCTTCCAGGTCGACGGCGACTGCAGTTTAAGACCAGAGAGATCGATGATAGTTCAGAGTCATCAGTGGATGAGCATTGGCAGGATGAAAGAGATTCACTCCTGTAGCCAGGTCATGTCCCAACGAATTTAACGATGTGTTCACAAGACAGTATGTCCGGATCAACGTCGTTTTAAGTTCATAGACTTTGAACTTTCACCAAATATCTCTAGTCAGAGTCCATCTGATGGAGCCCGTCGAGAACTATACACACGGACCCCTATGATCAGATCCATGAAATTCATTAGATAATTGAAATTAGAGTCCATTTGAAAAAGAAAAAAAAAACCTGCCTCGAAGTGCACAGGCTCCTAGTTCCTGGACCAAGAACTTCCTCTAATGAATAAATTCATGGAATGTCTGCCGAGAGCTGCACAGACTGCTAGTTCCTGAACCAAGAACTTCCCCTAATGAATAAATTCATGGAATGTCTGCCGAGAGCTACACAGACTGCTAGTTCCTGGACCAAGAACTTCCCCTAATGAAAAAAATTCATGGAATTTCTGCCGAGAGCTACACAGACTGCTAGATCCTGGACCAAGAACTTCTCCTAATGAATAAATTCATGGAATATCTGCCTACTGCTACACAGACTACTAATTCCTGGACAAAGAACTTCCTCTAATAAATAAATTCATGGAATGTCTGCCGAGAGCTGCACAGACTCCTAGTTCCTAGACCAAGAACTTCCACTAATGAATAAATTCATGGAATGTCTGCCGAGAGCTGCACAGACTCCTAGTTCCTGAACCAAGAACTTCTTCTAATGAATAAATTCATGGAATGTCTGCCGAGAGCTACACAGACTGCTAGTTCCTGAACCAAGAACTTCCTCTAATGAATAAATTCATGGAATGTCTGCCGAGAGCTACACAGACTGCTAGTTCCTGGACCAAGAAATTCCGCTAATGAATAAATTCATGGAATGTCTGCCGAGAGCTACACAGACTGCTAGTTCCTGAACCAAGAACTTCCCCTAATGAATAAATTCATGGAATGTCTGCCGAGAGCTACACAGACTGCTAGTTCCTAGACCAAGAACTTCCCCTAATGAATAAATTCATGGAATGTCTGTCGAGAGCTACACAGCCTGCTAGTTCCTAGACCAAGAACTTCTCCTAATGAATAAATTCATTGAATGTCTGCCGAGAGCTACACAGACTGCTAGTTCCTAGACCAGGAACTTCCCATAATGAATAAATTCATGGAATGTCTGCAGAGAGCTACACAGACTGCTAGTTCCTAGACCAGGAACTTCCCCTAATGAATAAATTCATGGAATGTCTGCCGAGAGCTACACAGACTGCTAGTTCCTGGACTAAGAACTTCCCCTAATGAATAAATTCATGGAATGTCTGCCGAGAGCTACACAGCTTGCTAGTTCCTAGACCAAGAACTTCCCCTAATGAATAAATTCATTGAATGTCTGCCGAGAGCTACACAGACTGCTAGTTCCTGGACAAAGAATTTTCCAAATCATAATCCTGCTGCAGAACCCTGTAGAGAGTGACCTTGTGTGAGACAATAGGGTTAATCCATCCTCTTGTTTATATGTTTGATGCTTTAATAATGGCTTATTTACAATTCGAATACTAGCCTCGTTATTAGTTAGTTTGCGACATATCCATATAATACACACGGACCCCTATGATCAGATCCATGAAATTCATTAGATAATTGAAATTAGAGTCCATTTGAAAAAGAAAAAAAAAACCTGCCTCGAAGTGCACAGGCTCCTAGTTCCTGGACCAAGAACTTCCTCTAATGAATAAATTCATGGAATGTCTGCCGAGAGCTACACAGACTGCTAGTTCCTGGACCAAGAACTTCCCCTAATGAAAAAAATTCATGGAATGTCTGCCGAGAGCTGCACAGACTCCTAGTTCCTGGAACAAGAACATCCCCTAATGAATAAATTATGGAATGTCTGCTGAGAGCTACACAGACTGCTAGTTCCTGGACCAAGAACTTCCCCTAATGAATAAATTCATGGAATGTCTGCCGAGAGCTACACAGACACCTAGTTCCTTGACCAAGAACTTCCCCTAATGAATAAATTATGGAATGTCTCCTGAGAGCTACACAGACTGCTAGTTCCTGGACCAAGAACTTCCCCTAATGAATAAATTCATGGAATGTCTGCCGAGAGCTACACAGACACCTAGTTCCTTGACCAAGAACTTCCCCTAATGAATAAATTATGGAATGTCTCCTGAGAGCTACACAGACTGCTAGATCCTGGACCAAGAACTTCTCCTAATGAATAAATTTATGGAATATCTGCCTACGGCTACACAGACTACTAATTCATGGACAAAGAACTTCCTCTAATAAATAAATTCATGGAATGTCTGCAGAGAGCTACATAGTCTGCTAGTTCCTAGACCAAGAACTTCCACTAATGAATAAATTCATGGAATGTCTGCCGAGAGCTGCACAGACTCCTAGTTCCTGAACCAAGAACTTCTCCTAATGAATAAATTCATGGAATGTCTGCCGAGAGCTACACAGACTGCTAGTTCCTGAACCAAGAACTTCCTCTAATGAATAAATTCATGGAATGTCTGCCGAGAGCTACACAGACTGCTAGTTCCTAGACCAAGAACTTCCCCTAATGAATAAATTCATGGAATGTCTGCCGAGAGCTACACAGACTGCTAGTTCCTGGACAAAGAATTTTCCAAATCATAATCCTGCTGCAGAACCCTGTAGAGAGTGACCTTGTATGAGACAATAGGGTTAATCCATCCTCTTGTTTATATGTTTGATGCTTAATAATGGCTTATTTACAATTCGAATACTAGCCTCGTTATTATAAGTCCGTTCAGATTCGTTTGCCGAGATGTTATGATTTATAATTCAAAAAGTTCTTGATGATTTCACATGATTTTTGGCATACGGTGTTAAAATGTCCATGTCACGAGAACATATGTGTTACTTGATGTCTAGCTATAACGGTTTTCTTAAAGCGGCGAATTCCTTTGATCTTTGCCCATGTAACTATTATTTTGACCCTAATCAAAATGTTTTACAGTAATCTAGTGCAACGATGACCCATAGGCGTGTCCATAAAATTTTACTTGGTGGCAAGTATACAAATTTTAAATTATATATAGAACTTTTGTTCGTAGAGTCAATTTGATATAGTTCCATGCTCTTGGTGTGAGTTTCCCAAATGTTGTCGCTGCCTTTCAAATACGTACATTTAGTTCCTCATCTAAGGAAAGTGTGGCTGTAATAGTGGATCCAAGATAGCTGAACTTCTGTACTGACTCAAGCAGGTTTCCATTCAAAGTAATGGTTGTTGGTTTGCTTATAACATATTTGTGATTGCTTGGGTGGTCTTGAACAATAAACTGTTTAACAAATCAATTAGGAAATTTTGCAAATCAAACTATTTATCTGTAGACTTAATCAGAGTAATGATCATTCAGAATCAGACGAGTCAAATAGGTCGATTACTGCTTTCGGCTGAACAAACAACAAACCATCCTTTTTCCAATATTCCTCTTCTTGTCGTAACACATGATCCTCACATTTTACCCAGTAGTCTTTATTTATATTTGATAGAGCCTGATTTGTAAGTGTCTCAACATCGCATAATTTGAAAGTTTTATTTGTATATGCTACGTGTCCTTTAACTTTTGCCCAAACTAGTTCTATAGGATTTAAGTGTGCATGATATGGAGGTAGTCTCAAACATCTATGGCCATGTTCTTGAATTAACTTGTCTATTTTAAATATCTTTGTACGTTGTGTCTGTTTTACAAGGCTAAGCAATTCGGGTTTCAAGTAGCTGTCGTTAACTTGTATGTGTTCTTTATGAGCCACGTTTTGATTGCATCTTTTGTACTTGATGATGTTGGGATTCTATCTTCTACGTTAATTACGTTATGGTATGAAGCATTGTCCATTATCAGACAAGAAGGTCGATCTAATATTGGAAGGATACTATTCTCGATCCAGTCTTTAAATATGTGCCCATTCATTTCGGAGTGGTAGTCTCTATTGTCTATGGATTTTGAAATGAAAACGAGATGAGCATTCTGCAACAACCCATTATGTCTGCTACCTGCATGTGCAACTATCAAACGTTGCCCTTTACTGCTTGGTACTGATCTTTTAATACTTCCATCTGCTAACTGCCATTCCTTTTCATTTGTATGATGAGCGTTGATCCAAGTTTCATCTAAATAAACAATATCATAATCATTTTCGCGCATTTCCTTCACTTCAAGTAAATACTTGCTTCTAAGAGCTACTAGATGTGGCTTCTCACAAATAATGTTTTTTCCACCAGCATACTTTCTAAAGGTGAAGCCTGCACTTCTTAATATTTTCCATAATGAAGTTTTTGATATTTCAATGTCGTTGTTAGTTTTCAGCCAAAGCTTCAACTTTCTAAGTGTCACTTCTTCGTTTATATCAAACATTCGACAGATTTCTCTTTTTACTAGGTCCTTATCAAAACTGTCTAACGTTTCTTTCCTTCCTTGCTTTCTTGCATTTGTTGGCAATAAATATCCGCTTCCTTTAACTATTCGATCAAATGAACGTTTACACAAACCTAAAATATGCATTGTTCTCTTCTCAGGGTTTGATAAAGAACAATAAAGATGTCCCTTTTACGCTCTCTGCAGAAGTATTGATAAATCTTTATAGCAAAGTTATGCTCAGTAAAATATTTTGCCTTTATATTCATTCTCACATAGACTTGCAGAAGATAATATGGATAGTGCCGCCTCCTTTCTGTAAATATTGAGATTTGCCTCTGAATTATGACTCGAACTCGAGTCTACGGCCGTGATTTTAACGTCACATAATTTCCGGTTTCGGCTAAAATGTCATTTTGTGCTAAACGGGAAATTTCATATGTAACATTTCTTTATAAAAATTTATAGTGGAAACATAACTATTTTAGGACGGTGCGCATTCAGCCGTGAAGGTCATGCCTATATGTTAAAGAATCAGCTGTGAGATGTAAGCGTCTACATAATCCCGCCGGTGTTTATAATATCGATTAACTTTTTTTTTAATATAGGTTAAATAAGGCATCTTTGAAACTGGATCACATTTCTTTGATAAAAAAATATTTTTATAGCGACATTAGTATTCTAAACCTAACTTAAAAAGATCAATGCAAATGAACAATAAGTTTTTGAAAAAAATAAATGTCTAGGCAAACGAATCTGAACGGACTATAGTTAGTTTGCGACATATCCATATAATACACACGAGACCGATAGACGCTTTCTGATGATGATGATGATGATGCGTTCGTCCGATGATTTGAGGTATTCTAACGGATACGAACCGTAGACTTCCTCCTCGTCATCCGCCCTTAAAAGGACGTTAAGTGGACGTAGTTACGTTGTGTTGCAGTTTGCAGTGTAACACTATGATATCTGGCCTTTCGGCCAACACATCCGATTTCAGCCGACGCTTTTTTGTGTACCGGGTTCGTCTTCCCACTTCGATCCCTGCTCGCTTGGCCAGACTAGACAGGTTAGTCTGTTTCTAGAGGCACCACGAAGAGGTGTAGCAGGGTCTGGATGGTTCTGGTTCACCGATCCTGGCGCAAGCCATCAGTTGTGAGTCACTGACGACTTCCAGCTCTGGTGCTGGGGGGGGGCGCGCCTTCGCCTCCAGACGCTTTCTGAGATGAGTCAAAATGTCCGCAAAGTCTTTTTTTACCTTCATTACGTCATCGCTCTATTTGTGGACTAAAATGACGTAAAACAAGAAATCTGTCATCCCCGGTTTATCTTACATACGAACATTTTTACACTGCTTGTACTGTAAAGCATGTCAAACATTGGTAGTGCATTTGAATAAAATAATGCATTAATTGGATATAAATATGAATATTCAGAAAATAAGGACCACGTTACTTATTAAAATACGTTGCAACATTCACAACTGGTTTCCAGTTCTTCTGGTTGCTTTTTTTCGCAAGAATATGTTCTTTATGTTTTAATTACATACAGACAACAAATATCGTTGTTACATAAAGACAAACAAATAATATCGCTGTTACATACAGACAACAAATATCGCTGTTACATACAGACAACAAATATCGATGTTACATACAGACAACAAATATCGCTTTAACATACTGACAACAAATATCGCTGTTACAGACAACAAATAATATCGCTGTTACATATAGACAACAAATATCGCTGTTACATACAGGCAACAAATATCGCTGTTACATACAGACAACAAACATCGCTGTTACATACAGACAACAAATATCGCTGTTACATACAGACAACAAATATCGCTGTTACATACAGACAACAAATATCGCTGTTACATACAGACAACAAATATCGCTGTTACATACAGACAACAAATATCGCTGTTACATACAGACAACAAACATCGCTGTTACATACAGACAACAAATATCGCTGTTACATACAGACAACTAATGTCGCTGTTACATACAGACAACAAAACATCGCTGTTACATACAGACAACAAACATCGCTGTTACATACAGACAACAAATATCGCTGTTACATACAGACAACAAACATCGCTGTTACATACAGACAACAAACATCGCTGTTACATACAGACAACAAACATCGCTGCTACATACAGACAACTAATGTCGCTGTTATATACAGACAACAAACATCGCTGTTACATACAGACAACAAACATCGCTGTTACATACAGACAACAAACATCGCTGTTACATACAGACAACAAATATCGCTGTTACATACAGACAAACTAATGCCGCCCGTGTGGCTACTGGGATCTTGCCCACAGTGAGGAGATGAAAAGAAGAGAGCCACTATTACCTGTCCCGCGTGCATAAAAGGCGACTAAGGAGGTTCAGGGGACAAAGGCTTCGCTGGTGTACAGATGTTCGTGCGTCTGTGCTATCTTCAAAGCTTACGCTAGTGTCTGGCCGGCCTGCTTTATGATGGAGAATGTGTCAAGGAGATAATCTGAGCATTATTAAGTTGTTCGATATGTAATTAAGATTATCTATAAACTAAACTAAATTAAGTTGATGAGGTAATCTCTCTCTCTCTCTCTCTCTCTCTCTCTCTCTCTCACTCTGACTGAATCAGGACTCAATCAGAGTAGTATTCCAGACTCTCACATGAAGTCAGAGTCTACCAGATCCACTCTGATTGAACACCGTTAAAACGTTGCACTGTGTTCTGCACCAGTGGCCCAGTGCATCCGATTTCAGCCAGCATTTTATTCAGGTTAGCTTTCCTTAGCCTTTGATTGTCCCCAATCTTCCTGCAAGGCAGCAGATGATCTTTTCTGTAGGGGGATTCTGCTCTTAGATGGTCGGCCCTCCCAGGTTTACGAGCACTATCTGCCCGAGTCACTAGAGGTGACTAACACAGACATGCACACACAAAGATATGAGATGTGCCTAACACAGACATGCACACAGCGATACGAGGCATGACTAATACTGACACACATCAATATATAAGACACATGACTAACATAGACATGCACATAAAGATATGAGATATGTATGACATGGACATGCACACACAAAGATATAACACATGCCTAACATAGACATGCACACAAAGATATGAGATATCACTAACATAATCATGAACACAAAGATATGAGATATGACCAACATAGACATGCACACACAAGGATATGAGATGTAACATACACAGACATGCACACACAAAGATATGAGATATCACTAACATGATCATGCACACAAAGATATGAGATATGACCAACATAGACATGCACACACAAGGATATGAGATGTAACATACACAGACATGCACACACAAAGATATGAGATATCACTAACCCAAACATGCACACACAAAGATGTGACACAGGAGGTAATCTGAGCATTATCTCAGATAATACTCAGATTATAATTAGATAGTTTAAACTAAACTAAACTAAACTAAACTAAACTAAACTAAACTAAACTAAACTAAACTAAACTAAACTAAACTAAACTAAACTAAACTAAACTAAACTAAACTAAACTAAACAACATATAAAATAGCTTGTTCATCGGAAGACAGCTCCTTGTGATTCCACACCAATCAAGGGACATAGAAGAATAGACCGGCGCAGAGCTCGAGACAGACACAGAGTAAGATGGGCATGACAACATCAAGAAAGCTCTACAACATTGCCAAGTGACAATGGTTAAGGTTGTCAGAAAATAAATTTAAAAAAACAAACAAACAAACAAAACTTGAAACTCCTGTCTTAATTAAAGCAGGAAAGGGTATCAAAGGGAAGCGAAGCTGTAGAGTTTCATTAACAATAAAGAGTTCAGTGGACAGTGGTGCCATCTACTTCGATTTTTTTTTTTTCAGGAGGCTGTTCGAACTTTGAATCAGTTTTCTTCGATGAGAAATAGTGGAAAGTGAATTAGTCCGTTTCAAAACTCATAAAATTACCCATTTGGTAAACATAAACATGTGTGATACAGTTAATTGAAAATGGTTATAAACACCCAAACACGTACAAAAATAAAGCGACAAAAGAGCACTCAAAACACACGAAAGTAAATCAAGAAATGACTTGGACACTTAACATAATGTTTGTACATATCTCTTGTTGTTGTTGTTTTTTTTTTTCAATCCGCCTTGAACGTTATTCGAACATGGAATCATCGTTTTAATTAGGAGAGAAGTTCTCCTGAATTTAGCGGCTGAATTTTGTGAAATATTCCAAGTGAAGACCGTTCGATGTACGTGGTTCCAATGTAGACGTTTTTTTTTTTTTGTTAAATATACATTTTGAAATGATGAATCAATCAGCAGCGTTTATTAGATATTTGTTGGTTAAAAACCTTCACAATATTAACGAAGTATTTTATTTTATAAATCATCATCATCATTGAGTGCTGTCTCCGCATCGAAGGTTGGCTACCATGGAGCGTCATTCAGCTCTGCCTCTTGTTTTTTATGGTGCAGGATTTCCATTGCTTTCTTTGAAATAGTACATAATGGGCTCCAGTCTCTTTCAGGAGGGTCATTCATATTCGTCTTTCGTGTCCCAATATGCCTCTAGTCAAGTCTAGTGTACCACACACTTTGCTGTTTTCGCTATAGGAGCCGTTGATCATTCTGATTCTTCCGCCCCATCTACCGTGACACAGTTTGTACATTCGGGATGGACATTCCTGTTAGGCGCCATTGTTGTCAAAATAGACGTTAGCCTGTTGAACCGCAAACACACGCTGACCTATAGGTGGGTTAAACACGTCGACACCAGGAGAATAAATAATGTTCCACTGACATATATATCGATAAATTCATAGTCCATCCGCTCGTCAGAAGTAAACATAAATACAACTGGGAATAGCAGCACATTATTCACAACTAGTAAAGTAAAGTACCCCCGTCATGCCAAGTGGCGTATATGGAAATATGGTGTTAGTGACCCTATATTTTACAGACCTTCAGCACATGATTTTTTGTGGTAATGTGGTCAGTATTACGCCCATGCTGCTTTACTTTCCCAGAAAAAAATTCGGTACCCATTTAAGGCTGGGTGAACCCGGAAGCCGTCGGTTGGGATCGAACCCTACCCCTTGTCCGTGGTAGTCCAGTTCACTAACCACTGAGCTATCGCGGCTCCATTCACAACTAGACTGTCCTGCAAATCAGTTAAAAACGTTAGCAAGAGCTGAGTCATAAAACTATCTACACATAGCTCCATGACACCTCGTTACCTTCTTATAAAACCATCTTATTAATTCGGATGATTCCACTGGCACGGGCGGTTGAGCAATTACGGATTTTAAATCGTTTGCAGTGATACCGGGGCTTTCAACAAACTATAACTAAACTATAACTATAAATATAACTATAACAATAACTAAACAATAACAGTAGTAAGAAAAGGGTGTTTTGAGCAAGGATTTGAACATTTTTGCTTGGTGCATTTTGGCTTGGTGCAAATATGATGCATCATATTTCGCACGATGCAATGTTGTTATGTCGCGTCCGCCATCTTGTCTCGTGATCCCGGCCGCCATCTTGTCACGTGATCCCGGCCGCCATCTTGTCACGTGAGCCCGACCGCCATCCGGCGCCATCTTATCACATGATCCCGCCCGCTCGTGACGTCGGTGCGCGGTGACCTCGGGGCGGATCGCGTGTTGGCGGGTGACCCCTCGGGGATTATCTCGAGTGTTTCGGACAGCGTGCTATCGGCTCGGGGATTATCTCGCAGGTAGCCGTTAGAAAATATTAGAAGTAAATATCGAGTCTAATGAAAAAGCAATATAGAAAATGAACGCGAAACTTAGAAATATGAAAATGAGCGTGACACTTATGTAAAAAATAACGAAAGAACCTTATAAAATTTAGGCAACCGCATCGACATGTACCTCGGCACGGGAGGGAGCGGATTATATGGAAAAGCATCTCGACTAACTGAAAGTTATTAAAATCGCGAAATAATAATAACTCGAAAGAAAGAAATGAGCGGAAAACTATGTAAGAACCCCACCGGAAGTGCCCTGTTTATGTCTGGTGTGTGCTGACTTTGGAGCGCTTGGTGTACTTGAGCGATAGTGATAGGTTAGTAGATTATACAACATCAATGAAAAACATTAAATTTAAAACAGAAGACGAAGATATATTTTATTCTTTTATTATCTCAATAGGTGTATAACATACAGTGGATATTATATAACATTACAAACATATTGAGTACACTGAGTAAATATATAGTACAGGGATAACCTTTATTTATAGCTATGTAGTTGGGTGTCTGCTTAGTTCTATGTCATAAATGAATCATAAGGGGTGAAACTGTTAGAGATTGCTGGGTAGTCTAAACTGGTAGTGTAAAGAGTTAAATATCTAAAGGCGTAGTCGAGACGTTATCATCAGCTACCTTTCTTTTTATATAGAAATAGGAAAGAGCATTTCTTGTTTGACTGTCGGAAAATATGGAATTATTTAAGACTTTGAAACCTACATTTTTCCCACCTTAGCCTTTTGCGTAGCGAGAACCTCTAAAAACATATCTTTAGCTAATTTGTTGCGTTGCTTACTTAACCCTTTACAACTGATTTTATCGTAATCCCCACTACAATGGTACGTCTTACTACATAAACTAACAAGAGCCGTCCCTTCGGACTCTAGATAAAAAGCCCGGGCGTTCGTTTGGTGTATGCTTTAACACCCTTACAGTTTACACAGTCTGGCTAATATGGTCATCGCAAAACTCGACAGGAAACCAGTCTTTATATACGCTATTAAACTCATTCCGCAGCCCTGACTTAACTATAGCCTCCAACTTAGGTGCACTTAAAGCCAAATATAAACTATCAGTATCTGTTTCACATTACTGAAAGTTGGACCTATCTACAAACTTATCTAAGAACTCGAAATAAAAAATTTAACATACGAAGTTTTGCATATCGATACACGAAGAAACCGATTTGTAGGGGTAAGTCCCATCCTACCGGGTGTGGGAAAACGGTATTTGTACAAAAGTTTATACAGAACCTTCTAGGAGGCAAGGTCAGAAACCTAGGAGGCAAGGGCAGAAACCTAAGAGGCAAGGGCAGAAACCTAAGAGGCAAGGACAGAAACCAAGGAGGGAAGGTCAGAAACCTAGGAGGCAAGGGCAGAAACCTAGGAGGCAAGGTCAGAAATCTAGGAGGCAAGGTCAGAAACCTAGGAGGCAAGGTCAGAAACCAAAAAGGCAAGGTTAGAAACCAAAAAGGCAAGGGCAGAAACCTAGGAAGCAAGGGCAGAAACCTAGGAGGCAACTCGATGGACAGCTAGACAACCGAAGAAGCGTTTTACAATCTCAATATGACTAACCCCTTGTGGGTATGCCTTTCTAATACGGTTATCATTCTGTCGGCATATTATCGTTTGTTTTCAATTATAATCTTAGTAGCATGTTGACAGTGCCACTATTGCGTGCTTTTGGTTAATTTGACGGAACCAATTGTTATAATGCTTACATTTCAGTATTAGATTTTCAATTTCTCCCACTTATCGTTAATTTTCGCGTTTTCCCCCTCTCTTTCTCTATAAATATATGTGTAAATAAAAAAAGACATTATTTGTTTGACTAAAACCATGGTTTTTATATTTTGCTATATGTTTGTACATATGTTATCATCATCTACTAAACGTTTTAAACAGTTTTAAAAAAGGTGACAAATTATAATCACCGTCTTCTCTTATAGAAAACTATTACTAACGAAGAACATATCTTAATAAGACATCACCAATGATGACTCACCGCAACAACAACAAAAACTACCAGAACTGACAAAAATGAATATAACTTTAAATTGTAAAACAACAACTCAATAATGTTGGGAAAAGTTGGAGGTTCGGATGCTAAAGAATTTAGTGAACGTTAAAAACTTGGGCACCGTTAGTATATTTACGTTAATGTTGAAACTTGATAAAATTATCATGTCTTATCAGACGGGTCATTGTTAAGTGACATATCTATTCGACATCTACTGTGTCCACTTGTCTTATCCCTGGTTGCTAGTCGCTATATCTCCTGAGAATGATAATTACCCCTCACCTAGGATCACTATAATGTCTTTAACAAAAGTGTTAACTTCAAGTTATTAGAAGGTAAGAGTGCCGGTGTTTCTTGTTAAGGCGTTTGTTATTAATAATGTATAAATTGACAGGCTGGAGAAAATACAGAATAAAGATATGCGCATTAACTTGGGGTGTACGAAGGACACGCCCTGTATAGCAATGAGGTATCTTCTTGGCAGTGACAAGGGCATTTTTCTGGTTAGAGTCACAAGACTACACCCACGCCTGTATACTGAGTGATTCGATGAGTATGATAAAAAAAAGTGGAGTCGGGCTCTGTATGCATTGGTTCGTGGGGTCGTGGTTCGTGGTTCGTGAGTTGATGGTTCGTTAAGTCCATGGTTCGTGGGGTCGTGGTTCGTGGTTCGTGAGTTGATGGTTCGTTAAGTCCGTGGTTCGTGGGGTTGTGGTTCGTGGTTCGTTAGTTGATGGTTCGTTAAGTCCATGGTTCGTGGGGTTGTGGTTCGTGGTTCGTGAGTTGATGGTTCGTTAAGTCCGTGGTTCGTGAGTTCGTGGGGTCGTGGTTCGTGGTTCGTGAGTTGATGGTTCGTTAAGTCCATGGTTCGTGGGTCGTGGTTCGTGGTTCGTGAGTTGATGGTTCGTTAAGTCCATGGTTCGTGGGGTTGTGGTTCGTGAGTTGATGGTTCGTTAAGTCCGTGGTTCGTGGGGGTTGTGGTTTATTAAGTTTGTAGTCTGTTAAGTGCGTGGTTCGAGAGGTCGTGGGTGTGTTATGGTGGTAAAATCTTAGTGATTTGGTCCAACATTTGGGACCTTGAATATAACTTCCTGCTCGTTGTGTCTAACTAGTATGAGTATGGGAGTAGATTTTTATGGATTTGAGGTCGACTTTTTTAATATGAGTCTATATTTATTTCTTTAGTTGATATGCGAGAAGACATTTTAACCGCATATGCTAACCTCAACTACACGCACCTGTTGTTAACCACCAGATCAGCTACACGCCACGAAGTATCACCAGCGCAGACCAAGACACCACCAATACCACCAGCAGCCGAAACCCCAAAACTAGGTAATGAAACCACTCCACCCGTAACCACGTATAAACTGAGACCTAAAAAAAGAAAGAGCGGGTAACGTTCACTAAATTCTTTAGCATCCGAACCTCCAACTTTTCCCAACATTATTGAGTTGTTGTTTTACAATTTAAAGTTATATTCATTTTTGTCAGTTCTGGTAGTTTTTGTTGTTGTTGCGGTGAGTCATCATTGATGATGTCTTATTGAAGATGTGTTCTTCGTTAGTAATAGTTTTCTATAAGAGAAGACGGTGATTATAATTTGTCACCTTTTTTAAACTGTTTAAAACGTTTAGTAGATGATGATAATATATGTACAAACATATAGCAAAATATAAAAACCATGGTTTTAGTCAAACAAATAATGTCTTTTTTTATTTACACATATATTTATAGAGAAAGAGAGGGGAAAACGCGAAAATTAACGATAAGTGGGAGAAATTGAAAATCGAATACTGAAATGTAAGCATTATAACAACTGGTTCCGTCAAATTAACCAAAAGCACGCAATTGTGGCACTGTCAACATGCTACTAAGATTATAATTAAAAACAAACGATAATATGCCGACAGAATGATAACCGTATTAGAAAAGACATACCCACAAGGGGTTAGTCATATTGAGATTGTAAAACGCTTCTTCGGTTGTCTAGCTGTCCATCGAGGTGCCTCCTAGGTTTCTGCCCTTGCCTCCTAGGTTTCTGCCCTTGCCTTTTTGGTTTCTAACCTTGCCTTTTTGGTTTCTGACCTTGCCTCTAGGTTTCTGACCTTGCCTCCTAGATTTCTGACCTTGCCTCCTAGGTTTCTGCCCTTGCCTCCTAGGTTTCTGACCTTCCCTCCTTGGTTTCTGTCCTTGCCTCTTAGGTTTCTGCCCTTGCCTCTTAGGTTTCTGCCCTTGCCTCCTAGGTTTCTGACCTTGCCTCCTAGAAGGTTCTGTATAAACTTTTGTACAAATACCGTTTTCCCACACCCGGTAGGATGGGACTTACCCTACAAATCGGTTTCTTCGTGTATCGATATGCAAAACTTCGTATGTTACATTTTTTATTTCGAGTTCTTAGATAAGTTTGTAGATAGGTCCAACTTTCAGTTATGTGAAACAGATACTGATAGTTTATATTTGGCTTTAAGTGCACCTAAGTTGGAGGCTATAGTTAAGTCAGGGCTGCGGAATGAGTTTAATAGCGTATATAAAGACTGGTTTCCTGTCGAGTTTTGCGATGACCATATTAGCCAGACTGTGTAAACTGTAAGGGTGTTAAAGCATACACCAAACGAACGCCCGGGCTTTTTAAACTAGAGTCCGAAGGGACGGCTCTTGTTAGTTTATGTAGTAAGACGTACCATTGTAGTGGGGATTACGATAAAATCAGTTGTAAAGGGTTAAGTAAGCAACGCAACAAATTAGCTAAAGATATGTTTTTAGAGGTTCTCGCTACGCAAAAGGCTAAGGGTGGGAAAAATGTAGGTTTCAAAGTCTTAAATAATTCCATATTTCCGACAGTCAAACAAGAAATGCTCTTTCCTATTTCTATATAAAAAGAAAGGTAGCTGATGATAACGTCTCGACTACGCCTTTAGATATTTAACTCTTTACACTACCAGTTTAGACTACCCAGCAATCTCTAACAGTTTCACCCCTTATGATTCATTTATGACATAGAACTAAGCAGACACCCAACTACATAGCTATAAATAAAGGTTATCCCTGTACTCAGTGTACTCAATATGTTTGTAATGTTATATAATATCCACTGTATGTTATACACCTATTGAGATAATAAAAGAATAAAATATATCTTCGTCTTCTGTTTTAAATTTAATGTTTTCATTGATGTTGTATAATCTACTAACCTATCACTATCGCTCAAGTACACCAAGCGCTCCAAAGTCAGCACACACCAGACATAAACAGGGCACTTCCGGTGGGGTTCTTACATAGTTTTCCGCTCATTTATTTCTTTCGAGTTATTATTATTTCGCGATTTTAATAACTTTCAGTTAGTCGAGATGCTTTTCCATATAATCCGCTCCCGTGCCGAGGTACATGTCGATGCGGTTGCCTAAATTTTATAAGGTTCTTTCGTTATTTTTTACATAAGTGTCACGCTCATTTCATATTTCTAAGTCTCGCGTTCATTTTCTATATTGCTTTTTCATTAGACTCGATATTTACTTCTAATATTTTCTAACGGCTACCTGCGAGATAATCCCCGAGCCGATAGCACGCTGTCCGAAACACTCGAGATAATCCCCGAGGGGTCACCCGCCAACACGCGATCCGCCCGAGGTCACCGCGCACCGACGTCACGAGCGGGCGGGATCATGTGATAAGATGGCGGCCGGATGGCGGTCGGGCTCACGTGACAAGATGGCGGCCGAATCACGTGACAAGATGGCGGCCGGGATCACGAGACAAGATGGCGGACGCGACATAACAACAACATTGCATCGTGCGAAAATATGATGCATCATATTTTGCACCAAGCCAAAATGCACCAAGCAAAAATGTTCAAATCCTTGCTCAAAACACCCTTTTCTTACTACTAATAACTAAACCATAACTCTCTCTTTACTGACCATTCAAGCCGCAGTCGGCATTTAGGGCATAGACTCAGATACTCTTTCCCTGTTTCGAAATTGTCTTTCTTTCAGTCTCAATCCTTGCAAAGATCTTTTATCAAATCTCGCCATTTGTCTCTGTTCTTTGCAAGCATCTCGATCTCATTGAGAAAGCCGATTCCCGCTGTCTTTGCCTCCCTGATCAATGTTCTTCTCAGTGTTTCTCTGGGTCGGCCTCTTTTCCTCCTACCTGTTGTTCCCCACTTGAGTGCTTGCTGTGCTACTCGGTTATTATCTCTTCTCATCACATATGTCCAACATATATCCAACGTCTTTTCTTGATTACTGATGATATTAGTGGTTGATTGGCGATTTCTCTCATTTCAACTATAACTATAAAAAAAAAAAAGTAATGAGCTCCGTCACACCAAGTGGCGTATAGGGAATATGGTGTTAGTGACCATAAATTTTACAGACCTTCAGCACATGATTTTTGGGGTAATGTTGTCGGTATTACGCCCGTGCTGCTTTACTTTCCCATTTTAAAAAAATCCGGTACCCGTTTAAGGCTGGGTGAACCGGAAGCCGTCGGTTGGGATCGAACCCTACTTCTTGTCCTTTGTAGTCCAGTTCACTAACCACTGTGCTATCGTGGCTCCCAACTATAACTATACCACCTGCATTATCCAGCGTCGATGTTACATGGTCTTGAAAGACAAAGTGTAGAGAGTTTGTAACAGTTTTGGCTTTTCTTATCCAAGGAATCAATTTCATTGCAGTCGGGAATTCCCTACATGCACTCCGGCTCATGTCGCAGCATCCCACAAGGCGCGTTGACGCTGTTGGCAAATTCTGTTGACAAGGTCGATCTCTGTGCATGCCCTTATCGGTTGTACAGGCGACGAATTCAAACGACTTTCATCGAAAAGAGAGCGCACAGTCTCTTCCTCAATCATCTTAAAAAAAAAACCAAAAAAAAACAGACACATTGAAAATAAACAAAACAGCTGAAACGGCTTGACTGGTTAAATTTAACATCAGCAGCCATTTTTTAATCCCTGGCTGCTACCAACTCATGCAATCTTGATATGACGATAACTTAAGTCTAAAGTATATTGTTTAGTTTATGAGGCGGAAGGCTGAAGCCGTTGTGGAGTAGTCAGTGCACTTGTTTCTGGGAAAGTAAAGCGGCACGGGCGAAATATCGACCACATTACCCCAAAAGTCATGTGCCGGGGGTCTGTAAAATTTATGGTCACTAACACCATATTCCCTATACGCCACTTGGCGTAACTGGGGCACTTTACTACTTTTACAGATATGAGAAACAATAGATTTGTTATGATAAAGTAGGGCAATCTGGCGCAATACTGAAGTCCTACAGTAACACAAATCGTGCATTCATTCATGAAAAATATCTATACTGACACCTTATTTCCCATACGCCTTTAGGCATAGAGCTAGGTTTACCAGACGTCCGGATTTCGCCGGTCTGGTTCTGCTCTTTTAGGTTTGTCTACAGAGTTTGGCCAGGCAACTTTGTTTTCGTTTGCCAGCTCTGAC
The DNA here is from genome assembly GCA_032433765.1 of Megaustenia siamemsis. Taxonomy (NCBI): domain Eukaryota; kingdom Metazoa; phylum Mollusca; class Gastropoda; order Stylommatophora; family Ariophantidae; genus Megaustenia; species Megaustenia siamemsis. The sequence goes on from JAVIAB010000117.1 coordinate 68,027,483, forward strand.
GAAGTACCTAGAGACTAGGAACTGAATTTGCGTGTTACTCCATTTTTTCCTGGCAGTCGTGTGCACAGGGGTCCCTCGCCGTACAGGCAATTTTTTTCCGTCGATGAGTAATTGATGTTTCAAGCCGGTTCTCGCTGCTGAGACGAGGGGTGGTTGCCACAGAGAGAAATCATAAATAAAAATCCGGTGTAGCCGGGATTTGAACCCACAACCTCTCTGTCTCGATGCCGGAAGCAGCAAACAAATGGAATATGAAAGAACTGTACAACAGCACACAGAATTAAGTGGAAAATACAAACAGATCAATGCCTTTATTAAAGATAAGAAAGGAAATCTGCTTAGTAATATAAGGGAACAAATGAGAGATGAAAAGAGCACTTTGAAGAACTTTTGAACAGACCCGGCTCAAATAATCCTCCACATATATACTACCAGCAGAAGAAGAGTTACACGTTAGCTGTGGAAAACCAAGCAAGGAAGAAATAATGAAAGCCATCAATCTATTTAAAAAAATGGTAAAGCCACAGGACCAGATGAAATTCCTTCAGAAGCCATCAAAGCATATATTAACACCTCTATCAAGATGTTACATGATCTATTAGAAAACATTTGGGAGACCACAAACCAGGAGCCTCCAGTATGATTGATACAACTGTTGCACCAAGCATTTCATCAGCAGAGCATATCTATGGAATGTTAATCTGACATTGTTCTTGAATGATGTCCAAGTTAATGAGACATCAGAATCGTGTGGCGGCAGCTACAAGAAGGGAGCGGAGAACATCAAGTTCTGCTGCTATAAGGAGACTTGCCTTGCTATCCCAGAATTGCCTTAAATAGGATCACTGTAGTTGAAAACTTCTCCTCTTGTGTAAACTACACATTCACATCTAAGAGTGAATCAGTGAAGGTCACAAAATCATATTCTCTCTGTGGTTTTACTAACTACAGGTCATGTGGCTTCTGTTGGATTGGAAATGATAACTTACCACCACTGTGTGTCTATATGTTTGGAATTGGAGTCATCAATGATGCCTAACATCATCAAGTGCTATGACGATCATCATTTTCGGGAGGACGTGAACTCCCATGGTATATGGTGGATAGGCGGCAGGAACCATTGAAGGCTATGTCTGAAAAGTGTTCCTTCTTGCAGTTTCCTCATATTCCAAGTCCGGCTTGTTGCAGGAGCTACTGAGTTAAGTGCTCTGTGCACACCGTGAGCTGTGTGTCTCATCCGTTTTGATCATGTTTCGATATCCCGCTTGTTTACGATGAATGATAATATCGTATGACAGGGAACAGTTGGCTGTGTTAACTTTCTACGCGGTTTCGCCTTATGTCTTTTGGCGTGTGCTGAGACTGCTACGATGGGACTACAGTTACCTTTGTTTGTTTGGGAGATGAGTTAGTAATTCGGATGATTCCACTGGCACGGGCGGTTGAGCAATTATGGATTTTAATTCGTTTGCTGTGATACCGAGGCCTTCCATAACCAATAACCAATCTGGGAGAGGGAAGAAATACCTATGGACTGGAAAGAAGGTTATATGATCAAACTACCAAAGAAAGGAAGTTTACAGGAGAAGACTCAATCAGAGTAGGTTTCCAGACTCTCTCATGAAGTCAGCTGTCTGTTTAAGTGATTCGATTGCCCCATATAATTTCTCTTCCAGGGAGGGGAGGTGGGTGTGGAACACATTGCTCTTCTCAGGTGGCAATCCTGTAGAACATGTTTTGTAGTCATATTGTCCAGTGTACAGTGGCATAGGCTGGTGTAGTCAATTCAACAGACACGAGACATAGAGGGTCAGACCCGACGTAATCAACTGATTCAATTCAACAGACACGAGACATAGCGGGTCAGAGGACGTAATCAATTCAACAGACACGAGACATAGCGGGTCAGAGGACGTAATCAATTCAACAGACACGAGACATAGCGGGTCAGAGGACGTAATCAATTCAACAGCCACTTCTACAAAACACTGGACCTGGAAAAGTTTGGCAAGTGTCGGTTGTTTTGTGTGTTGTGTTCAGTGTTTTAATACCCAACTGTCGGCAGTTTCTACAACCAGGAGGAACATCATCAGGTAGGTAATATTTTTTGTGCCACAAACACTTACATCGTATTTTTTTAAAAAAGATCATTGTCATGATTGTCACATGTTCGTCATCATTAAAATTAATATTAATGCGGCTGCCGTTGACCACGGAGTGGAGCACCTCTCTGTCTCTTGCTTTGAATTTGAACATTCAGAACATTGGTGCAGGTTGTCATATCATATTAGTAAGCTCATTAAGCTGACTTTTCCATCTTTTGTTTCGTCCATGTTAGGTTAGTCTTGGTCTGCCTCTTTTACCTTGTATTCTCCCCTCCAAAATTACTTTTAGTAGGCTGCTGCATCTTTTAACATCATCATCAAGTACCGGGCCTAGTGGCGTTGCCGTAGCCGTAGGTGATCATTCATGTCTCTCCACAACCATTCGTCATTCGATCTCGGCAGCTATTTATTATCATTTCTGTTGTCGACCTTCTGCCAAGCCATTCTCTTAAGCTGTCTGGTATTTTGTTCTCTTTGCTTCCCTCTATCTCTTCGTCCCTCAATTTTTCCAGTTGTTACAATATAATATTGTATATTCAACTTGAATAATTCAAGTTGTTCTCTTCTCATTACATGGCCAAAAAATGATGATTGTCTCTTCTAACATTGGAAATTAGCTCTCTTTTTGCTTTGACCTCTCTCAGAACCTCTTCATTACTCTTCTTAGCTGTCCATGCTATTCTCAACATTCTTCTGTATTACTGTAAAACCACATTTCTACAGACTCCAGTGATTTTCTTGTCTATTGTCCAATTGTCCATGATTTGCATCCGTATGTTAAGACTGGCTCTACGTAACATTTAAGAACTCTTTTTCTTGTTTCTATTGTCAAAAATGGATTGCATAGTATTTTCCTCATTTTTAGGAAAGCTGCTTTTGCCTGAGCCATTCTGCATCTCACCTCTTTTGTACATCTTCCGCCTGAGGTTAACAAAGTTCCCAAATATTTAAATTCATTTACCTGTTTTAATATTGTTCCACTTGTCTTTATTTTGCACTGAGGTGATGTCTTTTTCTTTGTTGTTACAATGACTTCTGTCTTTTTGCTATTAAGGCTGAGTCCTTTATTTTTTACTTTCCTTCACTACAATGTCCAACATTTCTTGTAACTCATGTTCACTCTTAGCGATTAATACTGTATCATCAGCATACCTTAGATTATTTATATTGTAACCTTCAATTGTTTTATTTGTTGAAACATTCCCAATTGGTTTCCAGTTCTTATGGCCGCTTTTTGTTGCCAGTACATGTTCTTTATTATTCTTAGATCTTTCCTGTCTATGTTTATGCTTTCTAAAATGTTGATTATTTCTTGGTGCTTTACTTTGTCAAATGCCTTGGTGTAATCTATGAAACATAGGTATAGATATTTTTTCACCTTTATGGCTCTTTCTACTAAAGATCTTATGATATAAATGGCATTGCTTGTTCCTTTATCTCTAACAAAACCACACTGTTCATCGCTAATTTCTGGACTGATTTTGTTTCGCACTCTTCGTATGATGATTCTTAGTAATATCTTAGTCATATGACTCATAAGGCTTATTGTGCGATGATCATCGCATTCAATCGCACCGATTTCTTTGGTAGGGCTATGAATATTGATTTGAGCATGTCGTCTGGTATATATCCGCTGTTGTAGATATCATTCAATATTTTTGTTATTATTTCTATTCCAAAATCACCCATGGCTTCAATCTCTTCTTTAGTTATATTATCTGGTCCAGGAGCTTTGCCTGCTTTCATATTGCGCAAGGCGTCTTCCACTTCTTCTCTTAGTATTTCTGGTCCTTCTCCATTATCCTTAATATTTACTTCCGTTCGTTCATCATTATAAAGATCCTTAATGTATTCTGTCCATCGTTCTCTTATGTTTTCTTGATCAATCAACAGTTCTCCTTTCTTTGATCTTAAAGATCCAGTTTTTGATTGCGTTTTTCTTCCTGTTAATTCCTCAATTTGTTTGTATATAGCTTTAGCATCTCCTTTTTGTTGCAATTCGATTTCTTTGCATCTCTCTTTTAGCCATGCTTCTTTTGCTTCATTACATTTTACTACAATTTCTTTATTTAACCTTTTATACTCATCTTTATTTTCTTTATTTCTTCTTCTTGTATCCATTAGCTGCAAAATATCATCTGTCATCCATTTCTTCCTTGAATTTGTCCTCACTGGTGGTATGAACTCTTTTGATGTTTGTTGCATTGACTCTTTTAGCATTTCCACTGTTCATCAATGCTTTGTATCTTCTCTATTGCATTGTACCGGTTCTGAATTGTGATTTTATATTTGTCTTGCAGCTTCTTGTCTGATTTTAGTAAATCTAAATTTAACTTGATGTTAACTGAGGCTCGTTTTGTTCTTTTTAATTTTACTTTATCTTTTAACATGTTCCAATAAATTATTATAAGTTTCATTTGTCTTGTTTGAATTAATTGTGTTTAGTAGTTCTGTTTTCATTTTTAGTTTTAAGACTTCACTTCATCATCATTTGTCATATGTTTTCTTTTCTTTTTCTTTCCACCCAATTCTTCCTATTCTTATGTAATCCACATTTCAATGGCTTAAATTTCTGTTCTGTTTTCTTGTCTAATGTCCATGTTTCTGCACCATACAGAAATATTGAGATGATAACATTTTGCTATTCCTAGTTTTAGCTCTGGAGTCTGGTGTTATTTGTTTTGACGTTACTGTTCTTCATGACATTAAAATTACTTTTTGCCATGCCTATTCTTTTGTTTATTTCAGTTGTACATTTTCCATCACTGGTTATAGGATGTCCAAGGTAGTAGTATTTCTGAACTGTCTCCAGGTCTATTCCTTCTATTTTGATATCCACTTGTGGGTTTTGAGTATTTTCTTTGTTTATGATCATAGTTTTAGTCTTTTTGATATTCATATCTAGTCCATATTTTTGCTTGTCATGTTTATTTCATTAAGTAATTGTTGTAGATCTTTAGGATTTTCCGCTAGCAGTACAGTATCGTCAGCATATCTTAGGTTATTGATTATCTTTCCATTAATGTTTAGGCCTGGCATCTCTGTGATGCTTTAAAGATTTGCTCAGTGTATAGATTGAACAAGCTTGGTGATAGGATGCATCCCTGTCTTACTCCTCTTTTTATATCTCAAGGTGTGGAGTTCTCCTTGTTATATTTTATTATTGCTGTTTGCTCCCAGTATACATTACATATTAATCGTATGTCTGAGTCATCTAGATGTATGTTATTTAGGCAGTCTATAAGTTGTTTATGGTGTATTTTATCAAAAACTTTAGTATAGTCTATGAAGCAGGCATATATTCTGTGTTTACTTCTGTGTACTTTTCAATTAATGTCCACATGCAGAATATGGCTTCTTTCGTCCCACTGTTTTTCATAAATCCAAATTGTTCTTCTAATTCCATATTCAATTTTTATTCTGAATCCTTCTTTGTATAACTTTTAGCAAGATTTTTGTTACATGGCTCATTACATGTTACATGCTCATCACACAAACAATGAAGTTTTAAAACAACTAAAAATGAAAAGAGAACTACTAAACACAATTAGAACAAGACAAATGAGATTTTTCGGACATGTTAAAAGACACAACAGTCTAATAAAAGTAATATTGGAAATGAAAATACAAGGTAAAAGAGGCAGAGGCAGACCAAGACTAACATGGACGAGTAGCTTCAAAACTTGGACAAGTCAGCCTATGACAATCTGCACCATCAAAGCAAGAGACAGAGTGGAATGGTGCTCAATAGTAGCCAACCTTCGATGTGGAGACGGCACATAATGAAGGCGGTATATTTTGAAGATGTATGAAGTCGTTTTATTTAAAGGTTGAAGGCCGTCTCCTGTATGATGGGCTTCTGTCCCGCTCTCTAACGTTCCATCTCCACGATGCGTATTAATTTGGCCGTTATCTTTCTTCCGTTATTATGCCGCGACAACCTCCGTTGACCTTCTTCTTGACCGTTAACTCAAGTCATTCTTCCTCAACTCCGGTGAAACCTATGATGTGACAAAAGACTGTTAACTCAAGGCATTCTTCCTCAACTCCGATGAAACCTATGATGTGACAAAAGACCGTCAACTCAAGGCATTCTTCCTCAACTCCGATGAAACCTATGATGTGACAAAAGACCCCTAACCAAACAAACTATATTAAAATCATCAACTCACAATATCGTCATATTTCTTCACTGGCAGCCTTTATTACTTAATTTTCTTCCGTCTGTTACAGTTGCAGTTATTTATATTCCAGTCTCACACTTTCATCCTACTCTATCTAAATGGAGCTAACTTACTCTAACCTTGATGATGCCCTATTCTATACTGGTCCGTTCCCATTGAACGTCCCAAATTATCCTTCCTAATACTAATTTCCGGCTTCTACTTGTTCCTGATCCACTCCGCGTCTGTTAATATCGTCTAGTTCCATACCGATCATTCTACATCTCTGGCCACCAGTGGTAACCCAATCTCCAATTCTACCTTTGTCAATGTTTCCACCGCTCCATATTAACAAATTCTCTGCTCCATATGTTTCGTCTGCTCATCTCCGCTGCCAATCGAGAAGTCTTCTATCTTTGTGGTCCCTTCTCAACCGTCTCCTAGCCCACGTCATACCCAATTTCGTCATAGATTCCTATTTCGTCATTTCTTCTTCAGTATACTTCTGTGCTTAACTTGTTTCTTCCCTTTCTTTCATCCTTTAGTGTGCAATTCCCTGTCAAACTATTTTCTCTGCTATAATAATGATGATGGCTCATTAGACTTATTGTTCTTTCTAGTCACTGCATTCAAGTGCACCTTTCTTTTTAGGCAATTCAATGAAAGTTGATGTTTTTAGATCATTTGGTATGTATCCTGTATGGTATATGTCATTGCATATGTCTGTTATAAAATATATTATGTAAATCAAAAACTATTGAGCTTTCTTTTTTATTTGTAATAATATACAAATAATTACACTTTTTATGTAGATGATCACTGGTTATAACAGCATAGCCATTACCTGCTGTCATTGAGAGGAAACATTTTCCACTCCTTGTTAAAATTTTATATTGAAAAATTATGTAATTAAAATTTGTTCTGATAAACTATAAAATTGTGTTATTTCAAGGGACATTTTGATGATGGAAAGTGATGTTTTGATTAAGTCAACACCACACAACTGTGTAGTCAAGTGAAGAATGAGAAAGTATATGCCATCCTATAAGCAAGTGAGTCACTTTCCTATTTTTTAATTTATTTTGTTATTTTGAAATGTTGTGCGTTAATGTCTTCATGAGGTATGTCCCATATTGATATGGCAGTCCTTTTTTCAGTGAAGGAAGATCTAGTCAATGAAAGAAGACCTAGTCAGTGAAGGAAGACCTAATCAGTGTCTGGAATCCTACTCTGATTGAGTCTTGATCGCAGAGAGAGAGAGAGAGAGAGAGCAGATGTCAGATTTGGGAAACAAAAGAGCTGATCGACACATCCTGTGACCCTGCTGGAAGCAAACTAACCATTATGACTAGTCAGTGAAGGAAGACCTAATCAGTGAAAGAAGACCTAATCAGTGAAGGAAGACCTAGTCAGTGAAGGAAGACCTAATCAGTGAAAGAAGACTAATCAGTGAAGGAAGACCTAGTCAGTGAAGGAAGACCTAATCAGTGAAAGAAGACCTAATCAGTGAAGGAAGACCTAGTCAGTGAAGGAAGACCTAATCAGTGAAGGAAGACCTAATCAGTGAAGGAAGACCTAGTCAGTGAAGGAAGACCTAGTCAGTGAAGGAAGACCTAATCAGTGAAATAAGACCTAATCAGTGAAGGAAGACCTAGTCAGTGAAGGAAGACCTAGTCAGTGAAGGAAGACCTAATCAGTGAAGGAAGACCTAGTCAGTGAAGGAAGACCTAATCAGTGAAGGAAGACCTAATCAGTGAAGGAAGACCTAGTCAGTGAAGGAAGACCTAATCAGTGAAAGAAGACCTAATCAGTGAAGGAAGACCTAGTCAGTGAAGAAGGCCTAATCAGTGAACGAAGGCCTAGTCAGTGAAAGAAGACCTAGTCAGTGAAAGAAGACCTAATCAGTGAAAGAAGACCTAGTCAGAGAAAGAAGACCTAATCAGTGAAAGAAGACCTAATCAGTGAAAGAAGACCTAATCAGTGAAGGAACACCTAATCAGTGGAACACCTAATCAGGGTAGGCAGAATCTATGATTGATAGCTGACCCTGTCAGTGAAGATCAGATTGCTAGAGAAAAGTGATACTACCTAAATTAAATCTTTTTTGTATTGTGGCAGTACATAAATAAAGTGTTTGTCTAGAGATGAAGACTTCAACTACAGATTATGTGCCAATGGCACATTGGATGGTCTATGACATCATGAAAGTGGCCACTTTGACATGAATCAGCTCAAATTGTCTCTCCCATGACTTATCAGATCTAGCACCTTTCATTACACAATAAATGTTTTACGATAATCTGAGGTTTAAATATCTGACTAGTAATGCATCTGTTTACATTCGTACCATGTTAATTCATGTGCATACATTTTGTGAGTCATCATCATCATTGAGTGCCATCTCCACATCGAAGGTTGGCTACCAAGGAGCGCCATTCCACTCTGTCTCTTGCTTTCATGGTGCAGGTTGTCATAGGCTGACTTGTCCATCTTTTGATGTTACTCATCCATGTAAGTCGTGGTCTGCCTCTGCCTCTTTTACCTTGTATTTTCCCTTCGAAGATTACTTTTAGTAAGCTGTTGTGTCTTTTAACATGCTCCAAAAGTCAAATTTGTCTTGTTTGAATTGTATTTAGTAGTTCTCTTTTCATTTTTAGTTATTTTAAGACTTCATCGTACCTATTTTTCTATATATCCACATTTCAAAGGCTTCAATTTTTCTGTTCTGTTTTTATTTTGTGAGTGGGAATTGATTAAAATATGTACTGCATGAAAATGGAAACATTGGGTCAAACTTTACTTTTTTCTTTTGGCTTAAACCCATCAAAAGGCACAGAGGCTCAGGATGTGATGATCTCTTTGCTTTATACTTTTGGTTTTAAGTCTGGAGCATTAGAAAAGTTTAGTGGAACCAGCAATCAGTTGGCGGCAGTGAGCTCTGTCTTAATTACATTCTTTGGAACACTGAATAGAGTAATGTATGTTCCATACCCATATTCCAGTGTTAAAATCTCACACTCTACTTGGCATCATCAATGCCCTCCGAAATGTGGGAAGAGCACATGACTTCAACAAACACAGATCCACGTCACTTCTTCGGATGATAGAAATGGGAGTTAAGATGGGCACAGCCAGAAATGAGAAACTTAGTGGCCGTGTAAGAAGACTTATCAACCAACATAGAACTGGAGTCGTCAGTCGCTGGACACTGAGGGAATTGCTGAGGAGGGGATCTGAGCACCTATGGACATGTTCAGAGTGCAATGCTGATGACCCACAAATAACTCAATAACTCTACTTGGCATCGAGCAGAATGATAGAGTCCTGTAGGCTGCAGTATCAATAAATAACCAACCTCCAAGTGTTGAAATATCAGACAGTATAGCTCCTGTGTGTTACCGGGGCCTCATTATGAGGGAAGTAAAGAATAGTGACACTGTGACCTTCAAAGCATGTCGTAAGAGGCGACTAAGGAGGTTGATCGATGGCTTGACAAGCTGTCATTGTAAAAAGTATTGTTATGGAAACAGAGTCATAGATTTTAGAAGCAGTGATCTCTGCAATATGTGCCACTTTGGCACGCACGGTTTCTGTTTTTGAGATTGTGGTTCTGCCCTATGTGCCATCTTCGGCTCAAAAGGACAATAGATAGATAGATAGATAGATCAGGGCATATTTAATCAGTGATCTTACACTGGTGAAATATCATACAGTATAGATCAGGGCATATTTAATTAGTGATCATACACTTGTGATGTATCAGACAGTATAGATCAGGGCATATTTAATTAGTGACCATACACTTGTGATGTATCAGACAGTATAGATTAGGGCATATTTAATTAGTGATCACACACTTGTGAAGTATCAGGCAGTATAGATTCTGTCTATCTATTGACCTTTCGAGCCGTTGCCGGCCCATAGGGCGTAGACCAAGATACACCTTCTCATATCTGAATTTTTGTTCTAGCAGTTTTCTTTTCAAGATATTTTATCAAATCTCGCCATTTGTCTCTGTTCTGTGCAAGCAGCTCTATCTCAATGAGGGAGCCGAATCTTGTTGCTCTTGCCTCTCTCATCAATGTTCTTCTCAGTGTCTCCTTGGGTCTTCCTCTTTTTCTCTTACCTGTTGTTTCCCATATGAGGGCCTGCTTTGCTATTCGGTTATAGTATAGATTAGGGCATATTTAATTAGCAATCATACACTTGTGAAGTATAAGACAGTATAGATTACAGCATATTTAATTAGCAATCATACACTTGTGAAGTATAAGACAGTATAGATTACAGCATATTTAATTAGCAATCATACACTTGTGAAGTATAAGACAGTATAGATTACAGCATATTTAATTAGTGATCATACACTTGTGAAGTATAAGACAGTATAGATTACAGCATATTTAATTAGTGATCATACACTTGTGAAGTATAAGACAGTATAGATTACAGCATATTTAATTAGTGATCATACACTTGTGAAGTATAAGACAGTATAGATTACAGCATATTTAATTAGTGATCATACACTTGTGAAGTATAAGACAGTATAGATTACAGCATATTTAATTAGTGATCATACACTTGTGAAGTATAAGACAGTATAGATTACAGCATATTTAATTAGTGATCATACACTTGTGAAGTATAAGACAGTATAGATTACAGCATATTTAATTAGTGATCATACACTTGTGAAGTATAAGACAGTATAGATTACAGCATATTTAATTAGTGATCATACACTTGTGAAGTATAAGACAGTATAGATTACAGCATATTTAATTAGTGATCATACACTTGTGAAGTATAAGACAGTATAGATTACAGCATATTTAATTAGTGATCATACACTTGTGAAGTATAAGACAGTATAGATTACAGCATATTTAATTAGTGATCATACACTTGTGAAGTGACAGTACTGATTAGGGCATATTAAATAGTGATTGTACACTGGTGAAGTATTAGATCATTGTATATTTTGTCAACTTGAAGCAGTGTCCATTAGTGACAGAGAGCATTCATGCAGTTTCAAAAGGGGCATTAGTCCAACATTAATAATATAAAATATTCTGACAGTTTCAATAGGGGTATTAGTAAAAAAAATAGTCCTGACTAGTCTACTTCAACTGGTGACACAGCACTTCATTTATGGTAGTTTGAGAAGCACTGTTCTTGTACATGTGGCCCAGCAATGCGGACAGAACTCTCAGACATGGGTCCAGACACAGCAGTGAGTACGTTCTGAGTGGCGGGTAGTTGAGTGGGCTGGTTATATCTAGTGGCAGTAAAGACACTATCAGTCTTCTTTTTACTCTTGGTTGTGTTTAGTTTACTGATAGTACAGTGTCTACAGTTTTTTAGTTTCTGTCTTACAAAAACATGTTGGACAGTTTCTATTTTCATTTTTAATTTTGAAGAAAATATTTTAAGTCATTACTTTCTTTTTCTGTAAAAGTGCTTACTTTACTGCATTTGTACTTTGCTCAAAGTAGGGATGTGTTTTGCTGTAGTTTGTGTGTCAGGGTAAGTTTCTTTCAACAGGGATTTAAATGAAGGAAAGTGTTCCCTCATCAAAATGTTTATTTTTGTTAAAAACCATGACTGATAGTATGGATTACTGAACTTATTTCACTTTTATGCTAAATTTGTGGGTGAGTTTAGATCCGATGAAATGTGGATATGCTGACAAGAAAAGAGTAGTCTTGTGGAAATTGATAAGAAGAAAATAAAAACAATTACAATTTAGACTAATTAGAAATAGAATAATAAAATACAAAAAGAGGTGAACATTGAACAATGTGATATATTTTGGGGTTTATACAGAGATAGGGCAACACAGTGGTTATATAAGAGAGCTAGGATTGAAGACAGATAAGGAGAGAATAATATTTTTGTAGATGTGAGTGTAACATAAAAAGATGGATCAATCATCATCAGGTTGCATACACTTTGCAGAACGTTACATTCACCACTGCCTGTCTGAAAGAATCTCTGTCCCTAGCGAGATCTCCCACTTCTTCTGTTGTTATGTTCAAAGTTTCTTTGGTGTCTTGAAACAACCTTCTTCTTGGTCTGCTCCTGATGAGTCATCCAGGAGCCGTGTCTTTTATTATTTTCTTTCCAGCTTGCTGTGTCTTTGATATAGCCATTGTTTTTTTAATTTCAATTGCAGAATGGTGTTTAGAAGCCAACATTTCTGATGTTTAGGTATTTTAATATATCTTCATTGCTCCTTTTCATTATCCAAGGTACCTTAAGAATTTTTTTGTACCATTCTGTTTCAAATGAATTGAATGTCTTTTTTGCTGTTTGCTAGTTTGCCCATGATTCACAACCATATGTTGCTATTAGGAAGATCCATGCCCTCAGTAATTTGGACTTTACTGCCTGGCTGGTATTGTGCCACATGTTCTTCATGGCATTTATTTTTTGTGTTGCCATGGCTAGTCTTCTTCTGATCTCCTTCTGGCAGTCACCATTGTTAATTACTACATCATCATCATCAAGTACCATGACTGCTGGCATAGGTGATCATGTCTCTCCACAACTTTTGATCTCGACAGTTATTTATCATTTCTGTTGTTGACCTTCTGTCAAGCCATTCTCTTAAGTTGTCTGGTATCTTATCTCTTTGCTTCCCTCTATCTTTTCATCCCTCAATTTTCCCAGTTGTTACAATATTCCAGCTGTTCTCTTCTCATTACATGGCCAACAAATGATGATTGTTTCTTCCTAATTTTAGAAATTAGCTGTCTTTTTGCTTTGGCCTCTTTCAGAATGTTTTCATTACTCTTCTTAGCTGTCCATGGTATTCTCAACATTCTTCTGTAAACTGTAGTTACTACAGTTCTTAGATATTCATAGTTTGTTATTAGAATGGATCTATAGGTTATAATATTGCAAGAATCTTCTACCTTTAGCTCCCAGTGGAGCATAGGTCTTCAACAAACACTTTCCAAGTCGTTCTGTTTTTTTGCAATTCTTTTAAGATCATTCCATGTCTTCCCATCATCTTCATCTCTGCTTCAATCTGTCTTCTCCAAGAATTCCTTGGTCTTCCTCTTTGTCTTTTCCCCTGGGGATTCCAAAAAAGGGCCTGTTGTGTAATACTCTCAGTTGGTTTCCGTAGTGTGTGTCCTATCCATCGCCATCGTCTTCGCTGTATTTCTTTATCCACTGGTATTTGACCGGTACATTTCCATAATTCCACGTTTGTGACTTTGTCCTGCCATTTCCATCCCTTTATTCTGCGCAAGCATCCATTAATGAAAGTCTGTACCTTCGTGATTGTCAATTTTGTTATTCTCCATGTTTCACAGCCATATAATAGAACCGACTTAACATTGGAGTTGAAAATTTGTATTTTTGTATTTAGCCTAATTTCTTTGGATTTCCATATGTTTCCCAGTGCAATGAAAGCTCCTCTTGCTTTTGATATCCTTATTTTGGTATCGTTTTCTGTTCCTCCCTCTTTATCTATATTCTCTATTGTCCTTTCGAGCCGAAGACGGCACATAGGGCAGAACCATAATCTCAAAAGCAGAAACCTTGCATGCCAAAATGGCACATATTGCAGAGATCACCACTTCTAAAATCTATGGCTCTGTTTCCATAACAATACTTTTTACAATGACAGCTTGTCAAGCCATCGATCAACCTCCTTAGTCGCCTCTTACGACATGCCTGGAAGGTTACAGTGTCACTATTCTCTACTTCCCTCATAATGAAGCCCGTTGTTGTCTTTATCTATATTACTGCCCAGATATATATAAGATTGTACGTCTAGTAGAGGTATTTCTCCTAGTTTTATTTGGTTATTGCCAACTGCATTAATTCTCATAATGTTGGTCTTATCTCTATTAATCTTTAGTCCTAGCTGTTGTGATCTCTCATCTAATATACTCATTTTATCTTGCATCTGTTGGTGGCTGTGTGATAGGAGAGCTATGTCATCAGCAAAGTCTAAATCATCAAGTTGTTTGGTCAGTGACCACTGGATCCCATTTCTGTTGTTTTGAGTTATTTTCATAATCCAATCTATGGCCAGTAGAAAGAGAATTGCAAGAATAAGGTAAGAGAATGACAATGCTATAGATGTGAGAATAAAATTGAAAATGAACCAATAGCAGCTTATCAGAATGTACAAGAGGATGGGAGAGTTATTAACATTAAGAGGTGACATCTATTCTGTCAAAATGTAGTAGCAAAGTTTGACACAAAATTGGAGATCCGGTGCTGTCATTCTTTGATGCCAAGATGACACTTAACATCATATGTGAAGGTTGTTTTGTTTCCAAATTATCTTTTGTTTCTTCAAAATTGAATAGCAGAAGTTTTATTCATTTATAACTTATATTTGAATTTCTTAACATTTCATTGTATAAGTTCACTTATGTGCATAGAGCTCTTTCTACCACGGGGCAATAATTACACTGACGAGTGAATAATTGATGCCCCAGTGGTCTTACTTGATCGACAGATAGCAGTGAAATTACCATAATAAGGTAGACAACTCTGGCGGTTATGTTACTCTTGGGATCACTTTGCTTGCAAATTACTTGGAATGATTCAAGACATCGTCTGTCAGACGAGGAATGAGGAAATAAAACAAAATGTTTCAGATTAGGAATGAATTAGACATGAGACTTCGGAAAATTAATTATTGATAATGGAGATTTACTGAAGTCATTCAATGATTTCTGTTTGAATGAGGGCACAATGATTGGAATGAGGGCACAATGATTGATGAGGGCACAATGATTGATAAAGCTAAAATCCAAAGACTGGAAGTTTTACCTCCCTTATCCCTTAGTTCTTTGAATTGTGAAGCCTTTTAAGGGCAGTAACATGATGTATTATCCACACATACCACTGTATGTAAGAGCTGGGAAACAACTAAAGAAATAGAAAATAAATTAATGCATTCTAAAACAAATGCCATAAGAAAATCATCATCATCATGTGCCATAATGGTTGGCGTAGGCGATCATGTCCTTCCACAATCTTCTATCTACAGGGCATCGTCCTAGGAGAATACTTCATATATAATGGAATGAATTCAAGACTAATGTAGAAATAAGAGAAATGACAAAGTATAAAAAAATGTTATCTATAATCAAGAGAAGAAGGTGGAAGGTGGTAATATGTTGGTCATGTGATGAGAAGAGACAACAAAAGAATCTCAAAGCAGGCCCTCAAATGGGAACTAGAGGGTAAAAGAAAAAGATGCAGACCTAGGGAAACTTTAAAAAGAAACTGAGAAGAGAAGCAACAACAACGGGCAGCAGCTTCCTTCCCAAGGTTGAGAGACTCATCTAGAACAAAGGGCATGTGGTGTGACGCAATGCAGGTCCTGTGCAAGGTCTGACACTTGATAGCAAGGATCATCGGACATGGATAGTCTAGACTTTCTACGCTATGTGCTATCTTTGGCTTGAACGAACAATAGATAGAATAGAACATGATGAGTTAGTTGTTCATAGTCTTTCTCATTCCTTCCCTAATGTGTGCCAGCTTCTTTACTTGTTCAAATATTTTCTCCATCCAGTCTTCACCTTTCACTGTTCCCTGTAAGATGATCCAAGTTAGGTCATTAGATCTTAAAGCATTCTCCATACCATTTCTTTAACAATATAAATAAATTCTTTGTTTTTGTACCTTTTCTCTAACAATGTAAATAAATTCTTTGTGTGTGCCTATGTTGATGGTGATGGTTTTACACAAACTTTCTCTTTTGTGATATGGTCCCTGTATGAGATGCCCAGAATCTTAAGACTCTCACATAGAAAAGGATGATTAAGAAAGTGGAAACTATAGTGTTTTAACAAATGAGCTACAAAGTGCAATGAGATGTGGTGAGTTCTTCATTAACAAGTCAAATAAGATGTGGTGAGTTCTTCATTAACAAGTCAAATAAGATGTGGTGAGTTCTTCATTAACAAGTCAAATAAGATGTGGTGAGTTCTTCATTAACAAGTCAAATAAGATGTGGTGAGTTCTTCATTAACAAGTCAAATAAGATGTGGTGAGTTCTTCATTAACAAGTCAAATAAGATGTGGTGAGTTCTTCATTAACAAGTCAAATAAGATGTGGTGAGTTCTTCATTAACAAGTCAAATAAGATGTGGTGAGTTCTTCATTAACAGTCAAATAAGATGTGGTGAGTTCTTCATTAACAAGTCAAATAAGATGTGGTGAGTTCTTCATAACAAGTCAAATAAGATGTGGTGAGTTCTTCATTAACAAGTCAAATAAGATGTTTTTAGTTCTGCACTACCAAGTAAAATGAGATATGGTGATTCCTGCACTAACAATACACTCGCTGAATTCATTTTTACTTACTCCAACGCTACTATATATTTACTACTGTTCATTTCTTCACAGATTGCTGACACTATCTTATTAGGTTTAAAAATTATCATCAGAAATGCTTCGTCTTGGAGTTCACTCGTCACCAGATAACACACAGCAGAAAATCCAGACTGAGAAGCGTGGATCTGTAAATCCACGCACTCTGGATTCAGTAATGGAAGGACACACTCACAAACAACAAGACAACTTCCAAGAAATATTTGGTTTTGAAAAAAAGGATCTGCTGTCATGGAACAGATTCGTCAGGCTTCTCTGTCGGCCTTCAGATCCTGCCACTTTAGGAACACTCAGATTCATCTTTGGTAAGAGCTTGTGTTGTTGGTGTGACTGAAGGCCTAACCAGGAATTGGCTGATGCCTTCATCTTCCAGTTTTTGTTAAATTTTAGTTATTGATTCAGTTATTTATTTCAGGCTGTTGATGTACACTTTTAAGAAATATAATTATACTTTGTCATCAGTCATGTCTCTTGTGTTTGCATGTTGTTTTTTTTTTCTTTTGTGATGAATGTCTAAGTGAGAGTTGGAGTTAGGGAAAGTGTTAATCAGCATATTTGTGATTAAGTGAGGTAACGTATAAGCAAATGAATGAGTGAGGCATTAAGTGAATTTGTGAGTTACTGAAAGAGTGTAATCTAAGTAGGTGAGCGAGTGAATGAATATGTGGTTGGATGCTAGAATGAATAATCATAAACAAATGCAGGATAAAATTAGCATACTTGATGGAGATGTCACAACATCTAGGGCTGGAAATAAATAGCGATAAGACCAAAATCATGAGAATTAATGTGGATAGCAATAACCAGAAATCACTAGAAGAAAAATCTCTTCAAGATGTAGAATCTTGGGAGGCACAGAAGCTCAGTGGTTCGTGAACTGAACTACTAAGGACAAGAGGCTGGGTTTGATCCTGATCACTCAACCTTATATGGGTACCAGAATTTTTTGGTAAAGATAGACGGTACTGGTGTAAAACCAACCACAATGCCCAAAGAAATAATGTGATGAAGGTCCATAAAAAATATGGGAATTAACACCATTTTATTGTACTGATTTTATTAATGGATGCTTGCACAGAATACTAGGATGGAAATGGCAGGATGATATCAATAACTTAGAATTATAGGAAAGTACTAACTAGGCAAACACTGTGGGCAAAGAGATAGGGCAAAGATAATGGTGCTGGATAGGACACAAGCAGCAGAAGCCAGTTGAGAGTATTACACAACACAATAGGCTCTCATTTTTGGAACCCCAGAGGAAGCTTTAAATCACATGGACCAGCACACCTCATGAAGTAGTCAGTGACTCATAGCTGACTGGGGGACTTTGTGATCTAAAGGTATGACATCAACCTCTGGATAGGAAGGTTCTGGGTTCGATCCTCACCACAGATGGTGGGAATTTGTTAAAAATCAAATCCATGGTTTCTTTGTTTTGTAGCTTTACCATCTCCTAGTCTCCAGGTAGTGAGATTCAATGTCTAGCCCTCTTGGAAAATGGCAAAAAAAAAACAGGAGGTCCAGTGTGTACTTGCACATATTAAAGAACTCTTGGCAGTTTAAAGTAAAAAAGAGTAGGCCAAAATGGCCACTATTCAAGCAACATTTTTAAACAAAACCGACCCATTGTGAAGATAGATGTGTCTAGCCTCAAGATGCAGATATTGTGGCTTTGCCGTAAACTAGCGACACAACACATCCACACCCACTTAATTGGTGAACACTAAGAAGAAGAAGATAAAAGTAAAAAGTAAAGTAAAGTACCCCCGTCACGCCAAGTGGCGTATAGGGAAATATGGTGTTAGTGACCCTATATTTTACAGACCTTCAGCACATGATTTTTGGAGTAATGTGGTCGGTATTACGCCCGTGCTGCTTTACTTTCCCAGAAAAAAATCCGGTACCCATTTAAGGCTAGGTGAACCTGGAAGCTGTCGGTTGGGATCGTACCCTACCCTTGTCCTTTGTAGTCCAGTTCACTAACCACTGAGCTATTGCGGCTCCAAGAAGAAGATAGCTGACCACTTATGTCAGGACAGTAAATAAGAGTTGGTCAAGATCCTACTACCCCAAATCGCTGTTCCTCAGGAAACAGACTAACCAGCCTCCCAAGTGAGTAGAGATTGAGCAGAAGGGCAACTGATACTACAAGTGCCATGCAAAAGTTAGATATGTCGGGCTGAAAGGCACAGACATCGCAACTCACAGTAAACTGCAACACAGCACATCTATGTCCACTTGACATGGTGACAAGAAAGAGGACTAAATTTGTGGGCGCATGTTTTATATCAAACCATGAAATGTTTATGCTATACCAAATGACACGTTTGCACTAAATAAATGATGTATGTGACGTCAAACTATATTAAATATTTAATTTGAAAAATTGACTTACATGTGAGGCATCATAGACTTACTTTGCGTTTTACCCGATGACTAGATGGGCAATTATACCTCTTCATTATCTTCTAAAGGAGCAATTATACCTCTTCATTATCCTTTAAAGGAACAATTATACCTCTTCATTATCTTCTAAAGGAGCAATTATACCTCTTCATTATCCTTTAAAGGAGCAATTATACCTCTTCATCATCCTCTAAAGGAGCAATTATACCTCTTCATCATCCTCTAAAGGAGCAATTATACCTCTTCATTATCCTTTAAAGGAGCAATTATACCTCTTCATTATCCTCTAAAGGAACAATTATACCTCTTCATCATCCTCTAAAGGAGCAATTATACCTCTTCATTATCCTTTAAAGGAGCAATTATACCTCTTCATTATCATCTAAAGGAACAATTATACCTCTTCATCATCCTCTAAAGGAGCAATTATACCTCTTCATTATCCTTTAAAGGAGCAATTATACCTCTTCATTATCCTCTAAAGGAACAATTATACCTCTTCATTATCCTCTAAAGGAGCAATTATACCTCTTCATTATCCTCTAAAGGAACAATTATACCTCTTCATTATCCTCTAAAGGAACAATTATACCTCTTCATTATCCTCTAAAGGAGCAATTATACCTCTTCATTATCCTCTAAAGGAACAATTATACCTCTTCATTATCCTCTAAAGGAACAATTATACCTCTTCATTATCCTCTAAAGGAACAATTGTACCTCTTCATTATCCTCTAAAGGAGCAATTATACCTCTTCATTATCCTCTAAAGAGCAATTATACCTCTTCATCATCCTCTAAAGGAGCAATTGTACCTCTTCATTATCCTCTAAAGGAACAATTATACCTCTTCATTATCCTCTAAAGGAGCAATTATACCTCTTCATTATCCTTTAAAGGAGCAATTATACCTCTTCATTATCCTTTACAGGAGCAATTATACCTCTTCATTATCCTTTAAAGGAGCAATTATACCTCTTCATTATCCTTTAAAGGAGCAATTATGCCTCTTCATTATCCTTTAAAGGAGCAATTATACCTCTTCATTATCCTCTAAAGGAGCAATTATACCTCTTCATTATCTTTTAAAGGAGCAATTATACTCTTCATTATCCTCTAAACGCCCGTGCGTTGCTGGGGCCCGAAAGGGGAGTATAGAATAGCGGCGCTGTACCCTACCAAGCAGGTTTGTAAAAAGCGAGAAAGGAGAGTTGGGCATGGGACTGGCTATCCCATACTGTAAAAAAATAAGCCGAAAAAACTTCACAAACATGGACAAGTTAAAGAAAAGAATAAAAGTAAATTCGCCATCCAAGAAAGATAATGGCTCTCTGTCTAAGAGATGTATGACGCAAGCTGGAAATTCTTGGAGAAGACAGACACAATCAGAGATGAAGATGATGGGGAAGACATGAGATGATCTTAAAAGAATGGCAAGAAACAGAATGACTTGGAAAGTGTTTATTGAAGACCTATTGCTCCACAGTAGTTAGAATTTCTCTCCATGGCAATTCACAAATCCTAAAGACCTACAACAATTGCTTAATGTGATAAACATAACAAGCAAAAAATATGGACTAGAAATTAATATCAAAAAGACTAAAACTATGATCATAAACAAAGAAAATTCTCAGGACCTACAATTAAATATCACAGTTGAGGGAATACATCTGGAGACAGTCCAGAGCTACAACTACCTGGGACATACTATAACCAATGATGGAAAATGCAAAACTGAAATAAACAAAAGAATAGGTATGGCAAAAAGTAATTTTAATGCCATGAAAAATATATTAACAACAAAACAAATATCAGCAGGGCTGAAACTAAGAATGGCAAAATGTTACGTCTTCTCAATATTCCCGTATGGTGCAGAAACATGGACATTAGACAAGAAAACAGAACAGAAAATTGAAGCCTTTGAAATGTGGATTTATAGAAGAATTGGTAGAATTGGATGGAACAAAAGATAAACGATAAAGTTTTAAAACAACTGAAAATAAAAAGAGAACTACTAAACACAATTAAGACAAGACAAATGAAATTTTTGAGGCATGTTAAAAGACACAACAGCCTACTAAAAGTAATATTGGAAGGAAAAATACAAGGTAAAATACAAGGTAAAAGAGGCAGAGGCAGACCAAGACTAACATGGACGAGTAACATCAAAAGATGGACAAGTCAATCTATGTCAGCTTGCACCATCACAGCAAGAAACAGAGTAGAATGGCGATCCATGATAGCCAACCTTCGTTGCGGAGAAGGCACACGATGATGATGATTGCTCCACAGGGAGCTGAAAAGGTAAAGAATTATCTTCTAAATGAGCAATTATACCTTTTCATTATCCTGTAAAGGAGCAGTTATACCTCTTCATTATCCACCCTGCATTTGTTGCCGTTTACAGTAGAACTGTGGTATTTGCATCTTTCCGTTCAACATAGCCATCTTCAGCATGTCATTTTTGAGTAGTGGGTTGCCTTTCCTCTTGATTCCTACTGACTTTGCCAGACTAGACTAATTAGTCTGTTACTTGGGGCACCACGAAGAGGTGGAGTAGGGTAAGGATAGTTCTGGTTCACCGATACCAGCACAAGCCATCAGCTATGAGTTCCGCTCTGCTTCTGTCCGATGCCTTTGCCGCCCCCCCCCGCATCATAGGCAGTCAATGACTATATTTTGCAGCAGATAAAATCAAATGATGTGTGCTTAAAACAAATCAAACTTCACTTATATGACAGGATTCCTCATGATGCTGGACATTGTACAAGAGCGTGGACTTGCTGCAGCAGACAGTTGGTGGGGTAGTGATGAGGAATGCAGATTTCCATTGTTTGACTTTTTGCGTCCGTTGCCTCTTCAGTGGATGTATATTGTTTATCTGATCATGTTTTCAGGTTAGATTTTCTCATCTACTTTTTTGTCTTCATTTGTATATTTCTCTGTCCTCTTGTTTTTCTCTCATTTACTCTTTCTACTTTTTTTAATTTTAATTTTTTTTTATTTTGCTGCAATATTTCTCTCATGCTCTCTCATTCTCATATCAAGTTCCTTGCTTGGAGTGACCAGAAGAGACAGAATCAGAAATGAGAGAAAGAATGGGCACTGAACCGCTCCTAAGCTACATAAAGAAACAGCAAATAAACTGGTTTGCTCAATCTAGGAAGAATATCATGCAATACTTTACCATACATAGCATATATTAAAAGAGAAGGGAGAAGAGCAAGAGGCAGACCCAGAGTAAGGTGTACAGAAATTATGAAAGAAACGTTACAACAACAACTGGCAATAGTTGAAGCTGCCATAAGGTGAGAACCAGAATTTCATATCTCCCTGAGTGTGTACGAGAGAAAGTGAAGAAAGAATGATAAACTCACTCATTTTCATGTTTTATCTGAGTGAAAATATTTATCATTCAGTCTCATAAGCCTGCTTTCTTCACACCTGTTCGGAGCGTTAATTTAACAAAATTGAAGCGATCCAAAAAATGATGACTTTCACTTTTTACTCACAGAAATGATTAAATTGTATTTTTCTATAAACAAATATAGATTCAAATTAATATGAGAGATTAAATGTCATGAATTAAGCAGATCGTAAGATATTAATATAACTTATGAACACCGGTGCCACAAGCACAAAAACATATATCTACTCCAGATACACCATCGTCATCATCATTGAGTGCCATCTCCACATCGAAGGTTGGCTACCATGGAGCACCATTCCAATCTGTCTTTTGCTTTGATAGTGCAGGTTGTCAAAGGCTGATGTATCTATTTTTTTATATTACTTGTCCATGTTAATCTTGATCTGCCTCTTTTACCTTGTATTTTCCCTTCCTAGGTTACCTTTAGTAGGCTGCTGTGTCTTGTAACATGCCCCAAAAATCTTATATGACTTGTTTGAATTATGTTTAGTAATTCTCTCTTTATTTTTAGTTGTTTTAAGACTTCATTGTTTGTTTTCTTTTCTTTCCATACAATTCTTCCTCTTCTTCTACTTTTTTAGCTCCCTGTGGAGCATAGGTCTTCAACAAACACTTATCAAGTCGTTCTGTTTTTTGCCATTCTTTTAAGATCATTCCATGTCTTCCCGATCATCTTCATCTCTGCTTCTATCTGTCTTCTCCAAGAATTCCTTTTCCCCTGGGGATTCCAAAAAAGGGCCTGTTGTGTAATACTCTCAGTTGGCTTCCGTAGTGTGAGTCCTATCCAGCGCCATCATCTTCGCTGTATCTCTTTATCCACTGGTATTTGACTGGTACATTTCCATAATTCTATGTTAGTGATTTTGTCCTGCCATTTCCATTCTTTTATTTTGCGTAAGCATCCATTTATGAAAGTCTGTATCTTTGCGATTGTCAATTTTGTTGTTCTCCATGTTTCACAACCATATAATAGGACCGACTTAACATTTGAGTTGAACATTTTTATTTTTGTATTTAACCTAATTTCTTTGGATTTCCATATGTATCCCAGTGCAATGAAAGCTCCTCTTGCTTTTGATATCCTTATTTTGGTATCATTTACTGGTCCTCCCTCTTTATCTATATTACTGCCCAGATATATGTAAGATTGTACGTCTAATAGAGGTATTTCTCCTAGTTTTATTTGGTTATTGCCAACTGTAGACATAGCTCTCCTATCACGACATAGCAATTCTTCCTACTCTTCTATAAATCCACATTTCGAAGACTTACATTTTTTGTTCTGTTTTCTTGTCTACTGTCCATGTTTCTGCACCATACAGGAATGTTGAGAAGATATAACATTTACTCCAAATACAAATTTTTGCAAAATTGAAGCGGTCAAAAAAAAAAATCATTATAACTTTCACTTTTACTCACAAAATTGATTAAACTGTACTGCTGTATAAACACATTTAGATTCAAAATATTAATATGAGAGATTAAATGACATGAGTTAAGCTGATCATAATATAAATTATATAGTCCAGTGTGATTTTTTCAGAAGTGGTGGGCTAGACAAACATTTTGATCAGACTTTGCGGGCGGAAATTCCATATTTGATGTTATGACTGCATGAAACCAAGGTAGATGTTTTAAAGAGCAAGCATTCAGACGTGTCCTGTTATTCTCACTCTCACTCACTCTTTGTCTATCTATCCATCTATTGACCTTTTGAGCCGTAGCCAGCCCATAGGGCGTAGACCAAGATACTCCTTCTCTTATCTAAATTTTTATTCTAGCAGTTTTCATTTCTTTTAAAGATATTTTATCAAAACTTGCCATTTGTCTCTGTTCTGTGCGAGCAGCTCTATCTCATTGAGGGAGCCGATTCCTGCTGCTCTTGCCTCTCTCAACAATGTTCTTCTCAGTGTCTCTCTGGGTCTTCCTCTTTTTCTCCTACCTGTTGTCTCCCACATGAGGGCTTGCTTTGTTATTCAATTATTATCTCTCCTCATCACATGTCCAACATATGACCATCGTCTTTTCATTCAATGCATATCTATCTATCTATTGTCCTTTCGAGCTGAAGACGGCACATATGGCAGAACCACAATCTCAAAAACAGAAACCTTGCGTGCAAAAGTGGCACATATTGCAGAGATCACTGCTCTAAAATATATGACGCCATTTCAATGCATAGCTCACTTTAAAACTTCACACCAAATGTCATTATTGTCAAACATTGTCAGGTGCTGTTGGCATTATGCTTGGCTTCAAGTTGCGGCTCAGTTCTACTCTCTACCTGGTCACCTACTGGTATGTATTCTGCCTGGACAAGACTGCTTGGAACAACCACTCCTACCTCTTTGGAGTTTTAGCATTTCTCTTGGCTGTCTCTGATGCCAATCGATATTGGTAGGTAGTCATTGTGTGGCGTTACTTTGGTGATTTGCCGTTAACACATTCACTATCTAGGAACTTAACACGCTGTGGCTGCAACGTTTTCTGAATTGCTTTTTTATTTCAAATAACAGAAATAAAATTAATTAAAATTGAACTTAAACACACGCTGTTGCTGGAGCAATTTGTACATGAAGTTGGAAAAGTCTGTAATATTAGAATAACAAGGTATTAGCAGAAATAATTATAAAATGAAAATAAATTAAAAACTGGAAATTGTGGTTTTTTTGGCTCGGTGTGCCAACTACTAAAGCCACAATTTGTAGCTCTGGTGCAAAATGTGCTAAGTGGATATCATTTTTTTTTCTGGGTAGATCAGAGTTATATTTCTGTCAGTATGAAATAGAATATCAACATAATGATAGGATAGTAACAACTAAAGCAACACAAAGTACATATCACAACGCACACAAACAGCAGAAGTACATACACTCTGCAATAACACATACTAACTATTGGCCAATGTCACCATAATTAGGGAAAAGGTATAAAAATGCAAGGCTGCTGTAAAGCTAATGATAAGACTGAAAAAAATATTTAGATAAAAATACTGTTACAGCTTTATGTAGGTGAAGGTCAACACAAATCAAAACAACATTCTGGCTCAGCAGCCTTCGGCTGGAGCAATGGACAAAACACAAAAGTAAGTAAATAAACAAATTAAAACTAGATACCATCTCAAATGTAGATTATCTGAGTCAATTGTACATTAATTTGGAGAGTAAAATATTATTAAAAATGAGTGAATGAGACTTTTTTTGATGTGCCATTGTGAACAAGTCCAGATGCAGCATTTTTAGTCAACAAATAAATCACAATAGAAACAGAGAGCTCTTCAACACATTCTTTATCCCAATGTTGTGCTGTCATTGTCAAACCTGATAATTTTGATTCTAAAACAATCAATAAGATAAATATCATCAATAGTTTATTCAATCATTTTTGACAATCGAAATAAGAAAAAGAGTTCTTAAATGTTATGTAGAGCCAGTCTTAACATATGAATGTGAATCATGGACAATAGGACAACAAACAAGAAAATCACTGGAGTCTGTAGAAATGTAGTTTTACAAAAGAATATTGAGAATACCATGGACAGCTAAGAAGAGTAATGAAAATGTTCTGTTGGAGGTCAAAGCAAAACGAGAGCCAATTTCCAATATTAGGAAGAAACAATCATCATTTTTTGGCCATCTAATGAGTAGAGAACAACTGAAATATATTGTAACAACTGGAAAAGTTGAGGGATGAAGAGATAGAGGGAAGCAAAAAGAAAAAAATACCAGACAGCTTAAGAGAATGGCTTGGCAGAAGGTCAACAACAGAAATGGTAAAAAAACTGTCGAGATCGAAAGTTGTGCAGAAACATGATCACCTACGCCAGCAGGCCCAGTACTTGATGATGGTGATCATCATCATCATCATCAATAGTAAATGGGTAAGATGTTTGATGGTAGCCATCTTGAGAGACATTGGAAGTAATTAACTAAGAAGAGAGTTAGGGATCACTCCCACAGTTGAATATGTTAAGAAACAGTACAATGACAAATGAAATGATTTGGCAACATGACAGAAACAACTTAACATGCTATATCATGTTGTCTCTATATATTATTAGTTGACTTCCACTCAATATGGCGAATAGGTGACAGGAACTGTTGAGGCTCAGTCTGAAAGGTTTCCTTGTTACGGTTTCCTCATATTCCAAGTCCTGTTTGCTGCAGAAGCTACTAAGTTTAGAGCTCTGGGCACACAGTGAGCTGTGTATTTCATCCGGATCGTGTTTCAATATTCAGATTGTTTACGATGAATTATGATACCGTATGACGGAGGACAGTATGGCTGCATTCACTTTCGGTGCAGTTACACCTTATGTCTTTTGGCATGTGCTGTAGCTGCTATGATGGGAACTGCAGCTGCCTTTCTTTGTTTGGATCCGTCAATGCAATAAGATGTTAATTTGGATGATTCCACTGGTACAGGCAGTTGAGCAATTATGGATTTTAATTCGTTTGCAGTGATACTGAGACCTTCGACTAACTACAACTATATTTTTAGTGACACAGGCAGTAGTCCAAGTGGAATAATGCTCACTCCCAGATTCTGCTCTATCTATATTATTGTTATATTATTTAGCAATTAGTTGTTCTTGCTGAACCTGTAATAGTAACCACCTTAACAATCATTTTGTTACTAGTTCAAAATTCTGTACAGAACTCTATCTTCTTAAAGAAGTCTCTATTTGTCAGTCTTCTCCAAGTAAGACTATGTCTTAGTCTCTAAGCTGTGACTTGGCTTTCAACATCTATAAAACTTGATCTACTACCTATTATAATCATTTACCTGCAAGACAAGAGTCTTTAGGGAGCCACAATAGCTCAGTGGTTAGTGAACTGGACTACAAAGGACAAGAGGTAGGGTTCGATCCCAACCGACGGCTTCCGGCTCAGTCAGCCTTAAATGGGTACCGTATTTTTTTTTCTGGGAAAGTAAAGCGTCACTGGTGTAATACCGACCACATTACCCCAAAATCGTGTGCTGAAGGTCTGTAAAATTTATGGTCATAAACACCATATTCCCTATACGCCGCTTGGCGTGACAGGAGTACTTTACTTTTTTACTTACAAGAGTCTTTCCTGCCAAGAGAAATAAGTTGGAAAAGATGTAATAGTCATCCAGCAGATCACTAGGTCAAGGACATGTAACTGCCTACCTGCTCTGCTGCAGGTCACTCAAATATATCATTTTCAGTATTTCTTTTTTCATCCTATTTTTATGAAAGCTTCTTTATTTGTTTTGTTTTATCTCATAAATCATGTCCTGTTGATTGTTAATTCTCAGATACTTTTACTGTTTGGATTTTCCCAACATTTATGTTTTCATCTTGTTTCATTGTTTTTTAGGTCTCTGGATGGACTTCTAGACCCAGAGTTAAACAACTGTCATGTTCCACTCTGGAACTACACACTGCTTCGTGCACAGGTTTTGTAACAAAAAATATACTTGTTCATTAATAACATCTACCATTTTTGTTAAATATGGATGATGATGTCTTGAGATTCGTATGAATAGTGAGAAATCAGTTGTGTGTCTTACTGATCATGTTCAGTATAGTTTGTATGTCACATAGACCTGTACTGCATTAGGATATTACAGAAAAAAAACCAGTAGTAGTTAATTTATCTATCTATTGACCTTTCGAACCGCAGCTGGCCCATAGGGCATAGACCCAGATACTCTTTCTCTTATATCAATTTTTATTCTAGCTGTTTTCAATCCTTGTAAAAATATTTTATCAAATCTCACCATTTGTCTCTGTTCTGGACAAGCAACTCTATCTCATTGAGGGAGCCAATCCCTGCTGCTCTTGCCTCTCTGATCAATGTTCTTCACATTGTCTCTTTGAGTCAGCCTCTTTTCCTCCTACCTTTTTTTTCCCACATGAGGGCTTGCTTTGTTATTCAGATATTATCTCTCCTCATCACATGTCCAACATATGACCATCGTCTTTTCTTGATTACCGAAGATATTAGTAGTTGATTGGCGATTTCATTAATTTTCTCGTTTGTTTTGAATTTGTTCCACACTATACCAAGTATTTTCCTTAGACATTTATTTTTGAATGAGTTCAACTTTGTTTCTATGTCTCTTGTTATTTTCCAGCTTTCTCACGCATATGTAAGGGTTGATAGTACATTTGATTTGAATGGTCTAAGTTTTGTGTTTGTGCTGATGAGTTTTGATTTCCACAACTTTTCAAGGATTCTGAAAGACATTGCTGCTTTAGCCATTCTGATTCTAATTTCTTAACTTGTAGAGTAGGATATTATAGAAAAAAAAAATGCAGCACAAGATTTTGAAACACTGAAAACTGCTTCACGTGAATAATGCTGAGGATTGTTGGACACGTCAACTAAAATTTAGAGATTTCACAACAAGGCCTTGCCAAGGGATCATCATCATCAAGTACCAAGCCTGCTGGCGTAGGTGATCATGTCTCTCCAAAACTTTCGATCTCAGCAGTTATTTATCATGTCTGTTGTTGACCTTCTGCCAAGCCATTCTCTTAAGCTGTCTGGTGTCTTTTCTCTTTTCTGCCTTCTATCTCTTCTTCATTCAATTTTCCCAGTTGTTACAATATATTCCAGCTGTTTCCTTTTCATTTGATGGAAAAAAATGATGATTGTTTCTTCCTAATATTGGAAATTAGCTCTCTATTTGCTTTGGCCTCTTTCAGAACATTTTCATTTCTCATCTTAGCTGACCATGGTATTCTCAATGTTCTTCTGTAAAACCACATTTCTACAGCCTCCAAGGTTTTCTTGTCTGTTGTCCATGATTCACATCCATATGTTATGACGGACTCTACATAACATTTAAGAACATTTTTCTTGTTTCTATTGTCAAAAATGGATTGAACGGTATCTTCTTCATTTTTTGGAAAGCTGCTTTCGCTTGAGCTATTCTGCATCTCACCTCTGTTGTACATCTACCATGCCTAGGGATAACACCCTGGTAAAACAAAAGCTGATGGGAAAGCAAAGGGAGATATCTGTACATGGTGATCATGATAGTCATAATGAAAAATTCACTTACAAGCTGAAAATTTAAAAAAAAACCTGGGTAGAAAAGACTTGTCTAACTGTTGTTCTAGAAGCGACAACTGCAACAACGTACACAAACAACTACTGCCATGCAAAAAAATAAAAGGCTAGAGAACTGTCAAATAAATGTGTTCTGAAGAAGGATGTACATGATCACAAGGAGTTGAACATAGTGCAACACAACCCACTAAATAAGAATGTTTCACATACATGTGGTCAAGTTTTAGGCTAAAAATTATTCTTAAATCAGGAAATGATTGCCACATCCAGTCTCCATTTCTCGTCTTGTGTAAACGCACTGCTGTGTAGCAAAAGTTCATAATGTTTGATTTTCACAATTCTAAATGTTACATTTAAGTAGTAGTCATTTTTTACTATAGAATTGTGACAACGTGAGTCACGGGTATATGAATCGTAATCTAGGGTTAATGCATCTTCATTTGTTGTGATTTATTACTCTATCATTTGCTGAATCTTTCAGATTTTCATTGTGTACTTCATAGCTGGAATGAAGAAATTAGATATGGATTGGATATTTGGATACTCAATGCAATCTCTGTCTCATCACTGGGTGTTTGATCCATTTAAGTGAGTTGCTCAACAAATGTAACATGTACAGATGAATGTGATAATTTTGAAGATGATTCTATTGTGAGATTTTTATTGTTTTATATGTATGAGTTGGTGGTGAATATAATTTTATTTTTGGCCTGGTCTTAAAATGCCCAACAGTGCTTGAGCTGGAAGTAGTCAGTGATTCATAGCTGACTGTTTGCCTCACAATCAGTGAACCAGAGTGGATTAAGATCCTACTGCTCCTTCCCATGATAGATCTGTAAACAGACTAACCAGTTAGACTAAGCGAGTCGGGATCAAAGAGAGAGGACAACACAATATCCAAAAATGCCATGCTGGCTGAAGTTGGATGTGTTTTGTTGAAAGGTATAAAATATTAGGAGAAAAAAATGAAAGAAAGAGTCCCATCACACTACGTGGCATACAGGGAATATGGTCTTAGTGCTCTTATTTTTTTATTGACTTTTGGCACATGATCTTTGGGTTAATATCATCAGGATTATGTTCTTGCTACTTTTCTTTCCCAGAAAAAAAAAATCTGGTACCCATTTAAGGCTGGGTGAACCCAGAAGCCGTCTATTGGGGTCGAACCCTACCCCTTGTTCTTTGTAATCCAGTTCACTAACCACTGAGCTATGTAAAATATTAGAGCTTGTTATAAAACACAGCACATTTAACTCTTTCCGGACTATTATCCGACACCTTGGTTCTATGAAATTGATCAGTTCTAACCACTCACCGACACGTCGGTTATTTCGGTGGTAGCTGAATATTTGATTCGTTTTCACTGATTTTCATTTTTATTTCAACCAATACTTGATTTCCGGAAGTAGGAGAGTTCTCTCGCTTGATCTTTCTGTTTATACCAGCATGGTCGAAGTTTCGAACGTTGGAAAATTTTTAATTTATATTCATTGTTTATTTATCAAATTTTTGTCACATAATGGCCACGCCCACTGTTGATACTTCTTGTAGTCGACCAAAATGATATAGAGCAGAACAAGCTAGATCTATGTTCGAAACCTTGTTATTGAGTGACTCAGAAATAGAGTATTCATAGTATTTAGACTCGGACAATAATTTTGTTGCTGTGGTAATGGGTCGAAATATTGGTAAAAGTTATGATAAAAAGGTAAGACAATCTGGCTTAGGTTTAGCTAGTGGATGCCTTCTATTACAGCACTATCAGTGCCTCAGAGGAATCGAGTGGTAGTTATTCTGATAACGAAACTGGTACTTTAGGGACATATCACACAAAATAAGTCCAGTTGTGTAAATAAAAATAATAAACTTGATTTATAAATAATATGTTATAACGTCACATAAATTTATAATATTTTTCAATTCTGGGATCATTTACAAAAATGTACATAATTTCATTATTTGTGGACATAAATTAATCAAATAAACTGTATTTTGGAGGAATTTGGATTATGTTGTGTAATATTTCAAGACAAATGGATAGCAACACATATAAACATGGAAAAGGGTAAGTGAATTACAATATTTTAAATTAAGAATGATCTACCTTGAATATTTTATATTTTAAAAAATATTTTATTCCTTTAAATAATCACATATCATAAATATATTGCTATTTTCATTTTCTGTATCCATTTCCCTTTCCAATGATGTATAACATATGCCACATTTATCTAAATTATTATGTGAAGTAGTCAAATGAAAAAGGTATATGGTAAAATTTCTGGAAACAGGAAAATTAACCTGGTCCAAATCTGAAAATTGGGTGTCCGGTTAGCGCAATCGATAGGCGGTTGGCTTACCACGGCAACAGCCGGGGTTCGTAATCCTGGCGAGGACACCTGGGTTTTACTAATTCCCTAAAAATTAGTAGGAGCCGCGATAGCTCAGTGGTTAGTGAACTGGACTACTACGGACAAGGGGTAGGGTTCGATCCCAACCGACGGCTCCGGGTTCACCCAGCCTTAAATGGGTACCGGATTTTTTCTGGGAAAGTAAAAGCAGCACGGGCGTAATACCGACCACATTACCCCAAAAATCATGTGCTGAAGGTCTGTAAAATATAGGGTCACTAACACCATATTTCCCTATACGCCACTTGGCGTGACGGGGGGTACTTTACTTTTTTTTACTAAATCTGAAAATTCATGTTTCCTGTTCTGGTCCTGAAAGAGTTAAGTCTTTTTTTTTTCTTTTTTTTCCAACCAATAAAAAGTTGTCGCAGTTGTTGAGTGAACATACAGAAATACAAAGTTTTTGGCAAAGTCATAGGGAGCTTGCTTTTCATACCAGGATTTGAAACATGCATATTGATGACAATACATCGTAATGTTATAATATTATGGTGGCCAACTTCTGATGTCACTACATCATAATGTTATAATATTATGGTGGTTAACTTCTGATGTCAGTACATCATAATGTTATAATATTATGGTGGTTAACTTCTGATGTCAGTACATCATAATGTTATAATATTATGGTGGCCAACTTCTGATGTCAGTACATCATAATGTTATAATATTATGGTGGTTAACTTCTGATGTCAGTACATCATAATGTTATAATATTATGGTGGCTAACTTCTGATGACAGTACATCAAGATGTTATAATATTATGGTGGCTAACTTCTGATGACAGTACATCATAATGTTATAATATTCTACATCTGTAGACAGGTTTGCGAACAGTTTTTCAAGCAATCTAAGGATATAATGTTTCAATTATTTCTTGCAGAATACTCCTGACTGAGTCTCAGATAGACTTTTATGTTGTGCATCTTGGTGGTCTCTTCATTGATTTGTCTGCTGGTTTCCTGTTGTTTTTTGACAAGACACGCCTGTTTGGACTGATCATCTCATCATCCTTTCATCTCATGAACTCTCAGCTCTTCACAATTGGTGAGTGGAATTCCCTATTCATTTTTTGTACGAGAATATTAATTTAGTAAGAAGTTCCAGATATTTTATTTCATCAATTCAAAATTAGTTTAATAATTAACATTATCATCATGTGCCATACTGGTTGGGGAGGCGATCATGTCCTTTCAAAATCTTCTATCCACAGTATATTGTATCAGTTCTGTTTTTGACTGTTTTCCATGCCATAACACCAAGCTATCTAGTATTTTCTCTCTTTGTCATCTATGATCTCTCTTTCCTAGTTTTTTTTAGAATTGGATGGAAAGAAAAGAAAACAAACGATGAAGTTTTAAAACAAATAAAAATAAAAAGAGAACTTCTAAATACAATTAAGACAAGACAAATGAAATTTTTGGGACACTTAAAAAACACAACAGCCTACTAAAAGTAATATTGGAAGAGAAAATACAAGGTAAAAGAGGCAGAGGCAGACCAAGACCAACATGGACGACCTGCACCATCAAAGCAAGAATCAGAATGGAATGGTGATCCATGGTAGCCAACCTTCGCTGCGGAGACGGCACTCGATGATGATGAGTATTTTTTCCAGTTGTAACCAAGTATTAACCATATATATTTGCCTGCATATAGGCCAAGAAAAAAACAATCAACATTTTTTTTCGGACACATCATGAGAAGAGGAAAGTTGGAATACTTGGTTACAACTGGCAGAATAAAAGGCAAGAGAGATCGCGGACGACAAAGAGAAAAAATACTGGATAGTTTAGTGTCATGGCATGGAAAACAGTCAACAACAGAACCGTTACGATGCACGGTGGATAGAAGATTGTGGAAAGACATGATCACCTATGCCAACCGGTATGGCACATGATGATGATGAACCAAAGTATTCCAACTTTGCTCTTCTCTTGATGTGCCCGAAAAATGTTGATCATTTCTTTCTGATGTTTCTTAGGAGCTCCCTTTTTGTGTTGGCCTCTTTGAGAATTTCCTTGTTGGTCATTTTAGCTGTCCAGGGAACTTTCAACATTCTTCTAAGAAATTTCATCTCTGTGGCCTCTAATCATCTTCTCATTTGTTTGTCTACTGTCCATGATTCGCTTCCATAGGTCAGAATTGGTTCTATATAGCACCGATGAACTCTCTTTCTCACTTCTATTGACAAAGATTTGTTGCATAAGATATTTTTCATTTTCTGAAATGCTATTTTGGCCTGAGCTATTTACCTACAGATAATCATAAAGCCGCTATCAACAGAAAGCAGGAGAAGATTATGTTCTCAGGCATTGAAACTTCTTAAACTTTTATGTAGATTTTTTAAAATAGTTAATTGGCTGCCTAATTAAAGTACAGATAGTGACCAGATTTACTTTCGTTAAGTAGCATGTTTGATGCTCTCATTGGCCTCTCCTGCTCTTGGTACATAGATATACACTCAGGAAGCAACGTGAAGTTAACAGAGAAATGCAGAGGGGGCTGGGTGGTCTAGAGGTAAGACATCAGCCTCAGGACAAGAACGTCCCAGGTTCAAATCCTACCACAAGTGGTGGAAATTTAAAAAACAAATTAAATCCTTGGTTTCTTCGGGACTTTACCTTCCCCTGGTCTCTGGTTGTGAAATCTGATGCCTAGCCCTCTTGGAAAGACAGAAGGTCCCATCTGCATTCAATGTCTGTTTATGAACCCTTGGCAGTTGGAACTCGGAAAGAGTAGTTAAAAGTGGCAGCTGCAAAATTGATAGGAAATCTACCCAGAACATCAAAACTTTCAATAATAAAAAACTCAGTGTATTTCTGAAGTTGGAGAATATCTGCCTGTATGGCGAGGGACACCTAGGCAGGTGGCTGCCAGTATGAAAAATAGGAATAGAAAGGGATATTCACATAAAATTCAGCCCATAGGGACTTTAAGTAAGTAAAGAGCCTCGTTACGCCAAGTGGCATATAGGGAATATGGTGTTAGTGACCAAAATTTTTTTTTTACCTTTGGCGCATTATTTTTGGGGTAATGTGATTGGTATTACGCCCATTCCGCTTTAATTTCCCAGAAAAAATCTGGTACCCATTTAAGGCTGGGTGAAGCTGGAAGTCGTCGATCAGGATCGAACCTGGCCTCTTGTCCTTTGTAGTCCATCCAGTTCACTAAGCACTGAGCTA
Organism: Megaustenia siamemsis; assembly: GCA_032433765.1. Classification (NCBI taxonomy): domain Eukaryota; kingdom Metazoa; phylum Mollusca; class Gastropoda; order Stylommatophora; family Ariophantidae; genus Megaustenia; species Megaustenia siamemsis. The sequence goes on from JAVIAB010000117.1 coordinate 68,062,607, forward strand.
CTGTGGCTCCCATAGGGACTTTACTAGAGATATTAAGCTGATGTAAATAAAAAATAATAACTTGGATCTATTTCTTTGATGCTGAGTCATAAGAAACTGGTAGGTTGAGGAAGGTAATGATAATGTTTAAGTGCTTGTTTTTGTGTATTTTTCACTAACCTATAAATAATATTCATTGGTTTACAAAACTGGTAACTCTGATTTTAATGTTGCCCAATTGACTGTTCTGTCCAGGTATGTTCCCATGGGCAATGCTCACCACTCAGCTTGTGTTCTGTAACATGAGCTGGCCTCGGAAGTACTTCATGGCCATTCCTTCAACCTTCAGCCTCTTCACACCTGAAGACACAGATTTCCAGTCAAGCTACAGCTGTGTCTACTCCAAAGACAGTGTCAAGTCTGAGATAGCTTCACACCATTCTGAGGTGTGTACAGACGATAATTCTGAGGCAATCTTGCATCATTTTGATGTGTGTGTGTAAAAGATAATTCTGAGGAAATCTTGCATCATTCTGACGTGTGTAGAAGATAAGTCTTGGGAAATCTTGCATCATTCTTAAGTCTTTAAACATACCTCAAGTACTGTTAGCATGTGATAAGCCAGAGGTGGCCTAAAATAATTCTGATTATGAAGAGATACCAACATTGCTGTTGAACTAAGCTCTGGCCATTCACTGCATCCATTAACAATTACCCTAACTGGCAAGACAATGTCACGTCTTTAGGTAAAGTGCAACTCTTCCTCAACGGAAACAAATTCAGGTTCAGGTAAATTGTTATGAACTGAACCTTCTCTCTCTTTCTCTTTCTCTACCTCCTTCCCTCTCTCCTACCCTCCTCACACTCAAGAAGCTTATGGTTGTGCTATGTCTTTCCCTTTGTCATCAGGACAAAGTTCAGTCTTCTCCAGGTCTTCATGTTGTCCCCACAATTTTTGTTGTATGTCTACATCATTAGACCAGGTTTGATGTTGTCCCCACAATTTTTGTTGTATGTCTACATCATTAGGCCAGGTTTGCTGGCTGTCCCCACAATTTTCGTTGTATGTCTACATCATTAGGCCAGGTTTGCTGGCTGTCCCCACAATTTTCGTTGTATGTCTACATCATTAGGCCAGGTTTGCTGGCTGTCCCCACAATTTTTTTTGTATGTCTACATCATAAGACCAGGTTTGATGTTGTCCCCACAATTTTCGTTGTATGTCTACATCATTAGGCCAGGTTTGATGTTGTCCCCACAATTTTTGTTCCACGTCTACATCATTAGGCCAGGTTTGATGTTGTCCCCACAATTTTTGTTGTATGTCTACATCATTAGACCAGATTTGATGGCTATCCCCACAATTTTTGTTGTATGTCTATAATATTAGGCCAGGTTTGATGGCTATCCCCACAATTTTTTTTGTATGTCTACATCATTAGGCGAGGTTTGATGTTGTCCCCACAATTTTTGTTGTATGTCTACATTATTAGGCCAGGTTTGATGGCTATCCCCACAGTTTTTGTTGTATGTCTATAATATTAGGCCAGGTTTGATGGCTATCCCCACAATTTTTGTTGTATGTCTACATCATTAGACGATGTTTGATGTTGTCCCCACAATTTTTGTTGTATGTCTACATTATTAGGCCAGGTTTGATGGCTATCCCCACAGTTTTTGTTGTATGTCTACATCATTAGACCAGGTTTTATGGCTATCCCCACAATTTTTGTTGTATGTCTATATTATTAGGCCAGGTTTGATGGCTATCCCCACAATTTTTGTTGTATGTCTACATCATTAGACCAAGTTTGATGGCGGTCCCCACAATTTTTGTTGTATGTCTATATTATTAGGCCAGGTTTGATGTTGAAGCTCAGCATGGTTGTTGCACGACTGAAGAAAGTGAAATAAAGCCTTGACCGCTCTTCCACGGTGACATTTGTCAGTGAAGGTTATTCCTAAAGAATAAAGGTGCCTCAGAAGTCTGCAGTGGCCTGTTCTAATGTGGAAAATTATGATCTGGCAACAGCAGCAGCAGCTATATTGGATCCTGCATGTCATTTATTAGCAGCTTTTGCTTCCAGAATTGAACCATCACCACTTCTAAGCTCAGGCTGGTCTCATCAGCTATCTTTGAGCACTGACAGAAAATGATGACTATGCACCAGAGTTGAGTTTATTAGGGTTAAAAATAGAGGGCAATAACCTTGTAGATTCTAGGACATAATAATGGTTAACATTGGTCAGTTGAAGATTATCCCATGAAAATCAGGTGCCCTGGGTTTGTCATGTGATAAAGGCTGAAAGCCAAATATCTTTGTTAGATATTGAATAGTTGGTCGCTAACCACTGGAGAGAAAAGGCGCCATTAGGGTTAGATAGGAAGATTTACTGGTTAGAATAGGTACGATCTTGAAGGCTGAGAACATCCAGATTGAGATAGGGATAGTTTAAGATAGACTCTTGTAGATTATAGCAACCATGATTACAGGGAAGTTTATAGTTAGGACAAATTAGGAAGATTGGGATTGATTGGTCTGTCTTGGAGAGTGTTTTGTTGGATGTAAGAAAGAGAAACTTATTAGCATTTGTAGTAGAAATTCAGAAGTTTGAAAGAAAATAATGTGGTTTGTTTGAAGAAATCATGATTTTGCTATTGTTATGTTGTTGCATTAATAAACTCTGGGAGAGCTGGACGTGTTTGACCCAGTCTCCTGACATTTTATTCCATACAGGTTGCTGTGTTGATGTCTCCATGTTACAACATTTGATCATTTTATCTCAGTCCCTAGAACACATATCAAGTTATGAAAGTCTCAAGAAGATAAATTCAAATAACAACCATTGGACCATTAATATACACCAATAATGAATCTAACCATAATGGCACCATTGATGAATATATTGTACAAGATCATCATCATCATCAAGTACCGGGCCTACAGGCGTAGGTGATCATGTCTCTCCACAACCTTCGATCTCGGCAGCTATTTATCATTTCTGTTGTTGACCTTCTGCCAAGACATTCTCTTAAGCTGTCTGTTATTTTTTCTCTTTGCTTCCCTCTATCTCTTCGTCCCTCAATTTTTCCAGTTGTTACAATATATTCCAGTTGTTCTCTTCTCATTACATGGCCAAAAAATGATGATTGTTTCTTCCTAATATTGGAAATTAGCTCTCTTTTTGCTTTGACCTCTCTCAGAACATCTTCATTACTCTTCTGTCCATGGTACTCTCAACATTCTTCTGTAAAACCACATTTCTACAGACTCCAGTGATTTTCTTGTCTGTTGTCCTATTGTCCATGATTCATTGTACAAGATAATAACATTGTAATAAGCGTGGTCTTCCACGACACAGATAGATGGACATCTACAAAATTAAGTCAAGTAGTAAAAAGAAAAAAAACCAGGATAATAATAAATATTTAATGGTAATTTTATGCCTGTGCGCTGCCGGGGCCCGAAAGGGAAGTAAAGAATAGTGGCGCTGTACCCTACCAGGCATGTTCGTAAGAGGTGAGAAAGGAGGGTTGGGCATGGGACTGGCTATCCCATACTGTTAAAAATTAAGCTGAAAAAAACTTCACAAACACATGGACAGATCAAAGAAAAGAAAACAGAACGACTTGGAAAGTGTTTGTTGAAGACCTATGCTCCACAGGGAGCTGAAAGGTAGAAGAAGAAGAATGGTCATTTTATATCTTTTATTCACGGCAACAGTTTCTACCATCTATTGCAGATACCATGTTCTATTTTGGAGACTGCCTTCTCAGAGAGAGCACCACCAACATCTCCTACTAGAAAGCACAAGATGGCCTCAATGTTCACCATCATGTTCATCTCTTGGCAGTTGTTTCTGCCTTATTCCCATGGCGTTACCAAGGTATCAGTGTTTACTGTTGGGTTTATGTTATTTGACCCAGTCAATGTAAAATATTTAATGTGCCTAATCTCACCATCACCTGTGTGGCTACCAATCATGGGGTGAGGAAAGAAATGAGTAGAACCACTGTCACTAGCCATGCTTGTCGTAAGAGGCAACTAAGGAGATTGGGGGATAGGCTAACAACCTATCCCCTGTACAAAAATACCACAGGTTAAAAAAAACACAGACAAGAAAACTATTTGGTTCTTGGAAAAGAAGGGGCTCTAAAAACACAGAGTATGAATCCATGCAGTAAAAGCCAAAAGGATGGTATAGGACCAATATCCCAACTTAGGACATGGAGAGGAGAAGTCATGAAAACCTTCAAGAATATTGGCCCAAAACTGGAGAGAAGTGGAGAAAATCTCCAAGAATAGGGATGGATGGAAAAGTCTGTAGCCATAGCTCCAAACATGGGTCTAAATGGCTTTGATTTGAATGCCACCATACTGTCAAGCAAAAAAAATGTGTAGAATAAATATGAAATTGTATCTAGCAGCGAAGTTATTAGTGAGATGAGACAAACAACGACGTTTCAGCAAAAGTCTTTATCGGATTCAAAACAAAAAAATATATTAAGATCAACACGATAAGCATAAGCAAATACTATTCTATATTAAACAAATAAATATAAACACAAAAGCCAAACACTGATTTTAAAATGGTGGAAAGAAAGGGTGGCCAAAATATTTGTAGCAAACATCTGCAAATGAAACTCATGACCTGTGCTTGTATGGGGTTACCTTTACCCTGACAATGAAAGCTGCTTTGACAAATTGGTTAGTGATCTGATGATGAGAGAACTACAAGAAATGATAGACATAAAAGTAAAAGAAAGCAACAAGAAAGGTCTCAGTCTTAATAGTAAGAAAACAGAAGTAATGGTTACATCAAAGAAACAGTCACCATCATGCAGCATAAAAATAAACAGAACAAATCTGAAACAAAGGTAACGCGTCAAATACTTGGGCACAATAATAATATCAGATGGAAGATGCACCACAGAAATAAAAAGCAGAATAGCTAAGATCAAAATAACATTTCAGAAAATGAAAAATATCTTATGCAACAAGTCTATGTCAATAGAAGTGAGAAAGGGAGTTCATCTGTGCTATATATAACCAATTCTGACCTATGGAAGCAAATCATGGACAGAAAACAAATAAATGAAAAGATGATTAGAGGCCATAGAGATTGGATTTCTCAAAAGAATGTTGAAAGTTCCCTGGACTGCTAAAAAGATCAACAAGGAAATTCTCAAAGAGGCCAACACAAAAAGGGGGCTACTAAAAAATATCAGATAGAAACAATCAACATTTTTCAGATACATCAATATAAGAGGATAGTTGGAATACTTGGTTACAACTTGCAAAATACAGGAAAAGAGAAATCATGGACGACAAAGAGAGAAAATACTAGATAGTTTGGTGTCATGGCATGGAAAACAGTCAACAACAGAATTGATATGATGCACTGTGGATAGAAGATTGTAGACGAACATAATCACTTACCAGTATGGCACATGATGATGATCTGTTGATCCAAATACATTCTCAACCTTGGCAAGGTTTTTTTTTTAAAGATGGAGTGTATTCAAACCTCACACAACCTCAGAAAATGCGAACCAGGCATTTTATTTGGGAAAGTCAACTGTTGTTACTAAGAGTAACAAATATCTATCTATCTATCTATTGACCTTTCGAGCCGTAACCGGCCCATAGGGCGTAGACCAAGATACACCTTCTCCTATATGAATTTTTGTTCTAGCAGTTTTCTTTTAAAGATATTTTATCAAATCTCGCCATCTGTCTCTGTTCTGTGCAAGCAGTTCTATCTCATTGAGGGAGCCGATTCCTGCTGCTCTTGAACAACAATATAACAAATATAACAAATATAAATGTGTTTATTCTTCTTCTTCTACCTTTCAGCTCTATGTGGAGCATAGGTCTTCAGCAAACACTTTCCAAGTCGTTCTGTTTCATGCCATTCTTTTAAGATCATTCCATATCTTCCCCATCATCTTCATCTCTGCGTCTGTCTGTCTTCTCCAAGAATTCCTTGGTCTTCCTCTTTGTCTTTTCCCCTGGGGATTGCAAAAAAGGGCCTGTTGTGTAATATTCTCAGTTTGCTTCCGCAGAGTGTGTCCTTTCCAGCACCCTCGTCATCGCTGTATCTCTTTATTTACTGGTATTTGACGGGTACATTTCCATAATTCTCTCTCTCTCTCTCTCTCTCTCTCTGCGATCAAGACTCAATCAGAGTAGGATTCCAGACTCTCTCATGAAGTCAGCTGTCTGTTTAAGCGAATCGATTGCCCCATATCCATAATTCTATGTTAGTGATTTTGTCCTGCCATTTCCATCCTTTTATTCTGCGTAAGCATCCATTAAAGAAAGTCTGTATCTTCATGATTGTCAATTTTGTTGTTCTCCATGTTTCACAGCCAATGTGTTTATGGTAACAGGTAAAATATAGACACTAACATCATATTTCTTATGTGCTATATAGTGTGACAAGTGCTATTTACATTATTGGTTATTGGTTATGGAAGGCCTCGGTATCACTGCAAACGAATTAAAATCCACTATTTACATTTTAAAAATGTATTCTAATTTAACAATTATGCAAATTTGGGATCATCCCCTAGAAATGTAAACTTTACCAGAATTTTTATTGTTTTCAGATATATTTAGTATGCCCATGTTGGCTACTGGGGTCTTGATGACATTAAGGGGTGAAAAGAATCGAGTCACTGCCACCTGCCACGCATGTCATAAGAGGCAACTACAGAGGTTGGAATCCATGTCTTCTCTGATTCTACAGAGTTTGTGTACTTGTGCTGAAGCACATGCTTTCGGTAGCAAAAGTGTGGCAAGGATGCTTCATACTAGGGAACGTGCTGAGGAGAGGACGTGAGCACCGCGGGGTTGTCTGTTGTACAGTGAAGATTATCTGTTGACTAAGTTAAAAAAAGTAAAGCAAAGAGCCCCAAGTAAATACGCCAAGTGGCGAATAGGGAATATGGTGTTAGTGACCATAATTTTTACAGAATTTCGGCACATGATATTTGGAGTAATGTGGTCGGTATTATGCCCATGTTGCTTTACTTTCCAGAAAAAAATCTGGTAACCATTTACGGCTTGGTGAACCTGGAAGCCGTCAATCAGAATTGAACCAACCTCTTGTCCATTGTAGTCCAGTTCACTAACCACTGAGCTATTGCAGCTCCCATCTGTTGACTAAACATAAACATATTTTTTTACTTAATATAGCCCTGACAATCATGGATCTTGTTGATAGAGAAGATCTAGTTTAGCTGGACCTCTAGGATGGACAAACTCTAACAGGGCCCTGGAAATTAAGAAGGTTATTGAAGCCACTACAACACCCTCTTTGATCTAAGAGCTTGCAGCTTATTTTAACTTCATGGTTTAATATCAGAGGCAAAGGAGCCTCACAGTGGGAACGATCCATAGCTGATGGCTTGCAACAGGATCGGTGAACCAGAACCATCCAGACCCTTCTCCGTGGCGCCTCCAGAAACAGACTAACCAGTCTAGTCTGGCCAAGTTAGTGGGGATCAAAGAAGAAAGATATTGGTACTCAAAAATAACTTGCTGAAATTGGACATGTTGGGCTAAAGGCACAATTATCACAGTTCTACTACAACACTACTGAGTTAAGTGCTCTGTGCACACCGTGAGCTGTGTGTCTCATCCGTTTTGATCCTGCTTCGATATCCCGCTTGTTTACGATGAATGATGATATCGTATGACGGGGAACAGTTGGCTGTGTTCACTTTCTGCGCGGTTTCGCCTTATGTCTTTTGGCGTGTGCTGAGACTGCTACGATGGGGACTACAGTTACCTTTCTTTGTTTGGGAGATGAGTTAGTAATTCGGATGATTCCACTGGCACGGGCGGTTGAGCAATTATGGATTTTAATTCGTTTGCTGTGAGACCGAGGCCTTCCATAGCCAATAACAATAACAATAACACAGCATATCTGCTCATTGGACAATTTTTCTATCTATCTTTTGTTCACTTGAAGTATTGTAAATTTTACTGTGTTTGTAATTCTTGCATTGGCCCATATTGTTTTGTCTTTAGTGTTGTATCTATGGGCCAATGGATTTTCCTCAGTCTGCTATATTCAGTACAGTCTTGAAGTATATGTTCAGCGGTCTGGGGTGCCTGTCCACATGTAGTTGAAGTGCCGATCTTGAATTTTGTATACATGTGACTGTGGAGTCGATTGTATCCTGTACTGAAGTGTATGATAACTTGTTCCCATCTATTTATAATATGAAAAGCATCCTGATTTGGGGCTGTGGTCTTCTGATTGATTTGATTATCTGTTTCTTCTGATGGTATGTTACTGGTGCATCTGGTTGTGTGCTTACTTGTGTTCGCCCGATGACTAAAGGAGTATACCTCTTCATCATCCGCCCTTAAAAGGACGTTAAGTGTGCGTATCTGCGTTGTGTCGTGGTTTGCAGTATTGGTTGTGTGCCTGTTGCACCTTCCTTTGCTGCTGTGGACAATCAATTTCTTTAGTAGTCATTGAGTGAACGACAGAAAGAATATCAATAAGTCAGTCTTTTCTTAGGAATGTAATTGAGATACAAAGCTTGTATTCATTTCCTGATCAGGTTGATAATTTTCTTAGAAAATTCACAGACCTGTTACCAGAAATCTAGAAATTTTTGTCATGTTTGGCAGCAGTTTCTTGTTGGATTTGAAAGTCTGTCAGAACAATACTCACAGTCTGTTTGGGGTCTGATCAACACTTGTCCTTGTAGATTTGGATGCCTTCCATGAAGTTGATGTTCTCAGGCTTTTCTGAGTTTGGATTGGCAGAAGTTTTTCTAGATTTCCTGACCTATCTTTGGGGAAAAGTTGTACTCTTGTCCATGTCCGGATAGCGTTTTTCTTATTCTGCATAATTTGAACTACATGACTCTAGATTTCATTGAAGGTTTCAAAGTCCTGAAGTATACTTTCATCATTCATTGAGTGCTGTCTCCACTTCATGTCGAAGGTTGGCTACCATGGAGCACCATTTTACTCTGTCTCTTAATTTGATAGTGCACATTGCCATAGGCTCACTTGTCCACCTTTTGATGTTATCAGTCCACTTTAGTCTTAGTCTGCCTCTGCAAATCTACCTTGTACCTGCTTTTCCAAGTTAACTTTTAGAAGGCTATTATGTCTCCTCGCATGTCCAAAAAAAAAAAAAAGAAAATCATAAAATGGTATTGAGCATCTAGACTTACAAAAAGATAAACTACAATGTTTTGGCAAAAGCCTTCTTCAGGTAAAAGGGAACTAAGTATTATGTTTTCTCTCTTCATTTTCCAGGGCTATAACAACTGGACAAATGGACTGTATGGGTATTCTTGGGACATGATGATTCACAGCTGGTCAGTGCAACATATACATATTACCTATTATGACAAGGATTCTGGACAATCAGGACATATACATCCCATGGTTAGGGTTTTTTGTTGCCTTCATGTCAGACAGTGACATATAAGCTTCTTGCATTTTGTCTTTTCACACAGTTGATTGTTACTGATATCTTAGTTGTTTTGCTCATTTGCCTCTTTTCAGAAACATACATTGGTTTCTTCTATGGCCCATTCAATTTGATTAGAAAAAGCTCTAACTTAAATTTTGAAGACATTTGTGATTAAAAATTCAACAGTGTGCATCAGAAGGTTGTTCATTTTGGAAATGATTTTTTTGTTATAGGCACTATTCATTTAAACTATACATCATATACAAACTAATTATGTTACAAATGCAATAATTGTGTGTAGTGTCACAAATTTAAATCACTTCCCTAAATTATCAATTTAATTAATGAGTTAGACAAATGTGTTAGACAGTTACAGTGCAGCAGAACATCAACACCCAAAGAATACAAATATGGCCCAGAGAACAACCCAGCATGACAAGTTATGGGGAACAGGTGAAGACCATAAATACACTTTCTTTTTCATGACCCATGCTAGTCCAAATGTCTAAATGCATAGCAATAGCTGGTCACTGAAGAAGAAATAGTAGACCCACTACTGAGGCAATCTTGCTCTCTGTTTCTGCTATTTCTTGGGAAACCAACTTGGAGGCCGACATAAAGTCTTGGTAATAGGTCAGGTCAGGTAATTTTACCTGCTACTGTATGCAGTAAACAGTACAACCTGTGGCTACCCTGCTGCCTTGCAGGTAAGCTTGGGAGAGTAAAAGGCTAAGGGAGGGTACCCCAAAGTAAAACAACCCCACTGCCTTGTGGGTGAGACTTTTTAGTCAAAGGCTAGCGGAGCCAACCATAAACAAACCAACGGAAGGCAACAGAAATCCACCATCGTAACTTCTTTGTACAATCATGAATCACCACAACAATAGAAATCACGACAACAACATTAAGGGGGATTCCATTGGAAAACCCTCGTTCGGTAGGGGACATCATGTGCTACAAGTGATACCCGATCGTCATCAAACTACAGTAGACAAAATAAAGATAAAACAAACTCTAAAGATAGGTACTTGGAATGTGAGAACACTCATGCAGAAGGGTAAACTAGAAAACATCATACAAGAAATGAAAAGAATTGGTTTACAATTACTGGGACTTTGCGAAATGAGATACACCGGATCAGGGGATGTATTCTGATAAACATAAAATAATCTATTCTGGAGGCACTGAACACCAAAGAGCAGTAGGTATCATCTTGGATGCAGAAAGAGCAAGAACAGTGAAAGGCTTTTACCCAATATCTGACAGAGTCCTTTTAGTGAAATTGAATGGAAAGCCAATAGACATAAATCTTATACAAGTTTTTGCACCAACAGCAAACAGTCTAGAGGAAACAATTGATAATTTTACAACGAGTTAAATGAGGCACATCATAAATGCAAACCACATGAAAACACCATAGTTTGGGGGATTTTAACGCAAAAGTAGGAAAGGAAAGATTTGAGGAAGTAGTTGGTCATTATGGCTTAGACGAGAGGAATGAAAGAGGTGAGAAACTTATTGACTGGGCAAGAACACACAACATGATGATAGGAAACACCTGGTTTAAGCAACATCCAAGACGTCTGTGGACATGGAAAAGCCCAGGGGACAACGCATGTAATCAGATTGATTATATAATGGTAAGCAATAGATTTAGAAACAGTAAGGTGTGTGTGAAATCTAGACCAGAGGCAGATTGCAATAGTGATCATGTACCAGTTGTGGGAAAGCTTAGAGTAAAATTAAAAACAACAAAATGAGCCTCAGTTAACTCTTTCAGGGCCAGAACAGGAAACAGGAATTTTCAGATTTGGACCAGGTTAATTTTCCTGTTTCCAGAAATTTTACCATATACCTTTTTCATTCAACTACTTCACACAATAATTTAGATAAATGTGGCATATGATATACATCACCGAAAGGGAAATGGATACAGAAAATGAAAATAGCAATATATTTATGACATGTGATTATTTAACGAAACAAATATATTTTTTTAAATATAAAATATAGTTTTTAATTTAAAATATTGTAATTCACTTACCCTTTTCCATCTTTATTTGTGTTGCTATCCATTTGTCTTGAAATATTACACAACATAATCCAAATTCCTCCAAAATACAGTTTATTTTATTAATTTATGCCCACAAATAACGAAATTATGTAAATTTTTGTAAATGATCCCAGAATGAAAAATATTATAAATTTATGTGATGTCAGAACAATAATATTTACAAGTCAAGTTTATTTATTATTTTTATTTACACAAATGGACTTATTTTGTGTTATATGTCCCTAAAGTACCAGTTTCGTTGTCAGAATAACTACCACTCGATTCCTCTGAGACATTGATAGTGCTGGAATAGAAGGCATCCACTAGCTAAACCTAAGCCAAGTCGTCTTACCTTTTTATCATAACTTTTACCAATATTTCGACCCATTACCACAGCAACAAAATTATTGTCCGCATATTGTTGTATACTCTATTTCTGAGTCACAGAATAACAAGGTTTCGAACATAGATCTAGCTTGTTCTGCACTATATCATTTTGGTTGACTGCAAGAAGTATCAACAGTGGGCATGGCCATTATGTGGCAAAAATTTGAGAAATAATAAACAATGAATATAAATTAAAAATTTTGATCGTACGAAACTGCGACCACGCCGGTATCAGCAGGTAATGAAAGGGAGAGAACTCTCCTACTTCTGGAAATCAAGTATGGTTGAAATAAAAACGAAAATCAGTGAAAACGAATCAAATATTAAGCTACACCTGAAATAACCGACATGTCGGTGGGTGGTTAGAGGGATAAATTTCATGGATCCGAGGTGTCGGATGGTAGAGCGGAAAGAGTTAACATCAAGTTAAATTTAGATTTACTAAAATCAGACAAGAAGCTGCAAGACAAATATAAAATCACAATTCAGAACTGGTACAATGCAATAGAGAAGATACAAAGCATTGATGAACAGTGGGAAATGCTAAAAGAATCAATGCAACAAACATCAAAAGAGTTCATACCACCAGTGAGGACAAATTCAAGAAAGAAATGGATGACAGATGACATTTTGCAGCTAATGGATACAAGATGAAGAAATAAAGATGAGTATAAGAGATTAAATAAAGAAATTGTAGTAAAATGCAATGAAGCATGGCTAAAAGAGAGATGCAAAGAGATTGAAATGCAACATAAAGGAGATGCTAAAGCTATATACAAACAAATTGAGGAATTAACAGGATGAAAAACGCAATAAAAAACTGGATGTCTAAGATCAAAGGGAGGAGAACTGTTGATTGATCAAGAAAACATATGGCAACGATGGACATAATACATTAAAGATCTTTATAATGATGAACGAACGGAAGTAAATATTAAGGATAATGGAGAAGGACCAGGAATACTCAGAGAAGAAGTGGAAGACGCCTTGCGCAATATGAAAGCAGGCAAAGCTCCTGGACCAGATAATATAACTAAAGAAGAGATTGAAGCCATGGGTGATTTTGGAATAGAAATAATAACAAAAATATTGAATGATATCTACAACAGCGGATATATACCAGACGATATGCTCAAATCAATATTCATAGCCCTACCAAAGAAATCGGGTGCGATTGAATGCGATGATCATCGCACAATAAGCCTTATGAGTCATATGACTAAGATATTACTAAGAATCATCATTCGGATGAATACGCTGGCACGGGCCGTTGAACAATTATGGATTTTAATTCGCTTGCAGTGATACCGGGGGCCTTCCATAACCAAATATTATTCTTAGATCTTTGCTGTCTACGTTTATGCTTTATAAAATTTTGATTATTTCTTGGTGCTTTACTTTGTCAAATGCCTTGGTGTAATCTATGAAACATAGGTATAGATGTGTTTTCACCTCTATGGCTCTTTCTACTAAAGATCTTATGATATAAATGGCATTGCTTGTTCCTTTATCTCTAACAAAACCACACTGTTCTTTGCTAATTTCTGGACTAATTTTGTTTCGCAGTGTGCATCTAAAACAGACATTTGTTCGGACAATTTGCTCAAGAAGTTCGAAACGAGGTTTTAAAAAGAGAATTACAAGGTTTTAGTGAAAATAGTTGTGGAAACTTCAATAAATTCTTCTTCATCTTTCTTCTTCTTTTCTCTTTCACTGATACCTAAACGGTGTCATGGTTATATCATTTGTCATTCTTGTGCTGCTCGAATTGTCTGAATTAGTGATTTTCTTTTGTTGTTACATGTCTCTGTCACTGCATCTATCCATCTTCTTCTGGGTCTTCCTCTTGATCTTTTTCCATGCATTCTCAAGAAGAACGCCCTTGATGGTGATTGGTGAGGATTCATTCTGACCAGGTGGCCAAACCATTTAAATTGTTGTTGTTCTATATATTCTCGGCAGGGTTTTGTTCCTACTATTTTTCTTATGGTTTCATTTGGTATTTTATCTCTTCTTGTGTTGTTTGTTACTTTTCTCAAACAACGCATCTCACATGTATTGATCTTTCTTAAATGTGATTTAGAAAGGGTCCATGTTTGACTTTCATAGCACAAAGTTGGTATGAAGATGCTATTTATCATTTGTTGTTTAGCTGGCATAGAAATGTTTGGATGTCTTAGCAATGGTGAAAGCTGGTATGTGACAGCATTTGCTTTTTGTATTCTCATGTCAATTTTTCAATAAATTAAAAGCCGCAAATTGCAGCTTTTGGTTTTCTCACATCAGTTACTAGAGCCACATTTTGTGGCTCATGGTGCGGAATTTGTTAAGAGTGGAGATGGAAGAGAAGCAAATGTAAAAAAATATTAGGAAGTTAGAACTTTTGCAGAACTTTTACCTAATTGCAATAACTGTGCTAAAGATTATGAGTTCAAATCCTAGTTAACGCTTCTTATTCTTATCTGTGTTTTCACTTGTGTTTTTGTTTATGTAATAAACCAAGTGTTGACCTAAATATATATATCTATCTATCTATTGACCTTTCGAGCCGTAACCGGCCCATAGGGCGTAGACCAAGATACACCTTCTCCTATATGAATTTTTGTTCTAACAGTTTTCTTTTAAAGATATTTTATCAAATCTCGCCATCTGTCTCTGTTCTGTGCAAGCAGTTCTATCTCATGAGGGAGCCGAATCCTGCTGCTCTTGCCTCTCTCATCAATGTTCTTCTCAGTGTCTCCCTGGGTCTTCCTCTTTTTCTTTTACCTGTTGTTTCCCATATGAGGGCTTGCTTTGCTATTCGATTATTATCTCTTCTCATCACATGTCCAACGTATGACCATCGTCTTTTCTTTATTACTGAAGATATTAGTGGTTGATTGGCGATTTCTCTAATTTCCTCGTTTGTTTTGAATTCGTTCCATTCTATACCAAGTATTTTCCTTAGACATTTATTTTCGAATGCGTTCAACTTTGTTTCTATATCTCTTGTTGTTTTCCAGCTTTCACACGCATACGTAAGGGTTGATAGTACATTTGATTTGAATAGCCTAAGTTTTGTGTTTGTGCTAATGAGTTTTGATTTCCACAACTTTTCAAGGCTTCTGAAAGACATTGCTGCTTTAGCCAGTCTGATTCTAATTTCTTTGCTCGTATCCCCTTCTCGATCAATGTGACTTCCAAGATAGATGAAGTGATCGATCTCTTCTACTGGTTTGTTTTCCATGTATATTTTGTCACTTGTTGGAATTAAACTTTTCATGAGTTTAGACGTTTCATGATTGACCTCAAGCCCAATTTTGCTGACTATTGATGATAGTTCATTTGTGTTTTCCTGCATCGTTTTTATCTGATTGCTGATGAGAACTATGTCATCAGCAAAGTCCAGGTCCTCCAAATGGTCTCCTTGTATCCATTCGATGCCTTTATTACCAGTGCAGCATTTCTTCATTATGAAGTCCATAACAATTCCAAATAACAAGGGCGATAAAATACATCCTTGTTTAACCCCAGTTTCTATTGGGAAACATTCGCTCAGTCCTTCCTCTGTTCGAACTGCACATGTGTAACCATCATACATGTCTTTGATAATATTTATGATTTTTGATGGTAAGCCATATAAATATATATATATCATGTCCTTAATGTACAAACACCAATTTATGAATTTAGTGTCTCTCTGATTGTTGTCTGTGTTAATTATTCTTTTCTTAGGTGCTGTCTCTGTCTCCACATTGAAGATTGGCTACCTTGGAGGTCTATTCCACTTTGTCTTTTGTCTTGATAGTACAGTCTGTCATAGGTTCAACCTGTCCATCCTTTGATGTCATCAGTCCACTTTAGTCTTTTGTCTTGATAGTGCAGTCTGTCATAGGTTCAACCTGTCCATCCTTTGATGTCATCAATCCACTTTAGTCTTTTGTCTTGATAGTGCAGTCTGTCATAGGTTCAACCTGTCCATCCTTTGATGTCATCAATCCACTTTAGTCTTTTGTCTTGATAGTGCAGTCTGTCATAGGTTCAACCTGTAAATCCTTTGATGTCATCAGTCCACTTTAGTCTTTTGTCTTGATAGTGCAGTCTGTCATAGGTTCAACCTGTCCATCCTTTGATGTCATCAGTCCACTTTAGTCTTGGTCTGTTTCTGCCTCATCTACCTTGTATCAACCCTTCAAAAATGATCATGTTATAATGTTAATAATAAAATTATAACAATATGATAACTTCTCCAGTCATATGAAAAAAAATAAGAAATTATCTGACATATTTAGTTTAGTCAACGGGTCATCCTCATTGCACACCATATTTGTCCACAAGTGCTTAGATTTCCACTCCAGTATGTCCCTCAGTGTGTGGAGACTGATGACTCCAGTTCTGTTTTGATTTGTCATTCGTCTGTGTTTCCCTGCGCAGCACTCCATTCTGGCATACCCATGTTTGACTTGATGTTCGTGCACTCTCAACATGCTTGTAGATTCATGATCATTGACTGAATCATAATTGCACCTTGCCTCCCTGAGGACATTTGGAATATCAACCAGGTCCATTGCACATCTGCCATATATGACATTTTATGAACTTTAGTAAGCTGTCCTTTGTGACAGTTGGTGAGTTGACGGACAGTTCAAGGAAAAAGATTCTTGCAATCTTTCTTTCAGGCATGGACAGCTGGAAACAGGCGCTGGTCATCTCATGGAGACATGATCAAACAGTATGCCCACTGTATTTCTAGCAATCTGAAGAGCTACAACATCAGTAATGTGGCAGTTCATTTTGACATTTGGAGGTCTTTGAATCATCGCTTCCATCAGAGGTAATGTTAAATAGTAGATGATGTTCTACAGTAGAAAGTAATATCTTACAGTTGATGGCGATGTTCTACAGTAGAAAGTAATATCTTACAGTTGATGGCGATGTTCTACAGTAGAAAGTAATATCTTACAATTGATGGTGATGTTCTACAATAGAAAGTAATGTCTTACAGTTGATGGTGATGTTCTACAGTAGAAAGTAATGTCTTACAGTTGATGGTGATGTTCTACAGTAGAAAGTAATTTCTTACCGTTGATGGTGATGTTCTACAATAGAAAGTAATGTCTTACAGTTGATGGTGATGTTCTACAATAGAAAGTAATGTCTTACAGTTGATGGTGATGTTCTACAGTAGAAAGTAATGTCTTACAGTTGATGGTGATGTTCTACAGTAGAAAGTAATGTCTTACAGTTGATGGTGATGTTCTACAGTAGAAAGTAATGTCTTACAGTTGATGGTGATGTTCTACAGTAGGAAGTAATTTATTTACCGTTGATGGTGATGTTCTACAGTAGAAAGTAATTTCTTTACCGTTGATGGTGATGTTCTACAGTAGAAAGTAATTTCTTTACAGTTGATGTTGATGTTCTACAGTAGAAAGTAATTTCTTTACCGTTGATGGTGATGTTCTACTGTAGAAAGTAATGTCTTACAGTTGATGGTGATGTTCTACAGTAGAAAGTAATGTCTTACAGTTGATGATGATGTTCTACAGTAGAAAGTAATGTCTTACAGTTGATGGTGATGTTCTACAGTAGAAAGTAATGTCTTACAGTTGATGGTGATGTTCTACAGTAGAAAGTAATTTATTTACCGTTGATGGTGATGTTCTACAGTAGAAAGTAATTTCTTTACCGTTGATGGTGATGTTCTACAGTAGAAAGTAATGTCTCACAGTTGATGGTGATGTTCTACAGTAGAAAGTAATGTCTTACAGTTGATGGTGGTGTTCTACAGTAGAAAGTAATGTCTTACAGTTGATGGTGATGTTCTACAGTAGAAAGTAATGTCTTACAGTTGATGGTGATGTTCTACAGTAGAAAGTAATGTCTTACAGTTGATGGTGATGTTCTACAGTAGAAAGTAATGTCTTACAGTTGATGGTGATGTTCTACAGTAGAAAGTAATTTCTTTACCGTTGATGGTGATGTTCTACAGTAGAAAGTAATGTCTTACAGTTGATGGTGATGTTCTACAGTAGAAAGTAATTTCTTACAGTTGATGGTGATGTTCTACAGTAGAAAGTAATGTCTTACAGTTGATGGTGATGTTCTACAGTAGAAAGCAAACTAAAAAAAAAAAGTAAAGTACCCCCGTCACGCCAAGTGGCGTATAGGGAAATATGGTGTTAGTGACCCTATATTTTACAGACCTTCAGCACATGATTTTTGGGGTAATGTGGTCGGTATTACGCCCGTGCTGCTTTTACTTTCCCAGAAAAAATCCGGTACCCATTTAAGGCTGGGTGAACCCGGAGCCGTCGGTTGGGATCGAACCCTACCCCTTGTCCGTAGTAGTCCAGTTCACTAACCACTGAGCTATCGCGGCTCCTACTAATTTTTAGGGAATTAGTAAAACCCAGGTGTCCTCGCCAGGATTACGAACCCCGGCTGTTGCCGTGGTAAGCCAACCGCCTATCGATTGCGCTAACCGGACACCCTAGAAAGCAAAGTACCAAACTATAATTTATTTTTAAGAATGACAACCATACTCAAAGACTGTTTATATTAAATCAACAGAGGTAAAAAAAAATTAATGAATACTGGTTAATGAGCTTAATTTTTAACAAAGAAATTTTACATTTTCGTATATATAATCAATATGAGTATTATAAAAATGATGTTCCAATGTAGGAAGACCAATATGATTATTACAAAATTGATGTTCCAACGATATTAGAGTGTGATCATTATGAAATTAATATTCCAATGATATTAGAGTATGATTATTATGAAATTGATGTTCTGGTGATATTATACCAATATGAGTGTTATGAAATTGAGGCTCTCTGTGAAACAAGACTGATATTGGTACTGTAAAGTTAATGTCAGTATCATTATGGCTATGTCTTCTGTGATTGTTTTCAGAATGGTGGATCCAAGTGTGGATATAATCACAGCAGAGTGGAGTCCATTCAGACACCCTTCCTGGATAATGCCTTTGATGGTGCACTTGTCTGATTGGAGGGCGAAGCTGGATCTGATACAGACTTCATTAGACAGAGAATCTTCAACAAATGTTGTGTTTGTAGCAGACTTTCCAGGTAATAACGGAATCGCTGAACATCAAGTTATGGATTATTGCCTTGTTTGATCACCAAATAAAATATCAGTGTTCCCATTACCCAAGTAATTTTAATATGTAAACAACACAAAGGTACATAATTTCATCAGGACCAGATTAATTTTCCTGTTTCCAAAAATTTCACCATATACCTTTTCCTTTGACTACTTCACACAATAATTTCAATAAATGTAGCATGTGTTATACATCACTGGAAAGGAAAATGGATACAGAAAATGAAAATAGCAATATATTTATGATATATGATTATTTAAAGGAATAAATATATTTTTAAAAATATAGAATATTGAAGGTAGATAATTTTTAATTCAAGATATTGTAATTCACTTACCATTTTCCATGGTTAGAATTATTGCTATCCATTTGTCTTGAAATATTAAACAACATAATCCAAATTCCTCCAAAATACAATTTATTTGATTAATTTATGTCCGCAAATAATGAAATTATGCACATTTTTGTAAATGATCCCAGAATGAAAAATATGACAAAATGTATGTTACGTCACAGCAATATTATTGACAAGTCAAGTTAATTATTTTTATTTACACAACTGGACTTATTTTGTGTGATATGCCCTAAAGTACCAGTTTTGTTATCAGAATCACTACCACTCGATTCCTCTGAGGCACTGATAGTGCTGGAATAGAGGCATCCACTAGCTAGACCTAAGCCAGATCGTCTTGGTTTTTTAGCATGACTATTAATAATATTACGACTATCACCATTATCACAACAACATAATTATTGTCCGAGTCTAAATACTATGAATACTCTATTTCTGAATCACTCAATTAACAAGGTTTCGAACATAGATCTAGCTTGTTTTGCACTATATTGTTTTGGTCGACTGCAAGAAGTACCAGCGGTGAGCATGGTCATTATGTGACAGAAATTTTAGAAATAAACAATGAATATAAATTAACAATTTTCTAACATTCAAACTCCAAAATCACAAGGTATCAACAGGAAGTTCTGTGAGAACTCTTCTACATCCAGAAATCAAGTATTGGTTTAAATAAAAACCAAAAATCAGTGAGAACGAAAAAAATATTCAGCTACACTCGTCAGAGCCGAATTTTCAGCGAATGTGCACTATCAATATAAGAGACAGTAAAATGGTACTTCATAGTAGTGAACTTTTGATGTGGAGACAGTATCCAATGAATAAAAAAAATAGCAACCATAATCATTGTATTATTTAATGTAAATGTATTGTTTTAGCATAAGTAATTGCATTATTTATAGAAAAGATCATCTTGGTATGTCTACTTCAGGGATGCATCTTGAGAACTATGTCCACCAGGACTTTGGGAACACGTCTATAACAGTGCTGGCAGGGGAGATCATTGTGGAGCTACAGAATGATATGAGAAATGTGACTCTGGGTCCCGACCTGTCTGTCCAGGTGTGTTGTGTCCCCACATCTGCTTCTTTGGTTGTTTGAATTTGAACAACATTTTACAAGTATCTACCGATACTCCTACATGACATTGTGCCAAATTAAAAAAGCTTACGGATTCATGGATCAATGACAGTACAGTGTTCATAACTCAATATCTGTTTCCTCTATTTGAATAACTGTCTATTCTAGATAATTTCATAATTTTGTCTGTTAAATCTTTTATAACTAACTGGTTATTTTTTAGGTAATTGTGTAATTAGTGTCTTTTCATATAGTTGAGAACTGTTTGTTCTATATAATTTCATAATTTTGTCTGTTTCATTTAGTTTAACCAGCTGTTTGTTCTAGATAATTTCATAACTTTATGTTTTAATCAGTATGGGAAAGTACCAGTCAAATACAAATACCAGCGGAGAAAGAGATACAATGAAAACTATGATACTGGATAGAACACACACTGCAGAAGCTAACTGAGAGTATTACCTGACAGGCCTTTTTTTTTTGGAATCCTCAGGGGAAGAGACAAAGAGGAAAACCAACATCTTGGAGAAGACAGGTGGAAGCAGAGATGAGGATGATGGGGAATACATGGAATGATCTTTAAAAAATGGCAGAAAACAGAACAGCTTGGAAAGTGTTTGTTGAAACCTGTGTTCCATGGGGAGCTGAAAGGAAGAAAAAGAATATGTTTCACCTAGTATAAACAACTGTTAGTTCTAAATGATGAAGAATAGATTTTTAAAATGAATAAATGATTTATTTATTGAACATATTTTAATCTCTGCCAAGGCTAGTTTCACAATATATTCCTGAATTATCCCTTCAGGTGCCAGCCAACAGTTTCCATAAAGTACACACTGTATCAAAGCAGCCATCTTGCTACATGTACACATATGTCAACACAACAGAGTCCTCATTCATACAGAGCTATACACAATTTGAAGAAGATTACAACAGATCTCAATCACGTAAGAAAGCTTTGTGATGCCACTTCTTTCAATCATTTATGTGTCTGTTGATAAGTTATAGGATGAGTTGAGTTTAAACAACTGTTGCCTAGAAAAAAGGTAAAAGTTATATCAAAGGTTAGGAAGGTAGCCCCAAATATATACATACTGAAGATGTATGCAATGGTGCGCATCACAATGCAACACAACTTAGTGTGCAAATAAAGAGAGATAAGCACAAATATCAAATATACAAGATATTAAACAGTATAGCTGCAGAGAACATATCAAATAAACATAAAATGGTATGGAGCAGATAAACTACTAGAAAGACAAGACAAACTATGACGTTTCTGCAAAAGCCTTTATTAGATATAACAAACAAACTATACAAATTAAACACGTTAATTCAAGCCAGTAAACACAACACAAATTTTTTAAGTGGCAGAAAAAGTCAGTGACCAGGATTTACCTATCATTATTTTACCAATTGAGCCAATGTTAATCCTGACCACCATCTTTTTTCGCCATTTTTTAGATCTATGTTGTGTTTACTGGCTTGGATTTATGTTTTCAAAATCTTTTTTTTTCCTCTTTGACCAGGGAAATTTCCTTGGTCATCGGCGACATCAAACAACTCTTTGTAACCCAGGGAAACTCATCAAATAATGCTTTGAGTAGCCAAACATACTGACGTATTTACTGCTTCCGTCTGAATAGACAAAATAACACGTCTGGTCCAAGCGGAATGATGGAAAATGTAAAATTGAAATAAACAAAAGAATAGGTATGGCAAAAAGTAATTTTAATGCCATGAAAAATATACTAACAACAAAACAAATATCAGCAGGGTTGAAACTAAGAATGGCAAAATATTACATCTTCTCAATATTCCTGTATAGTGCAGAAACATGGACATTAGACAAGAAAACAGAACAGAAAATTGAAGCCTTTGAAATGTGGATTTATAAAAGAATAGGTAGAATTGGATGGAAAGAAAAGAAAACAAATGAAGAAGTTTTATAACAACTGAAAATAAAAAGAGAACTACTAAATACAATTAAGACAAGACAAATGAAATTTTTGGGGCATGTTAAAAAACACAACAGCCTACTAAAAGTAATATTGGAAGGGAAAATACAAGGTAAAAGAGGCAGAGGTAGACCAAGACTAACATGGACGAGTAACATCAAAAGATGGACAAGTCAATCTATGACAGCCTGCCCATCAAAGCAAGAAACAGAGAAGAATGGCGATCCATGGTAGCCAACCTTCGTTGCGGAGAAGGCACTTGATGTTGATGGCCCAAGCAGTCAATTTCGGATCATATAAATCAACCTGAAACAGGAAATCTGAGTTCCCTGTGTGCGTAATTGGTAAACTCACAGTTGTCTGTCAAAAGTACAAAGAAAATATTATTTTTAGTGCTCATAATGTTACAATTAAGTGGTAGTATTTTATACTACGGAATGTAATGAAGTGTGCCACATGTAGGTATCATAATTAAGGGTTGAGATACTTCTGTTGCTTTATTGAGATACTTCTGTTGCTTTACTCACATGATAGTTACTCCTCTTTGTAATCCTTTCTTAAGGATGTCTAGAGCACATAAGTTGCTTTGTGTTGTGTTGTACAACTTGATGCTTGGTTTTCACCTTTCAACCAATATACCCACCACCAGCACAGCATTTTTCTAGTACAAGGTTTGCTTGTTCTCTTTGATCACCACTTATATGTTTGGCCAGACTAGCTACATCTTTCCAAGGTTACCATAGAAAGATGGAGGAAGGGAGTAAGAAAGAACTCCACAACTTAGAGGAGCTATCATACTAGTGCCAATATTCTCTTTAACCATTGACATATTTTTGGGTAATGTGATCAGTTATTTGTTTGTTTGATGTTGCCAGTCTTATATCTCTAGTGATGTCCCAGAGGACTGAGCATAACTTGAATATCACTTTTTCCAATTTTTCACACCAGCACCCATGTGCTTAGGTGTCCCTCACCATACAGGCAGATATTCTCCAACTTCAGTAGTACTCTAATTTTTATCGTCAAAAGTTTTAATGTTTTGGAAATATTTTGTCCTCTTTTTTTCCTCTTTATCTATTTCCAACCTCCAAGGGTTCTTTAATGTGCACAAAATGCACAGGGCACCTCGCCATTATACAAGAGGACTAGACATCAGGTCTCACTAGCCAGAGACCAGGAGAGAGTAAAGCCACAAATAAACCACAGATGTTGTTATATATTTTTTGCCACCAGTGGTGTGAATTTGAACCCAGAACTTTCTTGTCCAGAGGTCAACATCTTACCTCTAGAGCACCTAGCTTACCTCTAGACCACCTAGCTTACCTCTAGACCACCCAGCCCTCTAATGTGGTCAATATTGCAATAGCGTCATCTTTTTTCCCAGAAAGAAATCCAGTACACATTTAAGGCTGAATGAACTTAGAAGGTGTCAGTCAGGACTGAACATGGTCTTTTGTCCCCAGTAGACAAGTTTACTAACTACTGCTGTATTGCGATTTTTGAGGTGAAGTCATTTCTTGATCAGTCCTGGTTTTGGGGGACTAGTTGGTCTTGAGGTAAGACGCCGGCCTCGAGTTAGAGAGGTTGTGGGTTCAAATCCCGGCTACACAAGTTGGGATTTTTATTTATGATTTCTCTCTGCGGCAACCACCCCTGGTCTCAGCAGCGAGGCCCGGCTTGAAACGTCAATTACTCATCGACGGAAAAATATGAGTACCTCAGAAGTCGGAGGTCTGTGCAGTGAGGTACCCCTGTGTACATGGCTGCCAGGGAAAAATGGATTAACATACAAAATTCAGTTCCTAGTCTCTAAGGACTTTGTCAGAGGTAAAAGCTGGTGAACGAAAAAAAAAAGTCCTGGTTTAAGCTCAAAGACTGTGCGGTGTTTTTGGTCCTAGTATACATTGCTCTCTCCCATGTGTTACCGGGGCCTCATTATGTGGTATGTAAAGAATAGTGACACTGTGACCTTCCAGGCATGTCATAAGAGGCGACTAAGGAGGTTAATCGATGGCTTGACAAGCTGTCATTGTAAAAAGCATTGTTATGGAAACAGACCATAGATTTAGAAGCAGTGATCTCTGCAATATGTGTCATTTTGGCACGCAAGGTTTCTGTTTTGAGATTGTGGTTCTGCCCTATGTGCCATCTTCAGCTCAAAAGGACAATAGATAGATACATTGCTCTATCTCAGCTGATACCTGTCTAATTCTTGACTGCCATTCACACTTTATCACTTCTATTTCTTATCAGACCTCTCGTCTAATCAAGTCACATGACTGGTTTCCTTCTTATCTCTTTTTGACTTACTTGTCTCGCTCATTCTAGATGTAGAAGAGATTATTTGTAATCCATTTGTCCTTTTGTGTTCTCATTTTCTGAAGGCAGCATAAGGCCAAAATGTCAGTATTTTATTGTGTTACGTTTTTGTAAAGCTGCCACCATACCTTGTAGGAGTGTATGTTACACCCCACCACTTGTTCCTTGCTACCAGCTTTATCGTAGCACTGCAATTATTTGCCTGTTCCCATTTTTAATGGAAACTAAAGAGGAATGTGATTAGATTGGCATTCTCTTTATGTTAATAAACTCTAGCATGTCTGCTTGAACAGAAAGATGCAGATTCTGCAATCCTGCTGTAAACTATGACTGCTGAGCTCAAGTGTCTGCAGCCCATCACTTGACCAAGACTTAGCCTTGACCTTCTAATCAGTCTCCCTTGGTAACAGCCTGTTTTGATGTAGGCTGACTAACAGAAGCTTGGATTGCTGTGTTCCTCATAGTGGTGACTTTTACTGATATAAAATACTTAATATTCAAGTCACACAGTTTTCCAACCATACCTCAAGGCAGGTCAAGTTGCACAGTTTTCCAGCCATAGTCTGGAACTAGACAAATTCCAACTTCTCCAGTAAAAACCCAAAATGTAGGAAAGCCATTACGACCCGCCCCAATCATGAGTCTGAAGTCTTCTGCTCATATCAACTCATGGCATTAGTACAACAGCAAAAATTGTAAACTATTGAAGAAAAATAATCTGATAAGAGAGAATAAAGAAGATGAATTATGTGCCTTATCTATTTCAGTGAATGAAACACTAGAGAAATATTATTACGACCCTGACCTTGCCCATTACCAGCAGATCCTAAACTCCAAACTGGATCCGGTGAATGAAGTGCAGCAAACAATTTGGCAGAGATTCACATCTTTTCTCAGACTGAAGTATAATTTATTAAGAAGAAGGTTAGTTTTGTGTAGAGACTACAAATATCATTTGTATAGTCATCTTGTATGTGTAAGAATTGATTTGTTTTGTAATATTTCTTCAGTTTTCATCTGGTAAGTGGGCGTAGATGTGTTGTTTTGGTAGTTTATGACAGACCACAATATCTGAACCTTTCAGCTCAACACATCCATCTTCCACATGAATGTTTTGTAATAAATGAATTGTGATTCACAAAAGCTGAAAAGAAAACTCAGTCAAACAAAGGAAAGACAAAGACTAACAGGTCTGGTAAGACTTCTTTCTTAGGAGAAGCATCTCTGACTACAAGCAATTTTTGTCTTGCATGTAGGTTAAGGAAGTCCAAAGATAAGAGAAGCAGACTGAAATACATACACATATATACTGAACCACAAGGTATAAAGCACAATCCATTAATAAGTAAACAAATAATATCTGTCTGCCCATCCATTGCATTAGCATCATTGCTTGCAGTCAGGGCATCCTTACATCTGCCTCATTGTTGTTGGGGCATCCTATATCCATATCATTGGAGTCAGGGCATCCTTACATCTGCCTCATTGTTGTTGGGGCATCCTATATCCATATCATTGGAGTCAGGGCATCCTTATACCTGCTTCATTGTTGTTGGGACATCCTGTATCCATATCTTTGGAGTCAGGGCATCCTTACATCAGCTTCATTGTTGTTGGGGCATCCTATATCCATATCTTTGGAGTCAGGGCATCCTTACATCTGCTTCATTGTTGTTGGGGCATCCTATATCCATATCTTTGGAGTCAGGGCATCCTTACATCTGCTTCATTGTTGTTGGGGCACCCTATATACATATCATTGGAGTCAGGGCATCCTTACATCTGCTTCATTGTTGTTGGGGCATCCTATATCCATATCTTTGGAGTCAGGGCATCCTTATATCTGCTTCATTGTTGTTGGGGCATCCTATATACATATCTTTGGAGTCAGGGCATCCTTATATCTGCTTCATTGTTGTTGGGGCACCCTATATCCATATCATTGGAGTCAGGGCATCCTTATATCTGCTTCATTGTTGTTGGGGCATCCTATATCCATATCTTTGGAGTCAGGGCATCCTTATATCTGCCTCATTGTTGTTGGGGCATCCTATATCCATATCTTTGGAGTCAGGGCATCCTTACATCTGCTTCATTGTTGTTGGGGCATCCTATATCCATATCTTTGGAGTCAGGGCATCCTTATATCTGCTTCATTGTTGTTGGGGCATCCTATATACATATCTTTGGAGTCAGGGCATCCTTATATCTGCTTCATTGTTGTTGGGGCACCCTATATCCATATCATTGGAGTCAGGGCATCTTATATCTGCTTCATTGTTGTTGGGGCATCCTATATCCATATCATTGGAGTCAGGGCATCCTTATATCTGCCTCATTGTTGTTGGGGCATCCTATATACATATCTTTGGAGTCAGGGCATCCTTATATCTGCCTCATTGTTGTTGGGGCATCCTATATACATATCTTTGGAGTCAGGGCATCCTTATATCTGCCTCATTGTTGTTGGGGCATCCTATATACATATCATTGCAGATTGTGGTTCATTTTAAACCAGAATGCACTGGTTGACCCAGTTGGTCAAAGAAAGTGTACCAAGTTGGCTGAGTTTGAGACGGTATTAACAGCAGTCTCCACAACTTTCTATCTCTGCAGCTGTTGATCAAATCTGTTATTGACTTGCCATTAAACATTTCTCTTAAACTGTTTGGTATTGTTTCTCTCTTTTTTTCCCCTTTATCTCTTGTTCCCTCAATTTTCTCAGTTGTTAAAATATATATCAGGATTTTGTAATGGTATAAGAATGAACTAGAAACATTACTATATAGAACGCGCCTCCCAGCACCAGAGTTTGAAGTTGTCAGCGATACACAGCTGATGGCTTGCGTCAGGATCGGTGAACCAGAACCATCCAGACCCTGCTCCACAATTCCGTGGTACCTCCAGTAACAGACTACCCTGTCTAGTCTGGCCAAGCGAGAGGGAAGACAACCCGGTACTCAAAAATGTCATGCTGAAGTCGGATGTGTTGGGTCGAAAGGCGCAAATATCACAGTTATACTGTAAACCACAACACAATGCAGATACGCCTACTTAACGTCCTTTTAAGGGCGGATGATGATGAGGTACACTCCTTAAGTCATCGGGTGAACGCAAGCAAGCATATAGATTACGGTCTGATTCTCTTATTGGTGAAAGAAAGGACCAGACACATTACTACATATATTATGGTCTGATTCTCTTATTGGTGTTCAAAATAACTATAGTCTATTCACAAACTCATGAACACATTTGCTTTCGATCTGTGTGAAAACTACCTGTTACATTGCTGTGATTTTTTGCATGTAGCCTTTGATACCCATGACGCAAAAATATTGCTATTCTTTGTTGTATTCTAATATTTGCTACATTCCACAAATACAACAGACTTTGCACATCTGCCAATTTCTTTGATTTTTCAGTACCGTTGGAAATAAGTTGATAGAAATTTTAGATTTTACAGTGAACATGTTAATTTCCAGTTCAATTTTTTTTTAGAGACGTATCTACATAAAACTTTTATAGATCAGGTAATTGTATGTGTTGTCCGTTATGTGTGATCGCAAACATGACTCGGTTACTATTAGACTCCAGGGTGTCCTAACTGCACCCCAGATTAGATGATGGTAGGCTCATTTTGATATGGAAATATATTTGTTGCCATTGTACATACATTTAACCATTTGCTCAACAAACACTTAATCATCCCAGGATGTTGTTCAGTCTGTCAACAAAATATGGTCTTCATCATTCTGAATCTGACGATTCTAAGAGGTTGATAATGGTTAATGGCTGGACAAATTGTAATACATCCTGTTGCCAGTACTCATCTTCCACACTGAGCACATATGCAACACACTTCTTCCAGAACTGAATGTCTATACTTGAGAGGGACTCACGTTTCAGAACTTCAACATCACACATTTTAAACATCCTGTTCTGTTCTGCAGCTTGTCCTTTGACTTCAGCCCACACAAACCGATCAAAATGAGGTGCACATGATAGGTAGGGAGTCACAGAGAAGTGTGACCGTGTTCCTAAATGATTTGTATATATGATACATCTTTTTCTTATTTGTATTCCTCACAAGCTGCAACAACTCAGGTTTTAAATATATGTTGTCGTATTTGTCATTTTCCTTAGCAAGCCAAGCCTTAATTTGATCTTTTCTGTTTGATGCAGTTGGTACTTTGTCTTCTGCTGACACAGCATTGTGATAAGATGCATTATCCATTACTAGGCGTGAAGGTCTATCCAGGTTTGGAAGAAGATCGTTCTACAAACCAGTGTCTGAAAATTTGTCCATTCATTTCTGTGTGGTAGCCCCTACCATCGATACTTTTTTATTGTAAAATAAGTCCAGCATCATGGACGAGGCCGTTTTCACTGCATCCAGCACGCATTAGTATGATAAGCTGGTCTTTGCTGCTGAGAATTGTTCTTTTCTGTTCGCTGTCTACTGATTGCCATTCTTTAGCATAGGTGTAGTGAGCATTGACCCAGGTTTTGCGGAAATGCCAGTATAGTGAAACGATAACCTTGTGTATAAAAAAAAGTAAAGTACCCCCTTCACACCAAGTGGCGTATAGGGAATATGGTGGTAGTGACCATAAATTTTACAGACCTTCAGCACATGCTTTTTAGGGTAATGTGGTTGGTATTACGCCCGTGCGGCTTTACTTTTCCAGAAAAAAATCCGGTACCCATTAAAGGCTGGGTGAACCGGAAGCCGTCGGTTGGGATCGAACCCTACCTCTTGTCCTTTGTAGTCCAGTTCACTAACCACTGAGCTATCGCGGCTCCCTAACCTTCTGTATAGTTATAAATTTTCATTTCAAACTCATTATGATATTGATATAAATGCCAGTTTTTAAAAGTCAACATTATACCACAATAATTTCACAATAATAACTGGATACAGCTATAACATGAATGGCTCACATTATAAAGTTACTTCTTTACCGGTTTCAATTATTTGTTTACCTGTTTCAACTGAAAGTCAAATTGGCGCATGGGAAAATCAAGTATTTTAACTGGTTCGTCATTTTTCCGTGTGAAAACAAAACCATATTTAGAACAACATGACTGAGTACCGTAGATCTGCTAAAATTATGTCCAATTCCTTGAGGCTGGTTTTAATATAGCCTAAAGAAAAAATCTTGCAAACTAGATCAAATGTCTAAGAGCAAAAAATATTTATATATCTTTATGGATATTCTATTGGCTACATGCACAAAATCATTGCGATCGAACAGGTAGTTTTCAGACAATTTGAAAGAAAATGTGTTCATGGAATTATGAACGAACTATAGGCACATTATTATATAGGTTACAGTCTGATTCTCTTATTGGTGTAAGAAAGAACTAGACACTTTACTATATAGGTTATTGTCTGATTCTCTTATTGGTGTAAGAAAGAACTAGACACATTACTATACAGGTTAAGATCTAGTTCTCTTATTAATATAAGAGTGAACTGGGCATACCACAGAAAAGTTCTGATTCTTTTGGTAGAGTAAACTGAACACACCACTAGACAGTGAACACACCACTAGACAGTGAACACACCACTAGACACTGAACACACCACTAGACAGTGAACACACCACTAGACACTGAACACACCACTAGACAGTGAACACACCACTAGACAGTGAACACACCACTAGACAGTGAACACACCACTAGACACTGAACACACCACTAGACAGTGAACACACCACTAGACAGTGAACACACCACTAGACAGTGAACACACCACTAGACAGTGAACACACCACTAGACACTGAACACACCACTAGACAGTGAAAACACACCTAGACACTGAACACACCACTAGACAGTGAACACACCACTAGACAGTGAACACACCACTAGACAGTGAACACACCACTAGACAGTGTCTAAAATTTGGTCTGTTAGTGTTGTTAAAGTGAACCAGAGAGGTCTAAAGTTTCTTTCTTAAAGTTAGTGGTTGAACACAGACACACCACCAAATAGTCAGTTTTTTTCCCCAATGGCATGTTAAAATTGTTATAAAGTAGAGAAGAGAAAATGGAGTGAAAAGGAGGAAAGGGGTAGCTCAGTAAGACAGAAAGATAAATATCATGTTTTCATTAGATGGAGAAGACTAGGAGAGACAGAACGGAAGAAGTGATAGACATGAAGTTAAAAAGGTTACAGAAATTGTAATATTAACATTTTTTAAAGTCTTGTGTAAGAATACTAGGTAACACAATGAGAGTCACAGGTGTAGAAATCATGAGAAGGAACATGCATAAGTGAACAAAGGAAATAGCTAGAAGGTGATTGGTGAAGCGTGAAGGGTAGTTTGACAGGCACACTCCAAGCAAGCAAGACAATTCTTTTATGATCATCACAGTAGAAGAATGAGATTAGAAATGAAGAGCTGAGAAAAAAGTTAGGAATACCCCCCCCCCTCCCATAGAATATATAAAGAAAGTAAAAAGAACAAAGTGCCCCATCACACCAAGTGGCGTAAAGGGAATATGGTGTTAGTGACCATAAATTTTATAGACCGTCAGCACATGATTTTCAGGGTAATGTGGTTGGTATTACGTCCGTACCACTTTTACTTTCCCAGAAAAAAAATCTGGTACCTATCTGGGTGGGTGAACCCAGAAGCCATCGGTTGGGATCTAACCCTACCCCTTTGTCCTTTGTAGTCCAATTCACTAACCACTGAGCTACTGCGGCTCCCATAGAGACTTATATAAAGAAACAACAGATAAAAGGGTTTGGCCGCATGACAAGGCAGAAAGATCAAAACACAACGAGCCTTCAGCAAATGTGAGAATACCAGACCCAATGGTCGACCACGAAAAGATGGATGGATGGAATATTAGAAGCACTAGGAAACATAACAGCAGCAGAGGCGAACAGAAGGACTAAAAAACCGCAAATTATATCTCCCCTCAACGCTGAAAGGCAAATGAGGAAGGAAAGAAAGAAGAAGACAGTAGAAGGATGTATAACAATGATGAGATTATTAATATCAGGAGTGAGTTATAAGAACTGTCATGGAGAACACATTGATGATGGTCTGGTTATGTGATAACTGCATGAAACACAGAATAAAAGTAGTCATGAGAGATAGTCAAATGAGGAGCTTACAGAATTTGGAGACAGGAGTCCTTCAAGGGGAAAGGAATTTATGGTCATTTAAGAAAAGGAATGGGAGCCGCGATAGCTCAGTGGTTAGTGAACTGGACTACAAAGGACAGGGGTAGGGTTCGATCCCAACCGACGGCTTCCGAGTTCACCCAGCCTTAAAATGGGTACCAGATATTTTTCTGGGAAAGTAAAGCAGCACGGGCGTAATACCGACCACATTACCCCAAAAATCATGTGCTGAAGGTCTGTAAAATATAGGGTCACTAACACCATATTTCCCTATACGCCACTTGGCGTGACAGGGGTACTTTACTTTTTTTTTACTAAGAAAAAGAATATCGTGAGTAAAAGGAAATTAAGCGAAAAGACTTTAAGTTTGGCCACCTTATGATTCTAAATAAAGCATTCAGAATTCAAAGCAGAGAATAGTATAATTCACCGTTGTGCAGGATGATGAGTCACAAAAATAATAATGCGATAAAGTATCGAACTGTCATTTAATTTTAGTTACTTTGGTATCAATAATAATGTGGTTATTATCAGTAAGGTGATATAAAGGTGAGTGAGAATTGCAACAGAACATGTGATGCTGGGTTATAATATGTAATTAATTGTGTTGTGACTGTTCCATGCAGATAATAGATATCTAATTGTGTTGTGACTCTTCCATGGGGATAATAGATATCTAATTGTGTTGTGACTGTTCCATGCAGATAATAGATATCTAATTGTGTTGTGACTGTTCCATACAGATAATAATCTAATTGTGTTGTGACGGTTCCATACAGATAATAATCTAATTGTGTTGTGACGGTTCCATACAGATAATAATCTAATTGTGTTGTGACTGTTCCATGCAGATACCATGCAGATACCATGCAGATAATAGACATCTAATTTGTTTATCTAAAAGTCTTGACAGTTTGTCTGCATTCACCAGCTTTTAACCTCTGGCAAAGCCTATGTTTATGAGTAAAGAATAGTGACACTGTGACCTTCCAAGCATGTCGTAAGAGGCGACTAAGGAGATTGATCGATGGCTTGACAAGCTGTCATTGTAAAAAGTATTGTTATGGAAACAGAACCATAGATTTTAGAAGCAGTGATCTCTGCAATGTGTGCCATTTTGGCACGCAAGTTTTATGTTTTTGAGATTGTGGTTCTGCCCTATGTGCCATCTTCGGCTCGAAAGGACAATAGAAAGCCTATGTAAGCCTGTGGACTTTATCAGAGACTTACTTTTATGTAATAAAAAAATCCTGGATTTGTTCCTAGCACATACTCATTATGACTGCGTGTCATATATCCTTCTACCTCCTCGTGGTCTCCTCCAGTAACAGTCTGAATCAAAACAGACTGGCTAACAAAATTTAGGGTTGCCATGTTCCCTGTAGTGGTGTCTGTTACTAATATAGAGGATCCAGTATTGTACTACATCTGGGCTGGACTACTAGTTTCTCAGCATAGCCTGGGATAGATGAGTTCCAACCTCTCCAGTAAGAGCCAGGAATGTCAAGAAAGCCGTTACAACCCACCACATAAATGAGAAAAAGGGCACTCTACCCTCATCAACTCATGGCATTATGTCAGCTATCCTTCTATTTCAAAGCTACTGATATTTTTATCATCAAAGTCTGTCATTTTAGGTAGACTTTTTAACAATTTTGTCCAGGACCCTACCATTTGGTCTACTGTTTTTTTTTATACTTTTAATTGCCAAGGGTCTTTAAGGTGCATGGATCCTCCTGTTTTTTTGTTGCCATTATTTGAGAGGCTAAATTAAGATCTCACTACACAGAGACCGAGGGAAGTTAAAGCCACTACTGGCTCGAAGAGAAACATTCCTACCAGCTACAGCAGGATTTAAACCCAAATCAAACTTCTAGATCATTCAGCTCCAAATGTATTATCAGTTCCAGAGTCAAATTGAAGACTGTTAATGATAAAAGTTCCATGTAAGACTGTTAATGATTAAGTTCCATGTAAGACTGTTAATGATTAAAGTTCCATGTAAGACTGTTAATGATAAAAGTTCCATGTAAGACTGTTAATGATTAAGTTCCATGTAAGACTGTTAATGATTAAAGTTCCATGTAAGACTGTTAATGATTAAAGTTCCATGTAAGACTGTTAATGATTAAAGTTCCATGTAAGACTGTTAATGATTAAAGTTCCATGTAAGACTGTTAATGATTAAAGTTCCATGTAAAACTGTTAATGATTAAAGTTCCATGTTTTATAAGTTTGACAGGTCAGACATTAACCTCTGGACAAGATGGTCTCGAATTCATAAACCACCACTGGCGGTGGGAATTGGAAAACAAACAAACAAAAATTTAATAAGTAGTTTCTTAGTGCCTTTACCCTCCCCTGGACTCTGGGTAATGAGATCTGAACTATAGCCCTCTTGGGTAACTATGAAAAAACAGGAGGTCCGGTGTGCATTCTGCACATATTAAAGAACCCTTGGCAGTTGGATATTGATAAGAGTAAGCCAAAATTGGCTGCTGCCCGGACAACATTGAAAAGGTAGAAAATCTACCCAAATCATCAAAATCTCTCTATGATTTAAAAAGAGGAGAATACCTGCCTGTGTGGCAAGGGACACCTGAGCACACTTCTTTGCAGCCTTTTGTTCTTCTGTTGGCCTCTGCTGTTGTTATGTTTCCTATCTATCTATCTATCAATCCATCCATCTATCCATCCATCTATTGTCCTTTCGAACGGAAGATGGCACATAAGGCAGATGTTCTAGACTCATTGTGTCCAACGATCTTTGTTATCAAGCATCAGACCTTACATAGGACCTTACAGGATTGTATCTCGCCAAATGTTCCTGTTCTGGACGAGTTGTTCAATATCAGCAACGGAACTTATGCCTGCTGTTGTTGCCTCTCGTCTCAGTGTTTTCTGAGTCTGGTTTTCTCGCAATGTTCATTAAAGGTTCGGTGTTGTGTTTAGACTTTCTGTCTTACCACGAGGCCAAATCATTTTGTCTGCTGTTTCTTTGTGTACTCTATGGCGGGAATTGTTCCTAGCCTTTTTCTCGTTTCTTCATTTCTGATCTTACTCTCAGGCTCTCTCTTGTCATTCATCTAACACTTTTCATCTCTGTAGTGATTTTTTTTTCTTATTGTTCTTGAGTCTAGAGTTCAGGTCTGGCATTGGTAGCATAACACATTAGATGAAGATTGATCATGATATAGCATAATAGAGTGAAGCGAGGAGAAAAGATAACCGGATGGCTTAAGAGAATGGCTTGCCAGCAATAACAGAAATGATAAATAACTGTCGAGATCGAAAGTTATGGAGAGACATGATCACCTACGTCAGCAGGCATGGCACTTGATGATGATGAGGGTGAATAAATTAAACAATGATAATTCAACGGAATACAGTCATCCCTCGCTACTTCGCTGTTCATTTATCGCGGCCTCAGTACATCGCGGATTGTTCAAAAATTCAAAATTGAGGAATTATTATAAAAAAAAACATTATTTTATGTATGTTATTTATACTATTAATATTTTATTTACATGTTTGAAACTATTCTTTAATGTTCTAATGATAACATATGCACTTATATGGTTTCATATACACAAAAAATTACGTATGTTAAAAATGAGAGGGTGACACTACTTCGCGGTTTTTCACTTATCGCGGCCGGTTCTGGTCCCTATTAACCGCGATAACTGTAGGGATTACTGTAATCTACATTCATACACATATAAATTAATGTCAAAAGTCTCAGTGAGCAGTACATAAGTATTCAATGAACATTGAAGAGGATTATATAAAGAATCTGTATTGTCATGGTCTATCTACAATAAGCCAACTGGAAAGAACCAAACAATAGAAGATATCAAAGTAGACAGAGTACGGCAGAAATAAAAGCAGCATTCATCATCCTGTGAACATTATGACTTGGTAACATAAGCACGTAAGCCGTAGTCTCTCAAATTATAATTAAAATTAAGGTCATTCTTTTTTCCTCAGCATCCGTCTAAGCACAGGAGCAGTGTTCTGTCTGGTTACGGGCAATTCTTTCAGAGAGTTCCTTAATGCAACCTACCAATGGGAAGCTACTGTGACCTCAGAAAAATAAAACATTGTTTTCATGCACTGTTAGTAATTGCATTACGATGATGGTTTTAGGCACTTAGGATTATAATGTGTAACAGTTAATTTATCTGACACATGAAACAATTACTTTGTAGAAGATATGGTAAAGTTCTAGTTTAGTCATATAAATTATTTGAGCAAAACAAGTGATCTCCCCTTAGTCAGTTGGCATCACAACAAAATTACTGTAGTTCTCATTTACTACAAATTAGTTTAGGGTTTTGGATTTAGGGTTAGGCTTAGGGCTGGCTTATGATTTTACCCTTGCATTGTTTCCCTTTTCTCTACAAATGTGTGTCTGAATAAAGTTCAATGTTACTTAGAGGGATGTTATTCTTCCGAACTTTAATTTATTTGACTAAACTATGACTTTGCCGAAGATGCTATTGGGTTGTGTTGTTGCTGTTACTTTGTTTGATACACCTGAGACATTAATTAACATTAGACTTGTAGTAGCTGTTTATCTGAGACACCCTCAAGCCTGCTGTAATAACAATTACTTTATATGAGAATAATATTAATCATGATTATTAATCATCATAATATTAATAATCAATAATTTTGTCATGATTTGTTTGTATACAGACACTTAGCCTAACATTGTAACAGTTACTTTATACAAAGTCTCTATTCGCCTATTATTGTAACAGTTAAATGAGGAAGGTACTATGCAATCCATTTTTGACAATAGAAACAAGAAAAAGAGTTCTTAAATGTTATGTAGAGCCAGTTTTAATATATGGATGTGAACCATGGACAATAGGACAACAAACAAGAAAATCACTGGAGTCTGTAGAAATGTAGTTTTACAGAAGAATGTTGAGAATACCATGGACAGCTAAGAAGAGTAATGAAAATGTTCTGTTGGAGGCCAAAGCAAAAAGAGAGCTAATTTCCAATATTAGGAAGAAACAATCATCATTTTTTGGCCATTTAGTGAGAAGAGAACAGCTGGAATTTATTGTAACAACTGGGAAAATTGAGGGGCAAAGAGATAGAGGGAAGCAAAGAGAAGAAAATACCAGACAGCTTAAGAGAATGGCTCGGTAGAAGGTCAACAACAGAAATGATAAATAACTGTCATGATTGAAAGTTGTCAAGAGACATGATCACCTCCGCCAGCAGGCCTGGTACTTGATGAGGATGATGATTGTAACAGTTACTTTATACAAAGTCTCTATTAGCTTATTAAAGACTCTATTAGACTACTATTGTAATGGTTACTTTATATGAAGACTCTATTAGACTACTATTGTAATGGTTACTTTATATGAAGACTCTATTAGACTACTATTGTAATGGGTACTTTATATGAAGACTCTATTAGACTACTATTGTAATAGTTACTTTATATGAAGACTCTAATAAGCTATATGGTAAATATAATTATTATTTTTGTTTTTCTCATTCAAAGACATTTGTATTGGCATCTTTATGACTATAGAATAGAAACCTCTTGTTAGTGCTGTCATCCTGCATCATATTGTGTTGCATATCATCCATGCCTCACTTCCATAGAGTAGAACATGTTCTGTGTACGTCTCTCTCTCTCACTCTCTCTCTGCGATCAGGGCTAAATCAGAGTAGGATTCCAGACTCTCACATGAAGTCAGCTGTCAGGTTAAGTATGTTGATCGCCCCCACAGACAGAACATCACAATTAGAGTCTGCCAGATCCACTCCGATTGAACACCCGTTAAAACGTTGCACTGTGTTCTGCTCCAGTGGCCCAGTGCATCCGATTTCAGCCAGCATTTTATTCAGGTTTGCTTTCCTTAGCCTTTGATTGTCCCCAATCTTCCTGCAAGGCAACAGATGATCTTTTCTGTAGGGGGATTCTGTCCTTAGATGGTCGGCCCTCCCAGGTTTACGAGCACCATCTGCCCGAGTCACTAGAGGTGACTAACACAGACATGCATGTAGATCTAATAAATAGGTATTTTTGGGGTTATTTCTCAGACCTCAATTTTTTTCAGATATAAATTATAAAGTTTGTTGTTTTGAGGGTACTGAATCCTTATAAAATAATGAGGAAGAGACAATATTTATTGGACATGTCATGGAAAAAAAAGGCATTGAGAATACTATAACATGGGCAGATGAATGGAAATAATACCATCATAAGAAACAGATAATCAAATCAATCAGAAGACCACAAGCCCCAAATCAGGATGCCTTTCATAATATGAATAGATGTGAACAAGTTGTCATTATACACCTCAGGACAGGACAGGACACAATCGACTCCACAGTCACATATATACAAAATTCAAGATCGGCACCTCAACTACTTGTACATGTGGACAGGCACCCCAGACTGCTGAACACATACTTCAAGACTGCACTGAATATAGTAGACTGAGGAAAATCCATTGTCCCATAGATACAACACTATAGACAAAACTATATGGGCCACTGCAAGAATTACAAAAGACAGTAAAATGTATACAGGAAACGACATTGCAGATATAGACAATACTTCATGTGAACGAAAGAAAGATAGATAGAATGGAAAGAAGAGCTATAGAAAACCCAGGGAAAAAAATATTGAGCAGGTTATCGAAATGACATAATAAAAGATCACTCACTGAAATTATTATTTTTTATTTATTTAAGTTTCTCTTGGCTGTACTCCAATTTTTCATCCCCAGGTTGGACCTGATATTCGTGCAGTCTGAACATGGTTACAGAAGTTGTAAATACTTAGTGTTAAAAGTGATATATAAAAAAAATAGACATTTTAGTTCTGTTAGGTTGGCAATGTCAGGTCATGTTATTGTAGACAGGAAAGCAGACAAGAAGACATTTAGACTTAGAGGAGACATGGATGACACCATGTTTAGATGGGACACGAAGATTTCGATGGGACATGAATGTTTAGATGAGACATGAAGGTTTACATGGGACATGAAGGTGTAGATGGGACATGAAGGTGTAGATGGGACATGAAGGTTTACATGGGACATGAAGGTGTAGATGGGACATGAATGTTTAGATGAGACATGAAGGTTTACATGGGACATGAAGGTGTAGATGGGACATGAAGGTTTACATGGGACATGAAGGTGTAGATGGGACATGAAGGTGTAGATAGGACATGGAGGTTTAGATGAGACTTGAAAGTTTAGATGAGACATGAAGGTGTAGATGGGACATGAAGGTGTAGATGGGACATGGAGGTGTAGATGGGACATCAAGGTTTAGATGGGACATGGAGGTTTAGATGAGACTTGAAAGTTTAGATGAGACATAAAGGTGTAGATGAGACATGATGGTGTAGATGAGACATGAAGGTTTACATGGGACATGAAGGTGTAGATGGGACATGAAGGTGTAGATGGGACATGGAGGTGTAGATGGGACATGAAAGTTTAGATGGGACATGTGTAGATGGGACATGAAGGTTTAGATGGGACATGAAGGGGTAGATGGAACATGAAGGTTAGATGGGACATGAAGGTGTAGATGGGATATGAAGGTTTAGATGGGACATGAAGGTGTAGATGGGACATGAATGTTTAGATGGGACATGGAGGTGTAGATGGTACATGAATGTTTAGATGGGACATGGAGATGTAGATGGTACATGAATGTTTAGATGGGACATGGAGGTGTAGATGGTACATGAATGTTTAGATGGGACATGGAGGTGTAGATGGGACATGGAGGTGTAGATGGTACATGAATGTTTAGATGGGACATGGAGGTGTAGATGGGACATGGAGGTGTAGATGGTACATGAATGTTTAGATGGGACATGGAGGTGTAGATGGGACATGGAGGTGTAGATGGTACATGAATGTTTAGATGGGACATGGAGGTGTAGATGGGACATGGAAGTGTAGATGGGACATGAAGGTTTAGATGAGACATGAAGGTGTAGATGGTACATGAATGTTTAGATGGGACATGGAGGTTTAGATGGGACATGGATTTGTAGATGGGACATGAATGTTTAGATGGGACATGGAGGTATAGATGGGACATGGAGGTGTAGATGGGACATGGAAGTGTAGATGGGACATGAAGGTTTAGATGGGACATGAAGGTGTAGATGGTACATGAATGTTTAGATGGGACATGGAGGTTTAGATGGGACATGGAGGTGTAGATG
The DNA here is from genome assembly GCA_032433765.1 of Megaustenia siamemsis. Lineage (NCBI taxonomy): Eukaryota > Metazoa > Mollusca > Gastropoda > Stylommatophora > Ariophantidae > Megaustenia > Megaustenia siamemsis. The sequence continues at coordinate 68,102,667 of JAVIAB010000117.1, forward strand.
GGACATGAATGTTTAGATGGGACATGAAGGTGTAGATGGTACATGAATGTTTAGATGGGACATGAAGATGTAGATGGGACATGAAGGTTTAGATGGGATGTGAAGGTTGACATGAAACATGAGGGTTTAGATGGGACATGAATGTTTAGATGGGACATGAAGGTGTAGATGGTACATGAATGTTTAGATGGGACATGAAGGTGTAGATGGGACATGAAGGTTTAGATTGGACATGAAGGTTTAGATGGGACATGGAAGTGTAGATGGGACGTGAAGGTTGACATGAAACATGATGGTTTAGATAGTACATGAAGTTTATATGGGAGGTTAAGGTGGGACATGAAGGTTCAGATGGGAGATGAATGTTTGGATTTGACATGGACGTTTAGATGAAAGAGTTTCTACAAAAATACAAAAAAAGACAACCATTCAAAAATATTCATCATGCAGAATATTTTTAAAAACTTGATATAAATAATAACAAATTAGGAAAACTCTGCAGTATAAGTTATACAAGAACAAAGGTATTGGGACAAGTTTTAGGAAAAGGCACAAACAATAAGAGCCTTGGTGGCTAAGTGGTTAGTGTGCTCGCTTCCTGACCAGAGGGGTCCAGGTTCGATACCCAGCAGTTGTGGATTTTTTTTTGGGACTGACAAGGCTACGAGGTTCACCTAGCTTCTAAAAATGGGTACCAGATATTTTTCTGGGAAGTAAAAGCGGCCTGGCGTGATACCGACCACATCACCCAAAAATGTGCCGTGGTCATAGAAAAAATGGTCACTAACACCATATTCCTCATACGCCTAGCAAGGCGTGGAGGGTACCTTTACTTACTTTTTACAAACAATAAGAGAAAATATTAGACCGTCTTTAAAAAAAAAAAAAAAGGTAAAATACCCCCATCACGCCAAGTGGCGTATAGGGAATATGGTGTACCATATGTATAAAGTGACCTTAAATTTTACAGAACTTCAGCACGTGATTTTTGGGGTAATGTGGTCGGTATTACGCCGGTGCCGCTTCACTTTCCCAGAAAAAAATGCGGTACCCATTTAAGGCTGGGTGAACCCGGAAGCCGTCGATTGGGATACCGTCTTCAAATGAGTACATTAAACATTGGAATGAATTCAAGACTCCAGGTGCAGTGAAATAAGAGAAATTGCGGTGACACTGACAATATGACAGGAAGAACAAGAGGGGCAGGGTGGTCTAGAGGTATGACATCGGTCTCTGAGCAGGAAGGTCCCAGGTTCCACGCACGTCCACCATAAGCAGTTGAACATTTTTACTTCGAATTCCAGCTTTATCATCCACTGGTGACGGTGACGAACAAATGTCCCGTGCGCAATCTGTACATGTTAATGAACCCTTCCTTGTCAGTTTAAAGTCGAAGAGAGTAGGCCCAAAATAGTCACTGCCTGGGACAATATTGTTAGAGAAATCTGAAGATGTTGTGGCTTGACCATCAGCTAAATGAATGGCTCAGGCAAAAGCAGCTTTCCAAAAAATTAAGAATATACTATGCATTCCATTTTTGACAATAGAAACAAGAAAAAGAGTTCTTAAATGTTATGTAGAGCCAGTCTTAACATATGGATGTGAATCATGGACAATAGGACAACAGACAAGAAAATCACTGGAGTCTGTAGAAATGTGGTTTTACAAAAGAATGTTGAGAGTACAGTGGACAGCTAAGAAGAGTAATGAAAACTTTCTGAAAGAGGCCAAAGCAAAAAGAGGGCTAATTTCCAATATTAGGAAGAAACAATCATCATTTTAAGGTCATGTAACGAGAAGAGAACAACTGGAATATATTGTGACAACTGGAAAAATTGAGGGACAAAGAGATAGAGGGAAGCAAAGAGAACAAATAACAGACAGTTTAAGAGAATGGCTTGGCAGAAGGTCAACAGCAGAAATGATAAATACTGTCGAGATCGAAAGTAGTGGAGAGACATGATCACCTACGCCAGCAGGCCGGGTACTTGATGATGATGACCGTCAGCTAGGACACAATGTAAATTCGGCCACATAAAGGGTGCACGCTAGGAAACAGAAAGAAGAAATAGACATACAGTGGGCACAAAAATATAATTAGACAATCATAAAGGAGACAGAAGAAAGGTACCAACATAAGGAGTATTGCTATATTTATGAGTGTGCATGCCATGAGAAAACTACATTCCCCTCATTCTTAAGATTTATATTTCAGTGCAGTGGTTCTAATGTGTGACACATTAAAAAAAAAAAGATATGAATATTCTAGAACAGCTCATTTCTGTGCCACTGTTAATTCAGTTCAATAATGTTTATAATAAGAATTTTAACTCATAAATTTAACCTCATCAGGTATAAAATAATCATATTTTAACCACAAAAATGGTAAAAGTTTAGGTTATTGTGTCTTCTATAATATATTTTAATGTACCAAAGCAGATTTATTTATATTCAAGTTGTTGTTTCACATCAGAAATAATAGAAAGACACAGAAATTATACAAAATAAGGATATCAAAAGCAAGAGGAGCTTTCATTGCACTGGGAAACATGGGAATTCAAAGAAATTAGGTTAAATACAAAAATAAAAATGTTCAACTGAAATTTTAAGTCGGTCCTATTATATGGCTGTGAAACATGGAGAACAACAAAATTGACAATCATAAAGATACTGACTTTCATTAATGGATGCTTACGCAGAATAAAAGGATGGAAGTGGCAGGATAAAATCACTAACATAGAATTATGGAAATTTACCAGTCAAATACCAGTGGATAAAGAGATACAGCGAAGACGATGGCGCTGGATAGGACACACACTACGGAAGCCAACTGAGAGTATTACACAATATGCCCTTTTTTGGAATCCCCAGGGGAAAAGACAAAGAGGAAGACCAATGAATTCTTGGAGAAGACAAGAAGCAGAGATGAAGATGATGGGGAAGACATGGAATGATCCTTTAAAAATGGCAAAAAAAACAGAATGACTTGGAAAATGTTTGTTGAAGACCTATGCTCCACTGGGAGCTAAAAAGGTAGAAGAAGAAATAATAAAACTACAAAAATGTCATCAACATACAGCTCAGACATACACCATCAATGGTAATATGTGTCGTAAAGATAGTATTTTACAGCTCAGAAAGATTCGGCTTCTCGTCTAATTTGTTCGCCCATTACGTAGGCCTGGGTGTATTGTGTCGCTAGTTGACGACAACGCTGTTATATTTCCGCCTTTCGGGCCCGGCACATCCATTTTCAGCATGGCTAGATATGCGTAACAACCTAGCCCGAACAGCGGCCCATATTTCCGTTTCCACAACCAAAGGTTCTTCAGTGTCCACGAGCCCACACTTGACCTGTTTTTCGCCGCTACCAAAGAGGGGTTAGACATCAGGGTCACCCTACCCACAGACTAGGGGAGGGAATTGCCACGAAGAGAACACGGATCCGAAGTGAAAAATCCCCACCGCCGATCTCTGCGATCCGAAACCGTCACCTTCTTTAACACAAACAGCAGAGATAGACACAAGATGCAACAAAGCTTGTCAAATCAGTGGACAGTTATCACCACTATTGTCCAACAGGGAAATAACTCTGAAGGCAAAACGGGCACTCCACAATACAATCTTAATCCCAACGTTGTGTTGCCAATGCCAGGCCTGGACCCTAGATGCAAGAACAATAAGAAAAATAACCTCTACTGTGATGAAATGTGTTAGGCGAATGACAGGAAACAACCTGAGAGATACGATCAGAAATGATGAAATGAGAAAAAAGCTAGGAATAACCCCCGCCATAGATTATATAAAGAAACAATAGATACAGTGGTTTGGCCACGTGACAAGACAAAAAGATAAAAACACAACCGGCCCTCAATAAACGTTGCGAGAACACCAAGCCCAAAGGCCGACAGCGAAAAAGATGGATTGACGGAATATTAGAAACACCAGGAAACATAACAGCAGCAGAGGCGAACAGAAGAGCAAAAGACCGCAAATTATATCTCCCCTCGACGCTGAAAGGCAGATGAAGAAGGAAAGAAGAAGAGCTCTTTTGTTCAAGAAACCGACTTATTACCTCTAGACCACTCATTCCCGAAGGTCGTGGTTCAATTCTCAAATAAGATTTTTTTTTTTTCTGAGAAACGCGGCTTAAAGGTTTTCTCAGCGTCCGAAAATGGGTTTCATAAACGTTATCTTTATGGCGGCCTGTCGTTATACCGACCACGTCACTCATACATTCAGTCTTTAGGCTTTGAAAATATAAACACTGAGATCATGTTCCACGTGGAGGGAACCCATGTGTCACTTCTTTTGTTGGCTCAATCGTGAGGACACCGGGAACATCGAGGTCCTTGACTAACTTGAACAGAACTACACAGAAAAGATACAATTTTCTTCTTTCCTTCTGTTTTTTATTATTTTTTTTTCTTTTGCATCTAGTGTAGGGGAACTTTGCAGTCTTTTGCTCTTATCTTCTGCTGCTGTTATGTTTTCTAGTGTCCCTAATATCCCGTCAATAATTTCACATCTCCTTTCTGACAGTCAATTGATATCTCCTTTCTGACAGTAATTTGACATCTTTTAAGGTGGTTATTTAACAATTCTCTGACAGCTATTTGACATGATTATTCTGAAACATTGTCAATTCTTTTTAACGCATGTCTTCTTCTTTTTAACACATTCTTGTTAGCACTTGTTCTCTTCTTTTTTAACACCTCCTTTTGAGGCACATTTACTCTTCTATTTGTCCTCCTTCTATCCATTCCTCATTTTTGCGATATCATCTTTTTATTATTACCCGGAGCGAGCCGCCCTTTCTCCAATGGTACGTCCTTTCTCCGCCTATGCATGTAGGTAATGAGACAATTAAATTAAACGCATCTGCTGACCGACGTGTCAACGAGTTTTCGCGCCATCTGCAGGCTTCTCACGTCTAGCCTTTCACCGAACAGACGCACGTGCAAACAGCGCGTGACTTGCGCGTGTATTTTCTTGTCGATTCACATGGTAAACAAACAATACAGCCTTGACACTGGTTAATATGGCTGTTTATTCCGTTGTTCTCATACTTCCGGTGATAAATCGTGCTTGTTGCTTTTATATAATAAATAGTATTCTATGTCTCGTGCGATAAATACAGCGTTTGGAAATAATAAACACAACTCTAACGTGTGTCAAATAATCAGAAAAATATCATCACGGCTATCCAACAATAACACGAGGCAAAACGGGAACCCATCAACACAATCTTTACCCCAACGTAGTTCTGCCAATGCCAGACCTGGACATAGACTCCAGAGCAATAAGAACAATAACAAATACCAAAAGTGAGTGTGTTAGGCGAATGATAGGAAAGTCTGAGAGGTAAGGTCAGAAATAAGAACTGAGAAAAAAAAACTAGAAACAAACCCAGTCATATAAATTATAAAGAAACACATAGGACTGGTTGGCTGCGAGATAAGACAGAAAGATCAAAACACAACGAGCTTTTAATAAACCTTGTGAAAACGTCAAACTCAAGCGCCGACCACGAAAAAAAAATAGATTGATGGAATATCAGAAACACTAAGTAAAATAGCAGTAGCATGGACCAACAGAAGAGTAAAAGACCCAAACGAATACTCTTCTCGACTCTGAAAGGCAAATAGAAAGGCAAGAAAAAAGAACAGGGCTCTTCTCTTTCCTCTCAAGATCATATCTTAAGTCCAGAGAAAGGGCGTTGAAATATTTGATGATAACTTCTGCGCTTGGTCGATTATTACTTTTCCTCGCTCACTTTTAAAAGAAATGTTAAGAGGTCATAAATGCGTTGTGTTATAGTTGACGTCATGCTGTGTTGTCTGTGTCTTTCAGCCCGGTACGGTATCGGATTGTCTCCTCTCTTCTAACCCTACACGTCTGACCAGGCTGGTTAATCTCTTGGGGGTGGGGGGGGGGGGGGGTTGTCATCATCATCATTGAGTGCCGTTTCCACATCGAAGGTTGGCTGCCATGTAGCGCCATCCCGCTCTGTCTCTTGTCTTGTTTTGATGGTACAGGTTGTCTGTCATAGGGAACAAGGAAATAATTGCAATGCTGCGGTAAAGCTGGGAGCAAGGAGCCAGTGATGGGGAGTGTTAGACACTCCCTGTCTGTCATAGGCTGACTTGTCCATTTTTTTTATGTTACTCGTCCACGTTAGTCTGGGTCTGCCTCTTTACCGTGTTTTCCCTTCAAGATTACTTTTAGCAGGGCTGCTGTCTTTTAACATGCCCAAAAATCTCATTTTCTTAGTTTTAGTTATATGACCTTTGGCGTGACCTGACTTAAGGTGGTGCAAGCAGACCTGATTTATAGCTTGTTTCATAAGTCTTGCCCAATTTAAAAATCAATATCTTTTAAACTGCTTTTTGTAATTTTTTCAAAATTGCATGTATAGTTATAATGATTAGAACCCAACAGGGAATTAATTTCATTAAAAACAAACATTTGGTTATTATATTGCTTATTTGATTTATATAAATTTATAACGACCCATTGATGTAGTCAAAACTTAGTGTTTACAGTATTTAAGTTAAAAAATAGCGATTACAAATCCATACACGCTCAAATTTACGATTTTGCACGCTTTCCGCGTGAGTCTATTGACACAATTAGACATTGTAGTAAACACGAGACATTGTGTGTTCCATTTCCGTTAATTCGGCGGCGCGTAACGTGGAACAATAACATTTATCATGAGTCTTAAAATGAAATTCTGCAGTTTACAAAACATCGCAATAAAAATGTATGACTATTTTTGCAAAGAGGCTAAACGAGGAAGATTATTTCATTCTTTAGAAAACCCTGAGAATAGGACAAGACACATTTTGGATTTATCTAAACAGTCATTTAATCGCTGGATTCAAGCACGTGACCGTCAATGTTCAAAATATACAAAATCACAAGGAAGGGCAAAAATGTGGATAATTTCGACAGCGAACTTATTAGAAGTGAAATTCGCAAAATGTTGGGTATGAATGAAACTGTTACAATAAGAAAATTAAAAGTATCGCTGAAAAAGAACAACAGTATTGAAATATCAAAGTCTACATTATGGAGGAATGTGATGCTGCAGGCTTTACATTCAGAAAGTATTCCAATGGACGAAACATCATCTGTGAGAAGCCACATATAGTAGTCATGAGAAGCAAGTACTTACGTGAAGTAAAAGAGGTGCGCAAGCAAGGTTATGATATTGTGTACTTGGATGAAACATGGATCAATGCTCACCACACTAACCAAAGGGAATGGCAATCATCAGATGGAAAGATTAAGAGATTAATACTAGCAGCAAAGGACAGCGCTTGATAATTGCTCATGCAGGTAGTCGACAACATGGACTAATACAGAATGCAGAGCTCATTTTTCTTTCAAATCCATAGACAATCGGGATTATCACTCTGAGATGAATGGTCACATATTTAGACATTGGATTGAAAATTCTGTTCTCCCATCACTAGATCGACCATCTTGCCTAATATAGACAATGTAGCGTACCACAACATTGTTGCACTTGAAGATAAAGTCCGACGTCATCCAGTACAAAAGATGCTATTAAGATATGGCTCACAAAGGAGCACATACAATTTAATAAAATGTACTTAAAACCTGAATTACTATCTCTAGTAAAGCAAAAAACAGAGGACAGAGATTTTTCAAATAGATAAGATTATCCAAGAGCACGGCCATATAAGTTTGAGGCTGCCACCTTACCATGCTCATTTAAATCCAATAGAACTAATCTGGGCAAAATTAAAAGGACAAGTGGCAGATGAAAATACAACATTCAAAATATGCGATGTAAAGACTCTTGCTAATCTCGATTTTTTTTTTTTTTTTTTTTTTTTTTTTTTTTTTCCACTCAGTGATTTATATTTCCTCCCGCACTCATATAATGAAGAGGCAGGAGATTTGTTTGTTTAAATCGTTTCATCATCGTGGATTCCTGGGCGTTGCCTTTATTTCATCTACTGTTAGTACTCTTAAATTACCTAAACTAATTTCTAAATGTTAGTAAAGGATTAATTACGGTTAATGGACATTGGTTCTTTTGAATTTAATTATAATAATAAATAAAGTCTATCAACAAAGTTACAGTTTTAAAGAATGACATTGATGAATGGTACATGCATTAAAAAGTGGACATTAACAAGCATTTAAGGTGACAAAGTTTACATTTTGAACTAAAGCTATCTGTAAACATACAATTAAAAATCAATCAATTATAATCCATATGTGCATGAAAAATCCATAATTAAAGGACCTATTTTATTTTAGCTAGGTTGGGGGGGGGATGGGTCTGCCTTCATTCGCTCTCTCATTCTCTCTATGATGGACATTTGTTTTTCTCATGTTTATTGTAGGATGGGTCTGCCTTCATTCGCTCTCTCATTCTCTCTATGATGGACATTTGTTTTCTCATGTTTATGTGTAGGATGGGTCTGCCTTCATTCGCTCTCTCATTCTCTCTATGATGGACATTTGTTTTCTCATGTTTATGTGTAGGATGGGTCTGCCTTCATTCGCTCTCCCATTTCTCTCTATGATGGACATTTGTTTTCTCATGTTTATGTGTAGGATGGTCTGCCTTCATTCGCTCTCTCATTCTCTCTATGATGGACATTTGTTTTCTCTGTTTATGTGTAGGATGGTCTGCCTTCATTCGCTCTCTCATTCTCTCTATGATGGACATTTGTTTTCTCATGTTTATGTGTAGGATGGGTCTGCCTTCATTCGCTCTCTCATTCTCTCTATGATGGACATTTGTTTTCTCATGTTTATGTGTAGGATGGGTCTGCTTCATTCGCTCTCCCATTCTCTCTATGATGGACATTTGTTTTCTCATGTTTATGTGTGGATGGGTCTGCCTTCATTCGCTCTCTCATTCTCTCTATGATGGACATTTGTTTTCTCATGTTTATGTGTAGGATGGGTCTGCCTTCATTCGCTCTCTCATTCTCTCTATGATGGACATTTGTTTTCTCATGTTTATGTAGGATGGGTCTGCCTTCATTCGCTCTCCCATTCTCTCTATGATGGACATTTGTTTTCTCATGTTTATGTGTAGGATGGGTCTGCCTTCATTCGCTCTCCCATTCTCTCTATGATGGACATTTGTTTTCTCATGTTTATGTGTAGGAACATCTATGATGGACATTTGTTCTCTCATGTATATGTGTAGGAACATCTATGATGGACATTTGTTTTCTCATGTATATGTGTAGGATGGGTCTGCCTTCATTCGCTCTCCCATTCTCTCTATGATGGACATTTGTTTTCTCATGTTTATGTGTAGGAACATCCATGATGGACATTTGTTCTCTCATGTATATGTGTAGGAACATCTATGATGGACATTTGTTTTCTCATGTATATGTGTAGGAACATCTATGATGGACATTTGTTTTCTCATGTATATGTGTAGGAACATCTATGATGGACATTTGTTTTCTCATGTATATGTGTAGGAACATCTATGATGGACATTTGTTTTCTCATGTATATGTGTAGGAACATCTATGATGGACATTTGTTTTCTCATGTATATGTGTAGGAACATCTATGATGGACATTTGTTTTCTCATGTATAGTGTAGGAACATCTATGATGGACATTTGTTCTCTCATGTTTATGTGTAGGATGGGTCTGCCTTCATTCGCTCTATCATTCTCTCTATGATGGACATTTGTTCTCTCATGTATATGTGTAGGAACATCTATGATGGACATTTGTTTCTCATGTATATGTGTAGGATGGGTCTGCCTTCATTCGCTCTATCATTCTCTCTATGATGGACATTTGTTTTCTCATGTATATGTGTAGGAACATCTATGATGGACATTTGTTTTCTCATGTATATGTGTAGGAACATCTATGATGGACATTTGTTCTCTCATGTATAGTGTAGGAACATCTATGATGGACATTTGTTCTCTCATGTTTATGTGTAGGATGGGTCTGCCTTCATTCGCTCTATCATTCTCTCTATGATGGACATTGTTTTCTCATGTATATGTGTAGGAACATCTATGATGGACATTTGTTTTCTCATGTATATGTGTAGGAACATCTATGATGGACATTTGTTTTCTCATGTATATGTGTAGGAACATCTATGATGGACATTTGTTTTCTCATGTATATGTGTAGGAACATCTATGATGGACATTTGTTTTCTCATGTATATGTGTAGGAACATCTATGATGGACATTTGTTCTCTCATGTATATGTGTAGGAACATCTATGATGGACATTTGTTCTCTCATGTATATGTGTAGGAACATCTATGATGGACATTGTTTTCTCATGTATATGTGTAGGAACATCTATGATGGACATTTGTTCTCTCATGTATATGTGTAGGAACATCTATGATGGACATTTGTTTTCTCATGTAGCCTATATGTGTAGGATGGGTCTGCCTTCATTCTCTCTATGATGGACATTTGTTTTCTCATGTATATGTGTAGGAAAATTTGTGGTTCGTAAGTTCGTTCTCTGAATTTCGTTTCATTGCGACAGACCCATACTAGGTATCTAAAATAGGAAAGTAGAGAAACTAAAGTGTTGTGGTGTTCTGGTGTCGTGTTTGGTATCGTGTTTAGCATTATCGCTCTATGTATGTCTACTTTGTGTTTGGTATATGTTTGCAGTGTGTCATGTAGTGCTTGGATTGTTGGTGTGATGGTTGGGCATCTGTAGTATATTGTGTTCTTCGTTTGCTTGTGTGTTTGTGTTGCACATTTGGCATTTGTCTCCTTGTTTCCAGTGGTGTCGTATTAAACAGAAGTCGGTAAGCGACTTCTCTCTCCTTTGGAGTAACAACTGGGTTGTGCAGGTTCTGGAACGTGCCACTGTAGTTTTGGATGTGTTGTGGGTAACCCCATTTGATCCTTCGTTGTAGTGGTGGGGCTTGTTGTTTTATTAATTTTTGGTATATGTGTTTTGTTGTCTGGTGCATGAGGTGTTCACTTCCTTGTATGGCTTTATGCACGACTTGTAGAAAGCAGGTATGTTCCCGTAATGGTGTGGGCTTGCGTTGTTGATTTTTGTGTACTTGATGAGCCTGAGTCCCATGTAGTAATGGGCGAAAGGGTAGCTGTGTGGTCGTTGAACGATGCGTCCCACATGGCCGATTCTGAAGGCTTTTATTTTGGAGTGTATGTCTTGGAGAGCGATTCCCCCGTCGTGTTTGCTTGGATCAGTGTTCGTGTTTTATGTTGTGTCTGACGTTTCGGAAAATGAACCTGTTGATGTGCTTGTTGATTTCGTGAGTAATGTGACGAGGTGGATCGAGGACTGTGACAGTGTAGAGTAGCTTGGGTACGATGATGTTGTTGACAATGATACTTCTGCCGAAGATAGTGGATGTTTTGTGTTGATATCTCAGCAGGGTATCGGTGATTTTTGTGGTTAGAGCCTGCCATGTGGGTTTGCTTATCTTGGGGTTGCACGGGAAGGTGATGCCGTACACCGTCATGACGTCGACAGATGTCAGTCCTAAAGGAAATCCTTTTTGTTCTGCCACCTGCCGATCCCCATGATGGATGACTTTTTCACGTTGATCTTCGCCCCGCTGCTGTTACCGAAGTCTGTGTATGCTTGAATGATGTTTGTTATTGAGCGGTCGTTTGTGGGGAAGAAATGGTGTCGTCGGCGTATGCGATGGCCTTCCGTTGTCCTACTCCTGGTATAAAGGTGCCTCCGATGGATTCGTCTTTCCTTATTTTTTCGAGTAGTGGTTCTAAGGCAAGGATGTAGAGCAGCGGAGATAGAGGGCATCCCTGTCGGACGGACCTGGTTAGTGTGAAGGAGTCAGTGAGTGTGTGATTGACGAGGACTTTGCTCTCAGGTCTGGAATACAGGATTTGAATCCATCGTCTGAAGTTTTCTCCTATGTTGCCGTTGTGCAGTGTCTTGTGTAGGTAGGAGTGTGAAACCTTGTCAAATGCCTTTTCCTGGTCTAGGGACAGGATCTACGATTGCACGTTCTTTCGTGTGTGTATGTGATGATGTCTCGTATGAAGTGGGTGTGGTTGGTTATGTTCCTGCCTTGGATGCTGCACTGTTGGTCTTCGTGGACAAGTGATGGCATGAACGGTTTTAGCTTGTTCGTCAACGTCTTGGTGAGTATTTTGTAATCCACGTTGAGCAGCGATATCGGTCTGTAGTTTGTTAGTTGTGTTATTTCGCTGTTGTTCTTTCGGAGTAGTGTGATGTACGACTCGTTCAGACTTGGAGGTAGATGCCCTTTATCAAAGGAGTCCTTGAACACCTTCAGTAGAAGTGGGCCTAAGGCGGGAGGAAATGTTGGTAGAACTCCGTGGGAGTCCGTCCGGTCCTGGTGTCTTATTCTTATGCATAGATTGCACCGCCGTCGTGATGTCCGCGAGTGTTATCTCTACATCCAGTGTTTGTTTGTCCGCCTCCGTTAGTTGTTTGGTGTGCTCCTTGTACTCGCCTTGAACGTGCGATTGAGGTGTTTCTTCAGTATACAACTGTCTGTAATATTCCTCGAATGCTTGGACGATATTTGTTGTTTCTGTCTGTGTGTTGCCTTCCGAGTCTACGATCTTCTTGATGTATCTGCTACTTTGAATGTGTTGCTCTATGTCCAGGAATTGTTTGTTGGCTGCCTCCTGGGTGGTTGTTGTTTGCCGTGCGCGCGTTAGCGCCCCCTGGTATCTGTACTGTGTGTATCGCTCCAGTTCCTCTTCTAGTAGGGTGATGTGTGGGCCGTGTTTGTCCACTTGTTTTGCCAGTCGTAGGGCTTCTTGCAGCATTTTTTCCTCTCGTTGCCTATGTTTGCTTATTTGTGACGCCATTACCATTGTTGTTTTCCGTATTTGGCTTTTCAGCAGCTCCCATTGTGTTTGTATGTCGTCTGTTTCTTGGTCGCTTGTATATCGTTGAATGAGTTTCGATGTGACTTCTACGTAGGTGTTGTTGTGTAGTAGTGTGTTGTTGAATTTCCAATGTGGTGATTTTTGTTTCCCTCTTCTTCTTGTGTCGTTGATGGCTACGAGGACCCTTTGTGGTCAGTGAAGTGGAGCGTCTCGTCCAGGTTTGGATCCGACTGGTGTGTATTCCTGAAGTGACGTAGATGCGGTCGAGTCGCGCTGCTCTGCATTGGGCGTTGTTTTTGTGTGTAGTTTCTTTGCCTTGTGGGTTTCCGTGTCTGTAGGCGTCTGTCAGTTCGTGTTCGTTTATTATGTCGTATAGGGCGTCATGGCGCCTTGTATGTATGTTGTATGCGCCTCCCTCGACATCGTTTTTTGACAGGACGCAGTTGAAGTCGCCACCGAGGATGATCTTCTGTCCCGTGTACTTCCTTATTAATAGCTGTGAGAGGTCCTCGTAGAATTGTGGTTGCTGTTCTGGTGCTGGTGGTGCGTGGACGTTGACTACCGTGTATCGCTGCTCTGCGTCTTTTATTTCGATGATTGTCGTTCTGCCATCACTGTCCCTTTCTTTGGAAGTGATTTCCCATCTGTCGGAGGTCTGAAGGATGGCTGTTCCTGAACCTACACTCTGGACTGCCAAGCTGAAACAAGAGTGCCTTAGCCCTAACTGTGTAGTGATTTGTGATGCGTGTATGTCTGTGTGTATGTTTGTTTCTTGTATGAGGACGAAATCTGGTTTGTATGTGTATATTAAGTGTATGATGTTGTTTAATTTGGACCTTAGTCCCTAACATTAACAGATAAGACCGTAAGTTCCGTTATTTTAGAAGAGTGAGAGGGTAGATCCTAAAATTTAGAGAGGAAATGATAATAACATATTACAAATTAAAATAATTACATGGATTTAGTTATGGTTTTCCTTGGACTTTTAAGAATTCCTGCCCATGATGGCGATGGCTCGTCTTCAGAGTCACTGGTATCCATGACCAGCTGGCCAGGTGTGGGCGGTTGGTCTGTCGTCTCCTCCTCGGTGTCAGTGGTTTTGTGCTGTTCTTGTTGTGTAGTGTCCTGTATCTCGTTGTCTGTGGTCATCTGTTGTGCTGCGTGGTCTGCGGTCTTCTTCCGGGCCAAGTGTTCTGTGGTTTGCTGTTTGGACAGTGGAGAGATTCCACTGCTCGATTTGTGCCGCGTGGTCGTTTTTTCGCTAATCTCGCTTTATTAAATATAGACAAAGATTATTGGGCTAAATGTGAAGACCACGTCTTAAAACAGGAAGAGGAATATTGGAAAAAGGATGGTTTGTGGAATGTTCAACCCCAAACAGTTATTAATCTTTTAGACTCGTCTGATTCAGAATGAAAGTATATAGCCCCCACAATGTTGGCCCTATATTACCTTAAATTATTTCAACAAAACGGTCCTTTTCAGGACCACACAACTATGAAAATTGGACATACAGGTATACCTTGATATTATTATCGTCCGTCCTCGAACTGAGCAGACAATAATTATCCTGGTGTTTTGTTTTATCCAGTTATTTCCCCATTACGGCCACGCCTTTACCTAGTGAAAATTAATCGTAGACCAGCAACTACGGTAATTTCTATTCTTTAGGGCTTCACAATTTACAATTTTGACAAACATCAAAGAAATATCGCCGCTTTAAGAAAACTGCAGCTGCAAGATATTTGTTAAATATACATTTAAAGGGTCTTTTGCATTCTAATAACATTTGGAAAATTTCAAAAGTATTTAACAAACGGTTAGAGAGTAATAGCGTTTTGAAGTAGGGCATATGTTTTGAAACGAGCTATAGTCAGCTTCGCATTTTTATGCATTCATTTGCATTTCTTTGCCTTAACCCCTTTAGTCAATGATCTAAGTAATAGTATCTGATGCTGTTTTCCTGGGCAACTTCTCTGACAGCTGGTTTTACCAACATTGGAAAGACATGCCCGACCGCAGAATGAACAAGATGCATTGTGGTGCCTATCTTCTTCTTCTTTCTCCTCCACCTTTTGTTTCCAGATTGTAACATAATCACTTCCTCGAATGTTGACGTGTTGGGTTATTGTATTTTGTTGTCAGTGTGCTCCGATCTGATGTCACATTTACCCTGTTTCTTTCGCTGATAACGATTTCACGGAATCATGCTATGAGTCGCCGGCCCCTGACAGCTTTTGTGCTATTGCATGACTTGGGCACCAACTCCAGACAAGAATCGTGGACTAGACACTCACCTCTTCTTCTTCTTCTTCTTCTTGTGCCGTTCAGCTCCCTGTGGAGTATAGGTCTTCAACAAACACTTTCCAAGTCGTTCTGTTCTTGCCATTTTTTTAAGTTCATTCCGTGACTTCCCATTCATTATCATCTCTGCTTTCCATCTGTCTTCTCCAAGAATATTTTGGTCTTCTTCTTTGTCTTTTTCCTTGCGGGTTCCAGAAAAGGGCATATTGTTTAATACACTCAGTTGGCTACCGCAGTGTGTGCTGTCCAGTGCCATCGTCTTCGCTGTATCTCCTTATCCACTAATATTTGACTAGTACTTTTCCATAATTCTATGTTAGTGATTTTGTCCTTCCATTTTCGTCATTTTATTCTGCGCAAGTATTCATTAATGAAGGTCTGTATCTTCATGATTGTTATTAGGCACTCACCTCTGCCGAGGGCATATGTTACGACTCCACATATTGTGTGTTTATGTGTAGTAGACTTCAGAACATTGTCCTGTGAATTGTACAGAGATCTAGAACGAAAATCTCCCCCCCCCACCCCCCCCCCTTTTTTTTTTTTTAAACTAGATACATCGTGACGCACTTCAGACGACCTTCTCCCAGGGTCACCATACGGTCTCATGTCTCCACACACATTCTTATATTCGAGGATTAAATTACCGCCCGAGAGAAATTTTCAAAATAAACGCGAATTTCAGGATACAGGACCTGTGCATTTTTTTTTTTTTTTTTAGTTTCCTGGCTTTTAATTACAAATGCTTTGATATTTTCCACGGTTCTCAGACAAAATAAATTCCTTTGTTATAATTACGTATCATTCACGTTGCTATGGAACGCTTATTTCGCTAACACGGGTCTTCATTTCCTGTTTCTTTTTCTTACCTCTTGATGGTCGGTCAGAGTAATTTGACTTCTATTTAACTATCTGAAGTCGGACGACTTCGCGTTTATCAATAACCTTTAGATGTTTGTTATTTTATGGTTTGAATGGGTCGGAATGTGTCCTCACTTTTTCGTTTCAAATGCGGTGGCTTTTAAATTTTAATAACCTTTTGACAAGATTCAGCCCAAATAGGGATTCACGATAGAAATTAATATCTCAGTATAGTGTAGTGTAGCGTAGTGCGGTGCGGTTCATTGCAGTTCAGTATAGTGTTGTACTTAACTATATATATTTATATAAGTTACCATATGATGAACAGCAAGACATTTCGTCTGAAAAAGCCTGCCGTTTTAATGGGAAAAAATGAGGAATTGTTACATCTATCGGTAGGCTAAGGCGATCATGTCCTTCCACAATCTTCTGTCTACAGTGCATCGTATCAGTTATGTTGTTGACTGTTTGCCATGCCATGACACCAAGCTATACAGTATTTCTCTCTTTGTCGTCCGCGATCTCTCTTTCCTTTTATTTTGCCAGTTGGAACCAAGTATTCCAACTTTCCTCTTCTCATGATGTGCCCGAAAAATGTTGATTGCTTTTTTCTGATGTTTTTAGGAGTTCCCTTTTTGTGTTGGCCTCTTTGAGAATTTCCTCATTTGTCTTTTAGCTGTCCATGGAACTTTTAACATTCTTCTGAGAAATCCCATCTCTGTGGCCTCCAATCGTCTTTTCATTTGTTTGTCTACTGTCCATGATTCGCTTCCATAGGTCAGAATTGGTTCTATATAGCACCGATGAACTCTCTTTCACATTTCTATTGACATAGATTTGTTGCATAAGATATTTTTCATTTTCTGAAATGCTATTTTGGCCTGAGCTATTCAGCTTCTTATTTCCGTGGTGCATCTTCCATCCGATGTTATTATTGTGCCCAAGTATTTGACGCGTTGCACTTGTTTCAAATTTGTCCTTTTACACAGAAAAGCAGAATATTTCATCATGGTGCTTATAGCTATTATTTTATATAATAAGATGATAACTGGGGAACTGGTTTCGTCTAGAGGTAGTGAATCATATGAAGAAAAGTATGTTTTACGCGCTCATAAAAAATGACAAATAAACAAGAACAACAAAGAACAATATATGGTCCGAAGCAGAATCGAACCCGTACTCCTTGGCACTGCGCCTTGCCACGAGAAGCCGAACGCTATGAAACACTGTCACTCCGCTACTTAAAAATTAGCTATCGTGGACGATGTCTTTAACGCAGGTTTCTCATGACTACAGCATAGGGTTACGATCAAGCTCGGAATAACTTGTGTTCCTGTATTTTCCTATTAAGGCAAGTATCTCCTAGGGCTGAATAGTTGTGTTCCAGACAAACATTTATAGGACGAAACTGCACGAATAGTAGTTATTATACTGGAGACAAATAATAAATGAATATTATTATAGAGGGAAACTTCCGAGTCGATAATTCAATGAATCATAGGAGGAAGATGTATGTCTCTGGACAGGAAAAACTCGGGTTCAAGGCACACCAGAACGGTGGTGATTTGTCAAAGTGGGAAAATGAATCCGTAATTAATTTATGACGTTACCATCCCTTGATCTCTTGGGTAATGAGATCCTATGTCTAGCCTTCTCGGATAACGGCAGTAAACAGGAGGTCCCGTGAACATTTGCACACGTTAAAGATCCCTTGACAGTAAAATCTAAATGATCGGGTCATTAAAATAGCCGCTGCCTGGGCAAAATTCTCAGCATCCACCTAACCACAACATGGATCCCAGGCCGTGCTACGTAGTTCTCATGCACGTGGGCCTGGATTCTTCTCAGATTTTTTCTCGAGTGGGGATGTCGGAGGACTCCTGGGTTCGTCCGGTGTGCCGTGATGATGATGATGATGATGATGATGATGATGGTGATGATGATGATGATGATGATGATGATGATGATGATGATGATGGATGATGATGATGATGATGATCCTAACAACAAACAACAATAAAGACGAGAGTAAGCTGCCGGATTTAAGTTGAGTTGCGTGGTTGTGAGCACAGTGACCAGCTTCAATCTCAAGGCCGCTCCATCAACAATCAAAACAGTTGGCAAACATTTGTGACTGAACATGTCCTGTGTGTACATCACGAAGCTTATTTCTAACACTAGCATCTTATTAGAATAGTTGCTGGTTTTGACGTCACCAAAAGTAAAAACGTGATTTTTTTTTGTTCTTGACTCATTGTTTACGTTAATGGCATTATAGCAGATTCATGTTTTTCAGAGAAAAATGTCTTTCATAAGAAAAATTACATCTACTGAGATTAAATGTGTTAGACGAATGACAGGAAACAGCCTGAGAGA